>VZZY01019967.1:0-10975 GCA_013400335.1 Eurystomus gularis | reverse complement strand
CTGATACAAGCCAGGATGCTATTGGCCTCCTGGGCACACTACTGGATCATATTCAGCCAGCTGTTAACCAACAAACCCAGGTCCTTTTCCTCCGGGCAGCTTTCCAGCCACTCTTCCCCAAGCCTCTTGCATTGCAGGGGGTTGGTTGTGACCCAAGTATGGGACCCTGAACTTGGTCTTGTTAAATCTGATACCATTGGCCTTGGCCCATCAATCCCGCCTGTCCAGATGCCTCTGTAGATCCTCCCTACCTTTAAGCGGATCAACACACAAGCATAACTTGATGTCATCTGCAAACTTACTGAGGGTGTCCTTGATCATCTAATCCAGATCATTTATAAAGATATTAAACAGAAGCGACCCCAATATTGAGCCTTGGGGAACATCACTTGTGACTGCCTGTGAACTGGATTTTATTCAGTTCATCAACACTCTTTAGCCCAGGGTATCCAGCCACTTTTTTATCCCAGAAAGCATATGCCCATTCAAGCCATGAGCAGCCAGTTTCTCAGGGAGAATTCTGTGGGAAATTGTTCAGAAGCTTACTAAAGTCAATTTAGACCTCTACTGCCCATCCCTCATCTGCTAGGAGGGTCACATTTTTTCTTAGCAAGATCATGTATTATGCTTTGTTTTCCCTTAATAGAATCTTCCTCAGCTCAAAATAGCTTTTTAGTATCCATTATTGTTCTATCTTGACCTTTCCCATTTTCAACATATGATTTAGTATCTTCCATTGCTTTTAGTATTGAGCAATAACAGCAATGCTCAGCCATATTCTAAGGTTTTATGGTGGCATCAATCACCATAGATTCTATTTACCATGCTAGAGCTTTGGGGTTTTGTTTGTTTGTTTAAAAAAAGAGAAGGAATCAAAGAACACCTTGTATTTAACTTGACGAAAAAAAATGTTTCACTGATCTCAGCATGACTCCTAAACATGAGTAAATATGAGTGCTGTTTTGCTAGGGGTATGTGACGTAATTAAGTGACTGCTAACAGTTAGATTGTGAATTAGTGAAACAGTTTAGCAGTCATAATGTCCAAGTCATCTGCCGATTTATTAGACCCTGATTGGCTAAGAATTTCAGTTCCCTAAATTATGTTTTTGAGACTTGCCACTCTGACTCTGTAAATAAACTGGAAGGTGGAAAACATTTTAGATAACTGAGAAGAAAGAAGTGTAAAGAAGTGTAAGATCCACCACTAAGGGGTTGTCTGGAATATGACAATTAATTTCAGAAAAGAAGCAAAGAATTATTCATCAAAGAAAAATTAGGGGTTTTAACATACTACACAAATACTTCACTTCATAAATACCTCTCTCGCACAGAAAGTGGACTCTGCGATATTACCAGGGAGTATCCAAAAGTTTAGTTCAGACTATGCATGGGTGACTTTCGGTGTAACTTCTAGAATTTCTAATACACTTTAGAAACATTAAGAAGATTTTTTCCTTCTCCCTCCTTCGTTTAAATGACTAACTCAGTTGATGAATTTAAAAGAAAAGGTTTGTCATTGTAAAGAGTGGCATACAGTTCACAACTGCAGGATATCTGAGAATGACAAAAATAGCCTAATTTACTGGTATCTAGGATTAGCAACTCTTTCCAGACTTAGAGAATGATATTAAAATTTTGCAACAATTCATAGTTGTCACTTCTTTATAGTAAAATCATTTATGCAACAGCACTCAAAATGCTCCAGATGGATGGCTATGTGCTGGACTCACAACATCATTGTATGGGAAGACAGAACAAAGCTTAGCAATATTTACAACATAAGAATTAGTCTCCATGAATGAGCTACTGTATTTAATATTTTTTGCAAAATGTATCCTGGCAGTTTGAAGGCCTGTTCGGTTGATTTTTCTTTCTTCCTTTACTTTCCTCATGCTGTGTTATGTCGGTGTTTCTTGCTATGAGACTAGAAGATGCAGACACGCTGAGCAAATGTAAGATATGGGACTCCAACAGCTTTCATCCCCCTTTGTTCTGTAACTGCAACAGCCCGGAGACCTCACACCCCTTATTCAGCTTCCTGCATCATTACATGGAAGAGCACATAAAACTGAATTATGTTAATTATAAAAGAAAATGGAGCAGGAAAAAAAAAAAAAAGAGGCAGTATTCCTTTCCTAGATTTTGAGTTATCCCACAGTTTGTAACACTAACTTAATCTTAAATGGGATTAGAACTAAAAAATCTCATTAAATTATGAATTAGGACTTCATCTACAATACTTATTACATGAAATCGCCTCTTTAAACATTATATGCTGTACCAGGCTATTTAGCTCAGTAAATACACAGGCAAACTTTTTCCATTAAGAGATCTAATAAAAACTGCATTCTATTCCTTCATAGTGGAAACCTGCCCAAGGCTAGGACAGTTCAGGAAAAAAAAAGTCAATAACCCTAAATTATTATAAATCTCTATTTTTGCAGTGAACATTTCACAAATCAGAACTCAATAGTTTTCCAAAACACTAGTTCTGACCTTCATAAAGCCATCTATGTTCATTACTTCCATAAAAAATTCAACTCAGACCTCAGCAGGTTTTCTCCACCTTGAAACTAGTGCTTCCAGCTGAATATATGTAGCTGATGTATTTTCACATCTGTCACCTGCTCTGAGGATATCTCAGCAGTATCCAGAGTGGCAAAGCATGTGTCTTCACTGAAGGTACAGTTCTTGACTTTACACAGGAAAATTCAACTAATCTCAATGTGGCAAAAAGGATATGCTCTAGAAATTGTGATGACAGTCATAGGAAGTGTGCAGCTTTTCAGTGACAGAGTAACAGCTTCGGGTTTTTGTTGGGTTTTTTTGTTTTTGTTTTTTTTTGCTTTTTAGTTGCTGGATGATAACGTGTTCTTACATGTACCTAAGTTACATATACAAAAATTTCAGAAAAGTCTTACAAGTAGTAAGTGATACTCGCCTCACTACTTAAATTGGTACAGCTAATACTGTCATGGGAAAATGCTGTTTCAAAAATAGACAAAAAAATTATCAAGATTATTATTTTATATACTCTTGCATATTTAGTGGTTAAAAAAAGTCTCAAGTACCTTGCCAAAATACACTGATTTTTCGTTAGAGGTTGCTTTAACCCATTGAGCTCTTTTTCCTTGTCATAATAAATTGAGGCATTACCTTTTAAAATACTCTTATGCTGAAAGTCTTCATTCCATACAGGAGTCCTAGCATTGTCATTTATCTAGTCCTTATTCCTTTCCACTTCTTACCTAGGGTTCATGATACATGTTTTTTTCTCTCTTCATGCCCTCTCTGACCATGCATTATTAAGGCTGTCGTTTGAGAGGAAACCTCACCCCTACAACATAAGGCTGAGCACAGGACTCGCTCTCAGTTCCCATGGTTTTCTATTGTACCATTAGCAAATACACTTCAACATAAAATTGATTCTGCATCAACAATTTAGGTATTTCTCAAGTTAGATTTAAGAACATCTAATTCTGTGATGTAGGCAACCATTTTGTTTTGTTTTCTCAGCATTCAAAAGGAAAACATCACTTCTGGATAAGCATTTTTAAAACAGTATTATTAAATCTGGGCATTCAGTGAAAGTTTCCTGACTTCCCCAGAAAATTCACATGATATAAAAAAGAGCATATTTTAGAAAGGTAGTGCAAGACAACAGCCACAATAATAAATTTCTTGCAAGAAATATATTGCTATCCATTTCTCTTCAGACCTTAACAATGTCAGGTAGATTATACATCTTCCAGAGAACACTATAAATCACTCTGAGTCTAAAAGCTTTTCCAGTTAAGTTGAATCCCCCAGAGCTTTAAAAAAGAATCACAGAACATAGAAATGATACAGAAAAAACCTGGAGTATGATGGGAGATATGCCAGGTATATTATACAGCCTACGCTGGTGCAGAAAACAGTACCTCTGCATGGATATGGATACCACACCATACCATAAAGGTACCATATGTTTAGTCAAAACATGCAATAAGTTTGAGCTGTCTGTTTTCCAAAACGCAAACTTGACTAAATATCATAATTAATTGAGAAGAAAATACACAAGGTAAGCAATTTTTTTCTCTGTGTTTGGGTGATAATTAGTGAGATATAATATACAGACACCAAAACCTTAGTTCCAGTTATCATCAGCATCACTCCATGCCTTATTTTAATTGGTAATATCACATGCTTTAGTGAGCATGAACAGAATTACTATATTATTCCTGTCAGAGAGGAGCTTACTCCTTTCCCTGTTTCTCTCCACATTTGGCCGACATGCTAAAGCATGGAGGCTTTGTACAATAATCTGGATGAAAGCAATGTGAAGACCTTAGAAAATGACCAAGTGCTAATGGAAATAACAGAGTACATGAAAAGGAGTGAGAAATTGTTGTGTATGATCCTTGTGAAGGGATGAATACATGGCAAGTGGTCTACACAGAAAACTATTAACAGAGTATATCAACAGTAAAAGTTAATGCTTTCCCTCACCACATGCCTTCACTAAAATGTACAGTTGCAGAATGATTGGTGGTCAGCAAAACTAACAGCTATGGTGAAAGGACTGTACAGCCATAATAATGAAAAAAAAGACAAAATTAATTAGAAAGTACTGGAAAAAACTAGCTGTTAATCAGATGGAACTAATGACAGTCATGCTGGTGGAGGAAGGGAAACAAGTTAAACAAGTTAGCCAGGGAGCTATAGGTCAGGCTGCTTATCTTTGATTGTTAGAAAGTCCGGAAATGTTAATTAAGGAAATAATTCACACTCACCTGAAAGGTAACAAGATAGAAAGAATCATTAGCAGAGTCTGGAAAAATTAACAGTGTTTAACTTTTTGGTGTATTAGAAGGCAGCTGTCTCACTCTCCACGGAACTCACATGTGGCCTTGATGCAGTCTCTCATGACATTTTCAGAAGCAAGCCAAGAAAACATGAATCTTCAGACACATGTAGATTAGGCCAAAACTCACTTGTTTTAACTAGGGAACCAAATTGTGTATCAGAGAAAAATTTATCAATGGCTTCATGTCAAAGGATAGAAGACAGAATTTGTTAAGAGTAGTTTCCTGAACCTCTTTCAGGAATAACAGAAACATAAATGATCTTGACTTTGGAGGTGACTGTGGGATTACTGCCTTCAAATGTTCTTTCAACCTTGCTTTTTCAGATTATGCAATTATTTATATTCTTACCTACATGAATGTCTATGCATTTTAAAATATATCCTTTAAAGGGATTATTTTCAGGGATATCTTATTGCATTACATAGAGAAGTTAAATTGCATTTTCCTTCTAAATTTTGAAAAGTAATATATCCTTTAATTGATGTTCTTTTATATAAAAGCAAACCATGAAAAGTGCTAAACTTACTTGCTTGCTTTTATGCCTAACACTCCCTGTCTAGAATGATTTTGAAAGGATATTACTAGGAATGGTCAATTATGCTAGTGTTTTTGTTCTTTCAATGGTGTCTTTATCCATTCTGATTGTTTTAATATCATTTTAGCAATATGATGTTCAATTCACCACTCAAGTAACAATGTAGAACATATATATAAACTCTCTGTAAAATATTCCAGTGATACATTCTACAAATATACTCCAGCCTTAGAACATGCTAAAAATTGGACGACATGTATGGAGTAAATATTTTCATTTTCTTTATTACTCCTTCACAGGAAAAATTATACACCCTTTCTGAGTATTACTTTAGTTTTGCTTGGAAATTATGTGCTCTTTTTCCAAAATTATATAATGTTTTTATATGAACTAACTCGCGTTACTGCAATTAGAAAATCAATGTCTTGCAGAAAAACGAGCCAGGCAGACAACTCAGACTGAGTTGACTTCTGTGCTAAGCGTGACTCTTGTTTTGCAACTGAAGATTGTACAATGTATCTAATGAAGCATTTGAGATACAATTAGCTCTAAGATATGTGTCTGAATAAACACTACATATGTACAGCATATTCTTTGTGTGGCTGCACAAAAATTAATAGCAGTGTTTGGAGACGTTATTTTCAATAGGAAAAATGATAATTTAGTATTGTTTTCTATGTATACACCAGTATTAATGCACTACATCTATCCTGGAACTCAGGTACCAGGTTTCCAAATAAAGGAAAAAATTACAGTTTAGTTCATAAAAGAAAAGATTTTGCATAGTATTAGCTGTCATTAAAAAAAATAAAAATCTTAATACTTAAGTAATAGATGGATGTAACCTTGGGTAATCTAAAAAGAAATGATATCAGCAGTCACAGTGAAAGCCAGACTATAATAACCTACATTATTTGGTCGGTCTTTTTGACCTGTTTTACAGGATGCTCCTATGAAGACCACCACCTTGAAAAGAAAGAGACAGACCTAGTGATAAAATTGGTGGTTTCAGTCATTTTATTTTTAACAGGTGTGCAATATAGTAGGGAATATCAGTAAGGTAGAATGTCACGGAGGGAAAACAAGTCAGTGCTATGTATACCTAAGCAGTTAAAGATTGAACTTAACTATTGGATAAGCATGCAAATATGAAGGTTTGTGGAGGACACTGAATACTAAGATGTAATAATTGAATGAGAATTAAAGTAACATGGAAGAAACAGGGCAGAGATAAATATCAGAAGGTACTCATACTTTTCTGATAACTAAGATTAACAGCTGTATTCTAGTGTTTTTGGAAGTTTACCTTATGTAGTGGACTATCCTAAGTAATATATTAGCATAATCCTTCTAAAAGAAAAGAAAGAAAGAGATGAAGACAATAAAATCTGTGTATAACAGCTGCTGATATAAACTGAAGTATAAATTTTGTATGTTTACTATGGAGAAGAAACTCAACCAACAGTTGGAGAAATGGAAAAAAACTGTCATTGAGTATAGTGGGAGCTCCTACAAAGGGAAATGTTCCAGCTTGGGGAGCAAAGACAGCAATTATTAACAATCTTCCATTACCCTTGTCTTCAATAAGTAACACAGAAAACTGAGTATCCCACAGACATTGATCCCTGTACTTTATGTATGTGCATGTATGTACATATTTGTATAATTTCACGTATTTACAAAGGACATGGCACAGTGCTGGGAGAGATTTCCAGACCAACTTGCACAAACCTGCTTATGAGACCAGGGCTTAACCATAAAGCCTTCAGTTTCTCTGTTGCTCCACTCACCGTGTCACTAGTACAAGAAAAGTTTTGTACAAAAATCAACAAATGAGTAAGTAGACAAGCCATCATCGAAGGATTACCAGTGACCAAGGTTATGAACAGTCAACTTTTGTCCAGTCGTGAACTCATCGTACATCTGAAAAAAAAGTGTTTTCCTCTAATCAAGGCCCTCAAGGCTGCAAGGACTGCTATATGTGAGAATACACTCAGTTGTAACTTGGTTTATACTGAAACACATTACACACAGCCTCATCCAGTCTCTGTGAATGAGTTGGGAGATGGCTGTTTGCAGGACCAGCTGTTGCACTCAGACAAGGTTTGATGTGTTGCTGGACTGGCATCATATTAACTTCACTGATCCCATTATATAAATCAGGTCAACAGAATGCAAGAGGTGGAGAATGATAGACTGAAGCTCAATGAAAAGCACTACAAGATGAAAAATTCACATAGGATTGCTGATCTTATGAGGTACATCCCTAAATTCTAAAGACTTGAAATACTAGGTAATAAATTACAACAAATAAATAATAAATTTAAAAATTGTAAATTAGAGTACAAGATTAACATTTCAAGTATTCCTTCTGCATTCTTCCATCTGGACAAAAAAATAATAATCCATGCTTAATACAGTGTGTCCATGGCTGACTGATACCTATATTTTATTAATCAAGTGCCTATGTCATTACAAAAACCATACTGAATTAGTATAAATGAAAAAGCAAGGGGTGCAACGTCAGCCATGAAAAAAAGTAGTTTAAAGGATGAAGAAAGGATGAAGAGGAATGTATGGAAATGAATTTCTGATTGCTCCAGCAAGTCTGCTGCTTGCTAGCTGCAGCCAAGACAGACAGGTTGTAAATTTTGATAACACCTGAACTAAACAGAAAAGGCATATCCTGGATGCTCTGATTAATAAAAGGGGCATGAGGCAGAACCAGTCATTAGGAGTCTGATCATGCACTATGCTTCTGCACGTCAAGTCTGTGGACTGGGAAAAAAGACACTTGGCTTTCTGGATAGAAAAGGACACTAAACAGAGGGGTTCCTCTAACCCTTTTCACAGCACTATAACAAATAACAGAAAATTACCTGTGTCAACGTCATGCTTTTCTTGCTGCAAACATACAATTTCCAGTGAACGAAAGTCCCTCCTAAAACTGAATTGCTAAATGAGGATAACAAAACAGTTTCTAGACTCCAAGATGCAGAAAGACATGGGTTTTTTATACTCCACAGACACCTACAGATACATATTGTGTGTTTCTAGCAAAATGAGTTAATACCAAACAAAAATCCCATTATGGATTTTCCAAGCTCTGGGAAATGTGCATTGGAAAGTGCTACCTCAGACAATGTTTCCTATGCTTGGGCGGTACAAACATTCTTCAGAGCATGTGTTCTTGCAGGCACCAAACAGAAAAAGAGTATATTCATATTGCATTTGATGGAATATGATGTTGAAATGCACTGACATGAAAAAGGTCAAAAGCTGCAAAACTTTGCACCTATTTACAAAGCAAAAGGAAGAAAAGAGGTTAAAAAATGTATTACTCCTAAATAAAACTTACTGTCTTAGATTATAATAACATTCAAAGCACACATACATTTCATTCATTGAAAGCACTTTGGTGAGGACAAAGTACAGATACAGAATAGGAATTAAATGCTTAATGTATGTCCATGAAATAAATATTTCAAATTTTATAAGAACTTAGCCACCAGAGAAAAGACACAGCAATAAATCTCCCCTAATGTCTATTTAAAGATCCAAATTCTCCATTTCTGACATTGTTTATTCCTGGGAAAAAATAATTTAAGGTCAAAATGCCATATTAGTTTATATTCCAGTGGTAAGAGCTAGAATCCTTGTAGGATCAATGGCAGCTTTGATTTAGCACTTTTTCAGTAGGTAAAGCAATAGCCACATATGCAAGCAAAGCAAATAAGGAACTCATTTTTTACTTTCCATTGGCAGGCAGCTGTTCAGCCATTGCCAGGAAAGCTTGGCTCCATCATATGTAACAGTGACTTGGGAAGACAAACACCCTCACTCTGAATGTCTCCTCCTTCCTTCTTCTTCCCCCAGCTTTGTATGCTAACTATGACATAACATGGTCTGGAATATCTCTTTTGTCACTTGGGGTCAGCGGTCCCAGCTGTGTCTTTGCTCAAATTCTTGTGCACCCCCAGCCTACTCACTGATGGGATGGTTGGGAAGCAGAAAAGGCCTTGACCCTGTGTAAACCCTGCTGAACAGTAACTAAAACATCCCTGAATGATCAACACTGTTTTCAGCATAAATCCAACTCATAGACCCTCACTAGGTACTGTGAAGAAAATCAACTCTATCCCAGCTAAACCTAGCACAGTATTAATCTATTACCAAGGGTGAAAAACCACCAATGTCTAAGTAGCAAAGTATGAGAATCCAAATTCTGCCTCCGTCATTGAGACTGGAAAATTACTTTTACTGAGCACTCCTCTGAAGGCATGTCTGCAGCCATGAATACGTCCAGGTCCTTAGGTCCGCCAGGAGGAAAATTTTTTCTCTAGATACTAGGATTTTTTCCTTGTAAATGTTTTGCTTGATTGTAGCATTAAAGACTACTCTTAGAGAGTTAAATAATAAATCTTTTTGTTTATGTAAAATAAAGCCCCTCTTGTATAACAAATTAAGAGGTGAAAGGGTATAATATATGAAACTTCAATGTTTCTAAAAGGTCTCTGTTGGGCAGACTTTGTATTTCTCAAATTTCTTGGTCACGGTGGCATTCTAACATCATAAATACATAAGGCAGAAAAACAGCTAGATAGTGAGGGACTATGGAAATCACGCAGATCAGCATCAGAAACTCTCTTTATTTCAGTAAAGACATTTGCAGAGGTTTGCTCTGGAAAATGTCTTAAACCCAGCTCCTAGTTGGAGCCTCCTCTGCTTCTCCTTGCTACTTGTATTTCCATTTGCTTGGTTCACTGCCTTGGAATCAATAAAATCCTTTCCCATTAATTTGGACTATGAACAGTACTTGTACTAGTACTAGAAGATATTTCGTGACTTTTACCTGAAGGGGAAAAAAAGAAAACTAGCATATGAAGTTGCAAAAAAAAAGGAGTAGTCATTCATCCTTTACGTCCATATTTTATTTATATTAAAAAACAGAATTTGAGAATAGAAGATCTTTTAATTTTCATTGAAAGCTGTCAACTGTGTTGTTTGTTGATATTTTCTTCTTTGCAAAGAATGTGCAAAACTATGAATTGTTGAGGCTTTTTCCTCTTCATTCAACAATTTTAGTCAAAGAGAACAAAATCAGGGGGAAAAAAAAGTCGTGTAATAGATAATTTCTTTGAGCAAAAGCTTTCATAACACCAGAATAGTGAGCTCTTAGAAATTACATGAATGAAATAGAAGAAAAACTCAAATGGCTGGAAAATATTTAGGTCATCTTACTAGGCTTTCAAATTAAAGGAAGGGTAATTTACAAGAAGCTTGAGGAGAATTCATATAACCCCTGATATATCTTGCAGAACTCATTAAATCTATTATATAATCTGATTCATTTATGCCAATTTACTTCCAGTGCCCCGGCACTGTTTACCTATGTTTAAATGAATTTATCTTGACTACATACAGGGTGAAAACAGCTAACGCAAACATAAGGAGTTATCCATGCTGACGACTCTTCCACCCCTCAAAATCCTGTCTTTTCCTGATTTATCAAGCCAATTTTTCATGATCTATTATGAGAAGTGGCTACGGTTTCCACAAAATATATTGGCAGGTGAAGTGCTAGGGCCTGA
>VZZY01019959.1:0-18764 GCA_013400335.1 Eurystomus gularis | reverse complement strand
AAAGCCCAAGCCACATGCAGGTAGCAATTCACCCTCCCCCAGCAGTGGCACAGTCATATCATAAGCCGTCAGTGTCCAGTAAAGCACAATGAGCCCCTTCACACATTNAAGCACAATGAGCCCCTTCACACATTTCCCACATATAATAAACATCATTATAGGGAACACACAGTGGATGTAGGGTTTAATACAGGACCATCAGGCAAAGAGGCTGGCCAGCATCGCGAACGAGCCCTGATTCTAATAATATATATATATGTCTATATATATATAAACACAAAAATCGCACATAACAGGAGTAATTTTAACACGCTCTGATAAGATCCGGTCCTTATTTCAACTTTATACCCCACGTTGGACGCCAAAAGATGTGGTGGGTTAGTAAAGCCGTGGTGGGGCTCTGCAGTAGTCACCGCGTGGCCACACCGCTGCTCCCCGCCCCCTCCCCCCTGCCGCGGGCTGCGGACAGAGAAAGGAAAAAAAAAAAGTTTTTAAATGCCTTTTTTTAGTTGAGATAAGGAAGGTTTAATTCAGAAACACGTAAGAAATAATTGCAATAACACAGGCAATTAACAATAGCAAGAAAGAAGCAATAGACAGAAAAAGGCAATACCCGGGACAAAGGGAGGAGCCGAACACAAACGCGGGCGCCAAACTGCCCAAACCCGGAACTGCCCCCCCAGAACCGGAACTGGCCCCGGGGCATGATGTCAGCATGGTATAGAACAACCTGGCTACACCAAAATTAACCCTGTCCTGGCCAAACCAGGACACTGGTATAACTAATTTCAGTTTTCTGTTCATAGTAACAGAATTTGAAGACAATGAAGGCCATATAGAACGACCATGCAGAGCAATGGTATGCTGTAGTAATATGCAAGGTTATCTCTAGAAAGAGAATTATTTTAGAATTAAGGGCTTAATGAAATTAATACTATCCTCTTTTAAAATGTCTGTGTTCTCTTAGGTCATTGTTGACACAGTTCAGTGCCTATTTAGACTCTTAAGTCCACATAGGCATGTTTCCAAAGCAACACAAATCCCTGAATGTCTAGAAAAATCCATGTGTATTCCTGATTTAAGATGCTTTTACCTTTTTGTAGTGCCTTTGGATTTGGAATAAAAAGTAGCATATTTTCTGAAAATTAGTGAAAAATCCCTAGAATGTTCATAGCTGCTGGTCAAGAAATATATTTATTTATTGCATTTGATTTGCTGGCTTTTTGCTAACATCTTCTATGTTTTCTACACCATTTAAAGTAACTAAAGAAAAGGAGAGGGAAGAACAAAAGGCAACTTTTTTGACATAAATGTGGCTTTTTATCCATGCTTTGAAAGAAGATCTGTGCTTTTCAGTAAACACTGAAATGGCAAGGCTGGAGAGTCTTCTTTCAAGAGAAGAACTTTCCACTCTGTTTTACAGTTTTCCTTTTTTGATGAGTAAAATATAAGGAAAAGTGGAGGAGGTCTTTTTTGTTTGTTTGTTTGTTTTCCTCTTATATCAGTCACATAGTTGAAGTTCTAACCTTGATAGTTATCAAAGGGCTCTAAGCACAACTTCTGGAATTAGTCACAGGTTAGAGATACATATTGTTAGAGTTGATTAGGACTATACATGCAAATGCGTAAACAGGCTCATAATAAAATGGCACTTTCATGGAGTCTGGATTCCTGGCAGACTGCCAGTTCATGACCTTTGCCTAGCAAAAAGCTCTTAGAACTAATGAATTGCATTTGATCATATTGTCTCATGGCCCTCTCTAATGATGAAGTACCTGAAATACCTCCTTCAATTTGAACCAGAGGTTTAGTGCTTTGGTGCACTGACTGACTTATTTCCTCTGATGATTTGTGAAGTATGTGTTTCCATGATCCCAGGCACAGTATTTTGAAAGTCACTTGCTAAAGACCATTGTGGAGGCAAATCTTAGTTATGTTCCTCATATGATTTAGGCAGCACTTCATGTTTTTCCTTTCTTCAGGAAACAAGAAGAATGTGTTGTGGTGATATGGAAATTTTTTTGTAGATATTCCATTAAATTTGCAAGTTAGCACACCACTGCTAGGGAGCTAGTGATGGTGATGGCAGCAACTTTAAGCTTTCCTTATAATCAGACTTACAGAAGTAAATTAGATTTCTGATTCCATTTTCCTGAGTCATAAGTGCAGTAGAAATAACCTTTCTCTCAGAAAATGTTCTTTCTCTAGCAGGAGAAAGCCCTGCCAATTCTGATAGGTTTTACACTCTACAAGTAGGCTGGTGGCAATGTTCTGCATATGTTTCATATTGTTTGGCAGCAACAATCAACCTTTGGTACTTCCATGTTGAAATAGGAGACTTAGATATAGATACTCAACACTGGTTTATCAGTTTTTACGTTATTGAACAGGGAGGCTTTTTTAATAGTTAATTAAACTTTTGTCCTGAAAAAAAAGATGACAGTAATTTAGCCAATTTTTTCCTCTGTCTACTCTATCAGTAACATGACATGGTAATTGTAAGGTTTCTGAGGCAAAAGTCACATCAATTAAACAGCAATGTCAAAATGATTCATCTGAGCAAACAATATGTTCATGGTGCTAGTAAATTGTTCTCTGTGTTTCAGACTGTTAATTACACTAATTACCAAAGATTAGTTTGCAGTTGAAATCCTGATTGTCAAATCTAATTTGGTTTTAACTGCTGACAGCTCTGACAGTATAGTCTAGCAACTCCAAATTATACTTGTGCTTTCTGTCTATAATGGGATATTTTAACAGCATCACTGAATGTCTGTTGTAAAGTATATTGATCGAGTATTTTAGTAATAATATTAAGTATTCTGTGTTGCCTGCAAAATATGGATTTCTTCTGGGAACCTTGGGTACTTTAATAATGAAGGCACTTACCAATCACAGGGCATCTGTGTTTAGCAATTTTTATGGACTAATAATCCTGGTTTTATAGAGCTGAATTATGACTAACTTTTCAACCTTGCTGAAAAGCATTGAAAAGTGTTTTTCAGGAAAAAAACCAACCAAATAACCAAACAACCATATCCTAACTGAATCATAGTCTGATTCCCTGTGAATATGTCACTCTCTGCAAAGTTAAAATCTAATTTCAGCATATATATCTTATGTCATGGGCTTACCTCCAAGATCTCTGAAGCACTGGAGACACACAAAGTTGTTAACCTGGGGAAAACTAGACTGGTTTGCATACATGTAAGTGTCTCTATGCTGGACTTCTATTTGTGGGGTTAAAATGATATGGGGCTATGTCTGTTCCTTCTGCATGGAAATACCCTTTGAAACTCAAATTAAAATGCATTCCTGTGATGACAGGTTTTATCACTATGGGCTGAGTGCATAGAACAAAGATCTTGCTGAATAATATCTGTAAGAAAGCAATGTGACATAAACACAGGAGACAGATTAAAACAAGACTTGCCAGTCACTGTCAAAACATGTAAATGCCATGACTGTAACTCTATCAGTGATAAGTAGCTAATGAAAAGAGGATGGACAAAGGGATCTTCCTCATACGTCATCACAACTTCTGTACTAAATACATTGTTGGATTTCTATGAAAGAGATCAGTCCTATTAGTAGTCTCTGACAGTGCTTTCCAGTGATTTTGAACCCATTTATACTTTTGGCCTCCAAAACATGTTGTGGCAGTGTGACTTATATTAGTAATCTCATGTTTATTCTGTGTTTGCTGGAGTAACTTCATTGTTTCTGTGATTTCAGTTACTGCTGCATAAAACTAAGATAAACCCAGAATGAGTCTGTTCTTTTGAGACCGTCAAATCAATTTTATAAATTCCAGGATTTGATATATATGGTTTAACAGATGTGTTATAACAGCTCAATTATTTAGGATGATCTAATACTTAATAAAACTGAGGCATAAATAAATAATTTCCTGAAGTTGAAAAATCTTTAACATAGTAAGGGGGTAACTTTATAACAGGCATACTAGTTAGGACCTTAGATACTCATAAAATGCAGTTTCTTGTTCTTGACATAAATGTGTGCTGCAAGAGTAACTTGTAAAAATTTGTATATACTTTCTTCCTTTGCTTTTAGATATATATTTCTAAGAAATGAATGTTTAGTAAGTGTAAAACAAGGGAGGAAGATCTGTAGAGTTTTGCAGAACTCCCACACAGTATACTTGAATAAATCTGCAGGAAAGGAGGTCTGGCATGTCAAAATGAGCTTTAGCAAAAAGGGAAGCATGTAACACAGATGAAAGTGATTCCGCCTATTTTCATTCAAGGTTTTATATTGAAGAGCAAAAGCAAGAGGATTTTTCGTTATCTCATAACTGAGATTGTACAATTACATTGCCTCAGCTATGAATAGTTTTTCATGTGTTTCCTCCTGTGTGCTGTAAACTTGCTACCGCAGGGAGTAAATAAACCCAGAATATGTGGACACATTCTTAAGGGTCTGGCACATGCCTTTTAGGTTAAATTCTCTCAGCTGCTGATTTTGTTAGCTTTATTTCACAGCGAGTTTCACCAGGCAGCAGGGCATCTACCCTAATTCTTGAAAAGTCTGCTTTCATTCTTACCAGCAGCAGTTCATTTCCATCAGTACAGTGTGGTATCTGGACTCTGCACAGGGGAATATCTTCATAAAAGATCAATGTGTGTGTATATAATCATATCCTCCTGTGAATTTCAGCTGAAACATATAACGTTATCTCAGCTTTAAACCTAGCCGTTCTGTTATAATTTGTGGGTTTTCTCCCAAATGTCTTTCTTGAATACTAAGTCATAAAAGATGAAGAAAAAAAAAAGTTTTGAGAGCTTCTTGTAAAGTGCTTAGACACACAAAGAAAACATAAAAATTAATCTAGTCAGTTAAGGGAGGAATTTAAGAAAACAATGTTTAAGACTTTAGCTCAAACTTGTGTTGATCTATTCCTCTCTGAGTGTTTCACAGATCAAGCCTAGTGTTTGTGTTCCTGGAATTTATCTTCATTTTTTTAAATTCTAGTTACATTGTGATCCTAGTTAACAAATGCAACAAAAGTATAAAGGCATTTGAGTAATTCCTGATTTTATTGCTCTGAGGACAGATTATTGTATTTTTTCAGTGGAAAGCCACTTAGATAAGTAAATTCAAATAAAGATAAAAGATTAATTTTAGCACAGTACGTTTTGGGGGTTTTTCTAGTCAAGACAAGAACTTTAAAAATTCATATTCAACTTCAGATAACTTTTAAAATGTATTGAAAAGATTCTATCAAATGCAGCAGATAATTGCTTCATGGAAATGTAGATGAAAAGTAACAAAATCAAAATATTTTGTCCACCTCTCATCAGGTTCTTTGGCTTCCTGTCAGATATCTTGGCATAGGTTCAAAAGTAGGTTTAAGCTCAGTGAAGTGTAAGTATGACTTGTGATTTTGTGTAATATGTACTGGCAGTACATATTTGATTGGAATTCTTGTTGAACATGAGTCAGTGTGTAGGATAAAAGAGCTTCCTCCAAACACAGCAGCACAACTGAGCTGTCCTTCATCTTTTTTTTTATTAAAACATCGTACATGTGCTACTGTATGGCTGGAATACCAATTCTGCAAACCCTATTTTTGTCAATTAAGTTTAAGTTTTCTTCCTTTCATGTTCTTTGTGTCTTTTACTTTTTACTCTTGCAGTTATATTTCAGCATGAAAAAGAGCTATTTATTGAGCATTCTTCAATAAAAACAATAATTCTAATACTAAATTATCCTAAAGCCATGCTACTGTAAAAAAAAGAAGTTTCATCTGAAATAAGTCATATCAGAGAAGAGCTATTCATTGGAGCAGAGAAAATGTGATAAGCACTGTTGTTTCCATTACAGAAAAATAGTGGATATGACTATTTCAATAGAACCATAAATGAAGTGTAATGAGAATACTCTTAGCCATAAAATTGTCCTGTTACATTTCAGGCAGGACAGGATATCTTAAAGACGAACTCACAAAACTTCAAGCTTTCCTTTCCAACTAACTCCATTAACACATTCACACATACTCCTGAGAGTTTTGAATAAGGAGTTAAAACTAAAAGTGTTATGGCATAATGCAGTTAAAAACTAGTGCAAAACATTTTTTTTCGTTATTTTCTGATAAGAACATCTCTAAATAAATAAATTTTGCACTTATTTTCTAAAACATGCATTTGGTTGTACAAACTGTTTTGTACCAAAACTGAAAGCCAGTGTACAGTTAGTAAAGTATTTATTTTAAATGTATCTGTGGATAATTTAGTACAAACCTTATAACATCATATATTTATTAATAAATTTGTTGTTGTTTTCCACTAGAAATTGTGAATTTCTGTGCCTAAACCAGATGACCTGTTTCTGTTGCAAGACTTACTGAGAATGTCTTCATTTATAATTGTAATAAAAATATTAACATATCAAAAAAGGCAAGATAAACTGCCTATATATACTTTCAAAGTAGAAACAAAAGCAAATTTGTCTGGATTTGACCAACTTAGCTTAGTACACTGTAAACACAAACTAAATAAACCAGAAGAAAAAAATCTAAACTTTAGAACTCAACTATTTAAAGCCGTTAAAGGACTGCCTCAGGAAGGAAAGAAATATCTTCATGAAAGAAAGAAATTATATGCCATTTAAAAGGATACATGTATTTCTATTTGGACAGGGAAAAAAAATCAACATTACAATCCAGACTGTTTATAAATAACCTGCCTACATGCGCATATAATAAAATAAAGTGCCTAGTTCAACAGATGTGAAAGACCCACAACTTCTCAGGGGCACTGATGCCCCTTTAGTTGCAAATTTATTGAAGATTCTAATGAGAGGACAATATCAAAGGAATAAAAAAGTGTTTATATTATGAGGCACCAATTTTGAAGATGTCTGGATTTATGGAGTTTCATTGAATAGACTATATAAGCAGAATGTCGCTTTTCCATTCCTTTTTCTTAAAAAAAAAAAAAAAAAATCCATCCTAGTAAACCAGTAATTTCCATTCTGCAATGGAAAAGTCTGATTTGCCAAGATAACAGTAGCCAAAACTATTCCTTATCATGTCATGATTTCGAGGGACTACATTGTTGGTCTGCCACAAAGAGCAGGTTGCAGCTAATTCATTATGCCCCTGTTCCTATGGTGCATGAAAAGAACCTGAGCTTTCTGGTCAACAGCTGGCTGAACAGGAGTCAGTAGTGTGCCAACATGGCTAAAAAGGGCAACAGCTTCCTGGCTTGTTGGTCAGCAGGATTAGGGGATTGATTGTCCCTCTGTACTTGGCACTGGTGAGGCTGACCTCACATACTGTGTTCAGTTTTGGGCCTCTCAGTACAAGAAGGATATTGAAGTGCTGGAGCGTGTCCAAAGAAGAACAACAGAGCTTGTGAAGTGTATAGAGCACAAGTCTTATGAGGAGTAGCTGAGGGAACTGGGGTTGTTTAGCCTGGGGAAAAGGAGGGTCAGGAAGAACTTATCATTGTCTACCACTACCTGAAAGGAGGTTGTAGTGAGGTGACGGTTGGTCTGTTCTCCTGTGTAGCAAGTGATAGAACAAGAGGAAATAGTCTCAAGTTGTGCCAGGGAAGGTTTAGATTAGATATTAGGAAAAATTTCTTCACCAAAAAGACTGGAACAGTCTTCCCAGGGAACTGGTGGAGTCACCATCCCTGGAGGTATTTAAAAGATGTAGATGTGGTGCTGAGGGACATGGTTTAGTGGTGACCTGGCAGTGTTGGTTTAACAGTTGAACTTGATGATCTTGAAAGTCTTTTCCAATGAGAACAATTCTATGATTCTAAATTCTATTTGAAGAAGACAACATGTAATACTGCCTTCCAAACCTAAAGCACAGTGTTAGCTTGGCATGATTATTTGCTGTTGCTTAAATATTTTCCCTCTTAAACTGTGAGTGTTGTTTTAGAGGAATGTAGATAAACATCCACTTAACATCTGAAGTTCTCTCTACAGAGATGGGAAGTGAGGCTGGAGAACCTGTATCCCCAGTAAGGCCTTTCAGTAATTACCATTATGCCATCAATCATCAACTAGTGACATGACACATCCTTCGGCTTCAAATACTTTTGTTAGAGCTCTCAAAAGGGTATCATCCTGTAATTTGAACAGCCAAATACTCACATTTAAACTCTTCACTTTGCAGTGTTGAATTAATCTCTTGGGTTTTAGTAAAGGGGAACTATTTCTAAAAGTTAATCACATCTTCAGGCTGTGAAATTTTATGTACTTTTTTCTTTGACACTGAAATTTGTCTGGAATATTCATAAGCATTTTCATAATTTCATTTGAGCAGTGCATTTTGTGTTTTTCTGTTAAAACATTACTGAGTTGGTTTTGGTTTTTTTTAATTAGCATGAAGACACAGGAATCTCTCCCAGTGAACAATGCTGACATTTACTGAGATAAATTATCTTTTTTACAGTAACCTGACTTTTTCTGAAAGCAAAAAAGAAGATATTTTGTATTTACGTGCAGACATGAACTAAAGTAAGCAAAATGTAGTAGATACTAGATAAAAAGTTTGACCTCAGTGAACACTGATATTAGTCTTTCTAAAATAAAATAAGAACAGGTGAAATGAAACTTGACTGTATATGTAGTGTATATTTATGCATATTTATAGTGTTTGACCTGTGGTGACATCATTCTTTTTTTCCAGGTTTTTGGTTTGGTTTGGTTTTTTATTTTTAATTTTAAACATGACTGAAATTCTGTCTGTCTTTTGATTACTTCCTGTGGGGAAAATAGCTTACTTACTGTGTCTGCTGGAACTCAACAAGAAGTGTTGCTTCCACAAACTTCCTGCAAATGCTGAAGAGCAGGTTTGTTCACAGTGTTTGAGCTATAATATTTGGTAATGGCCAACAGTGGGGGAAACTCTAGAACCAAAACCTGACCTTTCTGAAGGTTTCCTGACCCTTAGGAAAAGATCTTCTTCAGCCAACCACAGCTTATCCTCAAGAGTATCCCAGTCACCTCACTAAGAATTTTTTGCTTCTGTCAGGCAACAGTTCTTGACTACGCAAGTCCTGATGATTTCTGAACTCAATAGTGTTTGGATGCCTCTCCTCAGTTTTCAAGCTTTTGCCATTCAGCACATTAGCAGTATCCTATTAGCAGTGTAAGTCAGGAGTTCCTGCCAGTTTTGAAACTATATCCTGGTTTTCCCCACCTCCCAGAATAAGCCCATATTTAGTTCTCTAGGTTATGGTTATATGAATGCAGTGTTTATTAAAATACTTAATTTTTATAAGTAGAGAAAAATTAATGACACTAAAGATATCAAATTGGGACCCAGTATCAAGCATGTTATTTCTTCTAACCTTGAGATTTTGGCTGCGGGGTAAAAATCCTCTTAGGTAAGTAGAGGATGCACTAAATAAAGCTTCAAATAGAAAATTGCAATAGGTATGACAAAATGGAGGTCATAGTTCCAAAAACTACTTTGAGGTTATATTAAAAAAAAAAATAGATCTTAGATATTAAAGACTTTCAGTAAGCTACATGTGACTTTTTTTTCTCTGAAAGGATAAATAAATTATGAAAGCTAAAAACAGCAATTAATTTTCAACAGCCAGAATTTGTCATATAAGACTGTGTGGGGGTTTAGTAAAGCCCCGGTGGGGCTCTGCGGTAGCTGCCACGTGGCCGGCGCTGCTTCTCCCCACCCCCTTCCCTCTGCTGCGGGTCGCGGACAGAGAGGGAAAAAAAAGGGGTTTAAAGTGCCTTTTTGAATTAAGATAAAGAAGGTTTAATATTAAAAAACACGTAATAAGCAGTTGAAGTTAACAAAACAACAGTAACAGTGAGAAAGGAGCAATAAAAAAAAAAATAATGCCAGACAAAGGGACGGACCCGAGCCCAGGCGAAGCAGTCGAATCCGAAAAAGCATGATTCATCTGGCAGACAAAGGAAAATCATGCTCTGTACCAGTTCAGTTGCAGCTGTTGTTAATTCTGTGTAGAATTTGTAGCATAATTGAGAGTATTCTTTCCACACCTTCTGTGCTGTTAATTACCTGAGACACAGAATCATACAGAATCATGGAATGGTAGGTTTGGAAGGGACCTCTGGATATCATATAGTCCAATCCCCCTGCCAGAGCAGGGCCAGCCTAGAGCAGGTTACACACAAAGGCATCCAGGTGGGTTTTGAATGTCTCCAGAGACAGATACTCCGCCACCTCTCTGGGCAGCCTGTTCCAGTGCCCTGTCACCCTCAAAGTAAAGAAATTGCTCCTCATGTTTAGATGGAACTTCCTGAGCTCAAGTTTATTTCCATTTCCTCTTGTCCTGTCACTGGGCACTGTTGTAGTTGAGGTGGACAAGACACTGGACAAGTTAAGCAGCAATAGCAGCAATAGCCAACTTTCTTTTGTACAGCTCTACTTTTATACTCTCTAGCTTTAGCTCTAAACCATCATGTCACACAATAATTGGGTTTTGCTTGTGTGGTGGGTTAGTAAAGCCGCGGATAGCCGGGCCGCCGGGTGGCCGCGCCATTGCTCACCACCCCCTCCCCTCTACTGTGGGCCACGGACAGAGAAAGAAAAAAAAAGTTTTAAAATGTCTTTTTGAGTTGAGATAAGGAAGGTTTAATTCAGAAACACGTAAGAAGTAATTGCAGTAACACAGGCAATTAACAATAGCAAGAAAAAAGCAATAGACAGAAAAAGAGATGAGCCAAACACAAACGCGCGTGCCGAACCGCCGAACCCAGGAACTGGCTGAACCAGGACAGCTTGTTACTAACATTCTCTTACTGGTTAGCTTTTCTTGCCTATGTATCTTCGTTAGCTTCTGTCAATACCTTCTTTTACGTTCTTCAAATTCCTCAAAAGCTGTTTATCTTCTTTCAAGGGTACAGCTTGATTTAGTCAAGGTCAAAGCTCTCTGTGAGGCCTGCAGGCCAGCTGTCGGCCCCCACATATAGTGATCTGTTTATTTGGGTTGTCCAAATCTGTTGTGCAGGGTACACATTTCAGCTGCAATAACACTCCTAAAGTAGTGCTTTAGTACCACCATCAACCTTCTTTGTGTTTCATTTTGTATCCAACAGGACCCCGAGGTCCTTTTCCACCATGCTGCTTTCCAGCTGGTCTATCCCCATTATATACTGCTGTCTGGGTTTGTTCCTCCCCAGGAGGAACTTGTGGAACTTCCCTTTGTTGAGCTTCGTAAGGTTCCTGGCAGCCCATTTCTTCAGTCTTTCCAGATGTCCTTGGATGACAGCACGACCCTCTGGCCTGTCAGCTAATCCTGCCAGTTTTGTGCCATCTGCAAACTTGCTGAGGGTTCACTCTGCTCCATCATCCAGATCATGATGAGGATGTTAAGCAAGACTGGGCACAGTGTTGACCGCTAGGGTACACTTCTAGTTACTGTCTTCCAACTAGACTTCAGGCCACTGATCACCATACTCTGGGCCCAGCCACTCAGCCAGTTTTTAGTCCACCTCACTGTCTGCTCATCCAATCCATATTTAGCAGGTTCTGTATAAGGATCTTATGGGAGACAGTGTTAAAAGCCTTGTTGAAGCCTAAGGAACCTTGCTGATGTCCACCGCTCTACATTCGTCTACAAAGACACACATTTCCTCATATAAGGTTATCCATTTCATTAAACATGAATTTCCATCGGGGCCCATGGACTTTTAGGGGTCCCCTTTGCTTAAGTATTACCTGACCTGAGCCTCTCACACCATGGTTATACATTCCTTGCTCCAGGCTTTCCCTTGTCTTCAGGACCTGAGATTACAGAAGGCTGGTCTTGCCAGTAAAGACTAAGAAGTTGGCATTCAGAATCTCAGCCTTTTCTACATCCCATGTCACCAGGTCCCCTGCCTCATTCAGCAGCGAGTCTGCATATTCTCTAGTCCTCCTATTGTTATCTGTGGATACATAGAAGCCCTTTTTGTTGTCTTTTGACATCCGTGGCCATATTAAATTCTAGCTGGCTTTGTCCCTCCTAACAGCATCTCTGCAGGCTCAAACTGTGCCTCTGTATTCTTCCCAGATCACTTGTCCTTGCTTCCACCTTCTGTATGCTTACTTTTTCCATTTGAGTGTGCCCAGGAGCTCTTTGTTCATCCATGCAGTGCTCCTCGTATTTTTGCCTGTCCTTCTGCTTGTAGGGATCGACAGACAAGAATACAATATAAAACTGTTAAAGTATTTATCAAATGATTTTCTCAGCAGTTTAACCCAGGGGAGACAAATTCATGAATCTATGCATACAAAGAGTACATTTAATATTTAAGTAAAACTTGTAGGAAATCAACATAGGTGCGAGGTAGAGTCTACACTTATAGTACTGTTCTTGTTTTATTTTGAAGTCACTGACAGAGAAAAACCAGTGTAGCTGCTGATTAGCAGCTGATTAGCTGATTAGGGGAATATAATGATCTGTGACATGGTGTTGAAGTGTTGCATCTTCCATCTTCCAAAAGCCTTTATTATGATGTTTCTATGAGTCACTTATTTCCAAGGCATGTTAAAATAAGATCTCTCTGAGAACTAGTAAGCTTCAACAAGTGCTGTACCACTCTTCTACCCAAACAGCAAATATCTTTCAGAGAACACATACAGGATAAAAGTTTTGCACTTTATTGCACATACAGTAAGTGTCCAACTTACTGCTTTTCAGACTGCAGATAGTTCAATTCCCAATAAAGTAAGGCTTTATGTACATTCAAGAAGTACTTAACTAAAGCAACTGATTTAATGCCGCCGTCTGGATCATTAGTGTGCTAGCAGGGGACTCCCAAATCACTAGTTTAAGAATCACTACTCAGTTGCTAAGGAATTTTTCAAACTGCTGCACCAGCACTCGGGGAACTTCAAAGCATAAAGAACATGTTCCGTACCCTAGCTATTTACTGACACTTCTCAGTTACTGTGATGTTTTACACGCATTTTGCAAAAGTGCAAGAACTGCACAATGTGAAGGAAGAAGTAAAATATCAAGCTTTCAGTACTCATTAAGTATTGTAATTACAACAGTTGCAGTTACCTGGATTGCTTTGTTGTGAGCCAATTATATGACTGCTCCTGAGGGCTACACAATATTATAATGAAGTAATGAATTAGGACCTTAGCCAGAATACTAAGTCCATTTTGTGAAGGACAAAATACACATACAAGAGCGACACAGAATACAGCCAGTGACTGTCCTCCAGCAGAGAGCATTTTTTCCATTTTAAGATTTCCTTTCTCGGTGCCTACATGAAATCACATGACAAAGAGAAGTAAGCCAAGCAAACTGTTATCTCTGCAAACACATCCACACACATTTTGTACTATGTACTCCTACAGTGACATAGAGAGCATCTTGATAATTTTGAATGAAATTTTTGAACTTTTAGCTTAAGAAGAAAACTTAGCTTATTCATACAAAAAATCTTATATAAAATGGAAACTATAAAAATTTGGGGAAATAGCATGGCAAAAAAGTCATCATCACCACCACTTGCTGCACAGGACAGACTCTATCCCAATTTTTAAGTCTTATCTTAAAACAGGTATTTAAATTACCATTTAGGTTAATTAAGTAACTCACGCATTCTTTTACTAGTTCCAAATTTATCTGTCATTGCTGACATTCAAAATTCTGCTTCTGTATAGTCTCCATAAAATCTTTGTGTAGAAGTTGATCCTACCTTCTCTGAAATAAGAGCATACATCTTCCACTCACAATAATTCAAAATAATTTTGCGAAGATGATGACCGTAGAGAGATAACATATATGGTTTTCCCTTTCAATTACCAGTCTAAGTTGTAAGAGTCTGCTTCTTAGGATGGGTCTTCCTCCTGCTGTGCTCATGGAGTACCACTAGCTGATAGGAAAATAAATTAGTTTAGGCATTAAAAACAACTTTCTTGCTGAAATACTTCATTTTCTACAGAAGACTACAGAAATGATAAGTGGAGAGGTTACTATCATTTTGCTGTTTCCTTTTTAATAATGGATTAAGAATTTAGCGGGGAAGAATACAGTGATATGCAGCTATTTCCACCTGCAAGGGGAAGGGAATGCTTTTCATTTAAAGGACTTAAAAGATAGCAAACAATATATGAAACAGAAAAATATTAGAAATCCTCCTGTCTTCTCAAGAAAGGGAACAAAAAGTTAAATTGCAAGTATGTAGAAAATGGCAACAATTATATGAAATCTCAGTAAATCACTTGTTAAAAAAGTTAGATGAAAATGTAGGATGTAGGGCTACCAGCCTACATTACAGTACCTCCTATTTGTGGGTTAACTCTGCCTTTCACATACTCAGCACCATAAAGTGGTGGCATACAGTCAGTGGCAGCTGAGTTATCTCCAACTACTCATTGGTGCTGAAGCAACACAAAAGTTCTGTACAAATCTTAAGCAAAAATAAATTAGAGTGAATTTATCAGATTCTCCTAATAATTCATTTCCTTGCCATTGTAATTTCTACATTTTGTAGTGTGTTTATCTTAGTAAGGTGTTTTTTCCAATATAATCATATTAAGTATCTGAATTTACTCATAACATTATTAGTGTTAGCACATTCAAAGGGTTTTCAAAATAGAACCTGATAAGGGTTCTGTTGACACACACACTTTCAGACTCCATGAAGTATCTTAACAGATTGCAGGTGAATGAATCTGCCAAAATTTAGACCTCTAAAAATGTCTTCATCAGCTAGTCATTTAGATTCTCTTCAGGGTCAGTGGAGGGAAACAGATATCTGTGCAACTCATCCTATCTAGATGTCTGTAAGAGATCAGACAAGTTTCTTTCTTCTTTCCATTAATGAGAAAAGCTATGACCAGCGTCCCCACCAAAAATGAGTTTTAGGCAAATATTGTCGTCCTCATGCTAGACCCTGGAGACATTTTTAACATGTGAAGGTTAAGTTCTAGCTCTGCCTCCCAGGAACTTCAGAACAATGTAACAGCTACAGTTCTAGTATTCTGTATTGCCTCATAACAGATTCAAAGTTTCCACAACTGAATAGCTGAGACATATTCTTTCACATGTACTTTATCGCATCTGAAGTCTGTCTTGGAAGGCAAACCACACATAGACAAATTACTTCACCAGTGTCACATACCTTGCCCTCCCTCTAAATGACACAAATTCCTAGAGGTTTTCATGAGTGCTCCAGTCTGTTTCTCTCCAGTGTTATGTTCTGTTATAGATATATTTGTTGTGATATCCAAAGTGTAAGTAAAACAAGGCAAAACATATCTCATTCTAAAAATCTTGCATGCATACTTAAAAAGTCAGAAGAAAAAATAGCTCATCAGCCTGTTATTTTACATGGGCATACAAATCTGCTAAAGCAAACCAATTCTGCAGGCCTGTTTTCTTCAGAAATTACCTGGCATGCCCAATGAAAGCACAGTAGGGTTATTGATACCTGTACATTACCAGTTACCACTAAAAACATAGTATGAACAAGTAGTTCCATAGAGAAATACATCTAAATTATTCTTCCTACAGATTTGTGTTTGTTCCCATTTTTATGACAACAGTATCAGCTCCCCAATATCTCTATCACATTCCTAATAAACAAAAGATTGCACATGCCATGTCTGCAACTATTTGTGTGCTGAAAGGATAGTTAGAACAAATAAGATGACTGGCTGATGAGCTGCTACATATGTGATGCTCAAGTCCTGTCCTGCTTATCCTTGCCCTTAAGGGAACACTAATCTGCTGTCCCATTCAACTCATTAACCAGTTTTCACACAAATGTAGTAACCTATGAGACTTCCTCCTTGCCTTCACCTTCAATGGAAACTGGCAAACTAATTCATAAGTCAGGAAGGAAGGACTGGCATGTAGAACCAGGCAGCCTTATTAAACCACATTTTAAAAAGAAAAGGGGCCAAGAACAACCTAAGTATGTGATGAAAACGCAGATGAAGAACTCATTTTATGTAAAAGTAGTAAAAAAGTTGTCATAAATTAAATTATAAGACAGTACACACTGATGGACTATAACTATGCAGATTCGTTTCTACCACTCTGCCAATACAGTGTTGATTGACTGGGCTCAGTACAGCACTGTGCATGAGAACTAGCTACAAAATTGTTCTTCACACTATGCTTGCCATATGTACAGGCCTTTTGCTTATATAAGCTATATGAGGTGTCAGTACAATTTTAGCACATGTGAAAACAGAATGCAAATTCAAAGCCTGTAATTGCATCCATATGACCATATGGTCATAACCATGGAATATACAGGGAGTAAATGTAACAGGTAGTCCAAAATTTTTCCAGAACTCTAACATTAGCTTGAAAAAGAAACTTAATAATCTCTCACTTGAATTTTAATCAGTCAATATTACTTTATATGAAATGGCACAGGCATAATACAATAAATCAATAAAATGCCCCAAGTAACAGAACAAAACCTAAAAGATCAAGTACAAAGAAATATGTCTCTCAAATAAAATAATAAAATAAAATGCAAAGTTTTAAAATGAAAAAGAAAATCTGCTTGTCTAATTTGGAACTCATCATGATTATTCTTGTAATTTCTTAAGTCATCCATTTAAAATTTACTTTTCCCCATCACCAAATTAACTGAATTTTGGTCCTTCATAAACATTTTAAATAAAATGAGTTTTTTCCAAATGGAAGATTAATTTTGTGGAACAGTATTTTTATTTTATATTAGATGATCCTAGAAGTCTTTTCCAACCTAAATGATTTTATGATTCTATGATTAGAAACTGGAAAGGAAAGATGGAATTGTTCTTTCACTTGAATATTTTCCAAATGATTGTCTTTATTTAAAGCAGATGTAGACTCTTAAGAGACTGAAGCTTTACCTGGTCTGAATTCTTCAAGAATAAATATATCACTTTTTAATTGATTTTCTTCTCTAGCAGTTTGGAGAAAGATGATTCAAATATACAAATGGAGTTGGAAAGTAACATTTTCATTAAAAATTATCAAAGAATAGAAGTATATTAATACTATGGAATAGTATGGTAATCTGTCTGGAGAAGATCAGGGAGGTTCGAACTAGATGATCTTTAAGGTCCTTTGCAACTCAAACCATTCTATAATTGTATCACAACCTTACTTAGAACAATAAAAGTGAAACTAAAGAGTTAACTGAGATGAAGCTTTGACTGAATTAGAATAGAAATCTAGAAAAAAAAGAAATCTTGATTATTGAAAAGCACATTGGAACAAAATATGTATAAATGCAAAAATAAATTTTAAATGGCATATCAGAAAATTTTTTAAAACTCACCTTTTCCTTCTCTTTTTAAATAACAATATACTACTTTTGAGATCAACACAAATATTTTAACCTACAGTAACAAAATACATGGTAATAATTTATCAATATCACTTGTAGACTGTGTGCAAAGGATATCCTAGTCAATTGTTTGAGAAGTTGCATGCAATTATCAATGTACTGGTCTCTATTTCCATCAAGAGTTTATCCTGTTAATAAAAAAAAAAAAAAAAAACCAAAAACCAACCAAACAAACAAAAAAACACCCCCCAAAAAACCTCTTCACTGAATAACCAGCTTGTTGCAGAAACTAGTAAGATCTACTACATTTCACTTCTGTGTGATTACAGCAGTCCTATCATGTAAAAATAAGGCAGCTCTTCATTTTCTTGTCCTTACTCTCTTCTTGCAAAAGGAAACCTGCTCCCTAAACACTTTACAACTCCTTCTCGTTAGACCAAAGGTGAAATACTGACTTATTTTCTTCTTCCAGTTCACAGCAATTCCAAAGATACTCAAAGCTGTTTTCCTCCCTGGATAGATTAGTCAACTCACTGAAAACAAACAAAACATCCTAGGTAGCATTCCAGCCAAACAATCTTGATATACTTGACTTTTATCAGATAAGCAAATTTTCTCTTCCAGTTCTAAACACACCAATATCAACTTGTTAAGTGTCAATATTGCAGCATCCCTCACACTACAACTATTTACAGCTACTTCCTAGTCAGTCAAAACTGTTAATTGTCCTTACCAATGGAAGGAGTATTTCCCATGCCAATATCTTATAAGCTTAAAATAACCAAAGAACTCATAAAAAGTTATATACATTCACATTTTGGTTAAAATTGGATTCTTCAGGTAGCTTATACTCAAATAAATGCACAACAGGGAGAAGTTAGGTGGAAGGTAAACACTTTTGGCAGCAGTCTTAACTCAGGAATTACCTAGCAAGCAATCTTATTTTTGTGCATTACCATTAAGCATGGAGAAGCTAACTTACTAGTGTTGCAAAAAGAAATAATGAATTTCAGTGGTGAAATGAAAAACAAGTAAACTAGGAGCATAACTATTAAAAAGACTGAAGTTTAAAAACAAACAAACAAAAAACCGAGCCAATAAACCCAGACAAAACAAACCACCAAACACAAACCCCATAAAAACCCACCTTTACTGTTACCTTGAAACAAACCCACAAAATTTAGAGTAGTATTTCCCTAGAGCCAAACTATATAAGGGTAATGAATGCAATTAAACCATCCTATTATCCACTCAAGTAGTCCATTTTCTAAGACGTGATACACAATTATGCTTATTCAAGGGTAGTCTGAATTTCTAATCTGTGTTGAGAATGGCTACTAAGATGTTTAGGGGACTGGAACATCTCCCTTATGAGGAAAGGCTGAGGGATTTGGGTCTATTTAGTTTGGAAACAAGAAGACTGAGGGGAGGATCTCATCCACACTTATAGATACTTCAAGGCTGAATATTAGGAAGACTGGGCCAGTCTTTTTTCTGTGGTG
>VZZY01019953.1:20435-38281 GCA_013400335.1 Eurystomus gularis | reverse complement strand
TTCATCAGAATAAGTGAAGGCTGATCTAGTGCTCAATGTAAGCTTTGTTTCAGGAAATTGGAAAGATGAAAAATGTCCACTTAATACATGCACTGAAATGGTAATTTAAGTAAATTCAGTTGGTTTTGTAAAGCTGAAGCCACTTGTTCACATCAGCATTCAATGAGCATACATAACTAAGGAGTAAAAGTGTTGCTTCTTTTAAAGATTCTTAATAAACCTTAAAGGATAGATTGGAAAAATTATGGTTGTCCAATTATAGCATAAATAAAGGAAAAACAGGAGAAAATTAAAGTCATCTTATAATTTTTATAGAGATAAATCTTTTCTTTTTTAATTTTCGGGAGGAAAAGCTAATATTTTGCTGATAAGATACAATTTTCTGCTTCATAATTATCTTTAGGGAACAGTCACATTTTATTAACATGACTAATTAACTCGTGTTACTGCCATGCTAATATTGAAGGAAGCACAATAACTGGGTATTGATAGTATGAATTTTTATTAAAAGAAAAATGTTAAATAGTAATGCGTTCCCCATATTCATTCCATAGCTGTAATCTAAATGCAAATGTACAATACAAGAAGGCCTTTTATCTTCTTCCTACATGGAAGGAATGTATGCATTCTAGCAAAGCTTATTTTTATTCAGGAACCAGCCTGAGAAAAGAGGGAATGGCGAAATGTCAGTTGTTAAAACATAGGTTAAACTCCTGGTCTTCTGAAGTCCATGAGTTCAGCAGGGCCAGATTTCAAGCAGGGTTAACCTTCGGTGAAGTGAGAATTCAAAGGAAGTAATTTCCAAAAATCTAATTTCACCAGTGTTACACTTCATAACAATTGCAAAACTCACTTGTCCACTTGGAGCAAAACTGGGACTACAGATTTTTGGAGAACAGAAACCTTTTCTCTAAGAATGTAGTAGATGGATGTAGCAGAGGACTGAGATTCACTGCTACCAATGGCACTTCTCTGAAGTAAGATTGAGAAGTCTTATTCTACTTAATGAATAAGGTGTAATGCAAAAGGAGGCTACAGAGAACGTAAAGTAATGGCATGAAACTTGGGCTAATGGAAATTTTTGTGAGAAAGACAACCTGGGACAAACAGTAGAATACAAGTAAAATGGAGATGTTCGTCAATCAGTATTTTCCCATGTCTAGTCAGAAATTGGTTGAGCTTGTGCATAGGCCTATATGAATTTTGCAGTAAAATACAAGCTCACAGTAAAGAGGAAGGTTAGAGTTACATGGTGCTTCAAGGCATATGTAAACAACAAATTAGAACTGTTCTTTACATTGTTACCAGCAAGCAATATTCATTTGCAGAATAGCCCTTACCTTCTGTAGAGAAAGAACTGACATCCAGATGCTACAGCCAGCTAGACATTTCAGCCCTACTATCATATTTATAGCTTGATAACCTTACTTGCTTTGCTGTTTCTAATTTATAACACAGGCAGTCATCTAAATAATTCAGATTGAATGTTTGCACTTGCAAAGTGGAGAAAGTTGAAAGACTATGAAAGGAAAACCGACAATCTTTTTCTAGTGCCTTCCAATTATGCTTCCGGAGGGATGAAGGGAAAAACAGATACCAAACTGTCATTTGGATGTATTAAACAGATTCAATGCTACATTGCATATCAGTATGTGATTTAACCCCACAGTGTTAGTTATATCACTGCATAAGTTGCCAACAAATAGTTTCCTATTATCGAAAACTAGTGTGGAAGCACTTGCATAATAAAGTAAGCAAAATACAAAAAAAAAAAAAAGTCTATGTCATTTTTCAGATGGTATTGTAGATTTCTGTTATTATTATTACATTCCAATTTATTTCTTTATGAAAGAGCATCCTGGAATCACTTTCCTTCTCACATGGTGTCCAGCTCTCTACTTGAAAGGATCCCATTTCTTTTGTGTCTTGTTTTAATTCCCTTGCTCTTACTACCCTCTAATTAGAGAAGCCACTAATGTGAAAGCTGTGTTTTCTATGAGAACTGAAGCAAGGATTGATGAAGGAACTTCCACCCTGAATTTATAATGGGAGTTATAATAACTGGTCTCTTCACATTGTTGCATTTTATTATAATAGTTCACAGCTGAAAGTACTGAGAAATTATTCATGTCAAAATTAGAATAAAAAATGAAGCTTAGAAGTGCAGAAAGCAGAGAAAGCAAGAATTTGACTTTCACACAAAACTGCAACTCAAGACTAAGTCCTTTAGAAAATTGGGGTGGGGAAGGGTGGAAATTAACTTTACAAACCAAAAAGTGTTATGAACTGTTCCCGGGGCTAGAGGTAGATATGATTAAATACAGCATTTCAGATAAATAATACTGCTAATCAAATATAATCTGTTAATAACAGCCTCAGGCACAATCATGCGAGACATAGTGTCCTGTGGTATACTATATTCCTGCCTATCAGCCCCACATCATAAATCAAATAAGAGTTATACCGTTGCAAACATATCTGGAAAGATGTTTTTCCCTGAAATTTTGTTCTTCATTATTTTCAGTTAGGAGCTACTCATGTTCTTAAACAACACCTGTTCCTTACAAACGTATTCTACTTTAAAACTTCCTATATGTTCTTGTCACCTTATAATAGCTCAGCGATGAGAATCCCCATCAGCAGACCATGAGTTGGGTTCTTGCTTGCCTTTAGTCAGCTCAGCAATTTGCTGTCTCAGCCATGAAACTGAAAAACAAATACTGGAGCCCCTACTTCATTTCACCAGCCTCAGCTCTGCGGTAACCTTTCCCGTCTGCCAAATCTTACTCAGTGTGAGTATTCAAGTACAGATCTCTTGTTTTGCAAATAGTAATTGTAATAATATTTCAGATATTAAAAATGCTCATTATGACAATAGCTAGAGCTATTTGCCATATTTTCAAATCACAATACAGTGTATGTTTATTTTTAAATTATCTCTAGTGAAGTTACATGGCAGCAAACTGATTGAATAAATAAACAGAGACTATTTCTTATACTGATACTCCATGAAAAGGGTTTGATCAGAAGTTTGGTTGTACTTTAAAAATTAACTACCAGCATGATTTTTAGAGATACGGTGGTGATTGAGAAAAAACAAGAAATACATACCATGCCAGCCTGTAATCTTTCTTCAGTGAACGGTTAAGTTATGGTCTCCCTTTCAATTTCGTTCTTCTCTTACAGCAAGCCATCTTCAAAGCTCCTTCGTTTCAGCCATTAGGAAGGTAATACTGATAAGACTCACCTGAGATGTAAACAAACATAAATAGGTTACATATGGAAATTCTCACTCTACAGATCAAGTGCTTTCAAGTATTTTAAATGGTCAAATCTATCAGTCTTTTCTTTTGGGAATACATAAGCAAGAACCAATCCTAGGTGTTCATAGTGACTCAAGGTTAAGCCCCTACAGATCTTCTTCTCCTAAGATGATAGATGCATTTGTCAGCACATTCATTTGAGAAGAAACTACCTATGACATACATGTATTTCTCATTGTTTTCATTCTGTTTCAAAAGCTAAAGATCTTTCTTAAACATTCACAGCCCTAATGGGAAGTTAATCTCCAGCTCTGTTTTAGGGAGCTTTGCTCTTTTTTATGTAAGAGAGAACTGGAAGCCTCATCAGAATGTAGCAAAGATTTTCCTAGTAGTGCTGAAAAATTCTCATTTGTAATATGTAGGCAACTGTTTGGACACATCAAGAAAAATCCATGGGAGTATTTCATAACAATATAATTTCCAGTGTGAATAGTCACATTTTTAGTTCATTTGGACTGAGATATTGTGTTAGCTTAATAAAGACTCTGAGACAGTGGGCAGTAGGCAGCCTTGTGTGACTTGCAAAATCAGTTATGCTTCTTGAGTTTTCAGTTAACGTTGGCTTGGATTCTTGTGATTTTCCACTAGATAAGCTCCAGAGTGATATTTTTTCATGTGTTGGAGGTCGTCATCAAATTGTGAGCACTGAAAGAAAAAAAATTATACATAGATAAAGTTACTTTACTGAGTCTTTTTTATTTTTTTGATGGGATTTTTTTTGATGACTAGACATGTAGTGCTTATGCAGATCTTTAAAATTAATATGAGCTGCAAATGCTTGCAGTAAACAATGTTTAAAATGTATGAATCAAAGCTGTGGCTGCTGGGGTGGCTTTTTTGTAATTTACAAATATCAACTAAACACAAAATTATGTGCTGTGTGTAGCAGAGCACCGTATAATTACTGTCAGGAGTGACACCACTCAGCCTGCTGAGTGAGAAGGCTGGGCTTTGGGTTGTGTTTTTTTCTTTATTCTACTATAATATCTGTGTTTATGTATTAAACTGCCAGACTGCCTGATTAAGTTATTATTGTTGAGATTGCCTTCTTCAGAGCTAAATGTTTTTGGAATGGTTGGGGTGCTGGCTTTCTTTTGTGTCAGTGTCGTTAGTTTTATTCTAACACCAAGAACAAGACAAAAACCCACAACTCTTTTCATTTCTGATGTTGTTGAAGTACATTTGCATCACATCATGGGAAGATTCTCATATTTGTTGTATTGCTTAATCTTAGAAAAATATAAAAGAACATATTGCAGGCTGCTTGACTTACTTCCACTGTTGCCATCTCCTAGTGATATCTTATGCTCCCCAAAAAGTTTCTAATTGCTTACTTGAATTTTTAATCTCATATGAATATTAATGTGACTCATGAATGATAGATTCCTGGCACAAAGATTAAATCTAGAGGTAAACCCTTTTAAGAGAGGCCATTGAAGAATGTCAGATTTTATGTGAGGTTATGTAGAAATAAAAAGAAAATATTTGAAAATGCGCATCATATGGAAGCTTAAAAAATATTTTGAATAAACTTTATTGTACCACACATACAACATAGGGAAACAACAAGCCTGAAAAATAGTCACAACCGCTCTACCAAAGAAAGAAACATTGCAATGTTCATTACAGAATAATTTAAAGAGTTTAGGCTGGATATTACCGACCAGTTGGAATCTCCCCAGGAGTAATTTGTACTCATTACCCCTCATCTTTTCCATGTGATTCCTTGTAAAAAGGGAGTCTCTGTCTTCTTTGTAGCCACCCTTTAAACACTGTAACGTGGTGATAATGTCTCTCCTAAGCCTTCTTTTCTCAAGGCTGAACCCAGACCTCTTGGCCTTTTCTCATATGGCAGCTTCTCAGTCCTTTGTGGCCCTTCTCTGGACCCTCTTCAGCCTGTCTACAGCTTTTTTGTATAGTAGGGGACAAAACTGAACACAATATTCCAGGTGTGATCTGACAAGCACTGAGTAGAGTGGGATAATGACCCTTTATGTCCTGGTGATGCCCTTGTTGATGCAATCCAGCATCCTGTTGGTTTTCTGTGCCGCTGCAGCACACTGTTTGCTCATATTGACCTTGTTGTTCAAGCCGAGTTGCTCTTCTTTGAAGTAGATCCCAGCCTGTACTGCACTCTTGGAATATGTTTTCCCTGACGTGAGGTTTTACACTTGTCCTTGTTGAATTTCATAAGGTTCTTGTTAGCCCGTTCTTTCAGCCTATCCAGGTTTTCTTGCAAGATGACTCTCTCTTCTAAAGTGTCCACTTCCCCACTCAGTTTGGCATCATCAGCAAAACTTTATCAGGGTACACTTGATCCCATCATCTAGATCACTTATGAAGATACTGAACAGTGTTTGGCCCAATATCAATCCCTGGAGGACTCCACTTGTGACAGGTTGCCAGTTTGAAAAAGAGCCATTTAACACCTCCCTCTGGGTGCACCCTGTCAGCCAGTTCCCCACTGACCACATGAACCACTTGTCTAGATAATAACACATCAGTTTCTATCATATTGAAAGTGCTGGAGAAATCTCGAAAGACAATGTCCACTGCTCACTCCACATCAATCTAGTAGGTTACTTTGTCATAGAATGTGATCAGGTTTGTCAAGCATGATTTGTCCTCGCTGAATCTGTGGTGGCTTTTCCCAATCTCATGCTTCTTATGATAACTTATGATAACCACCAGGAGGATTTGTTCCATAACTGTCCCAGGGACTGAAGTAAGATTGATGGGCTTATAACTTCCTGGAGCCTCCTTTAAGTCCTGCTTGTAGATGGGGGTATATCCTTCTTCCAGTCTTCTGGGACACCTCTTGATTTCCACGACTTCTCAAAGGTTATAGAGAGCAGACTTGCAACGATGTCAGCCAGCTCTCCTAACACCCTCCAGTGAATAACATCTGGGCCCATTGTTTTGTAGGGGTCAAGCTCCTGTAATGGTTCACATACCAACTCTTCCTTCACTGACACTTGGTCTGTGTTTGCATCAACCCAGATTTTTGTTCCCAAGGCCTGGGGCTGTGTCAAGACAGCTGATAAAGACAGAGGTGAATGAAGTATTGAGAACTTCTTCCTTTTCAGCATTGTTGGTGACAAATTCACCTTTCCTGTTTAACAGAGGGCCAATATTTTCATTCTGTTTCTGCTGGTTGTTAACATACCTGAAAACCCCGTTCCTGTAGTTTTGCCATCTCTGGCCAACTGCAATTTGAGCTGAGCTTTTGCTTTTCTAACTGCATGCCCTGCAGTGCTCCTGTAGTTCTCAATAGGTGTTTGTCTGCTTTTCCATCTTTGATGTGCTTCTTATTTGGTTTTGAGCAGACTCAGAAGCTTGAAGTTAAGCCAAGGGGGCCTCTTGCTTCAGCTATTTCCCTTACCTTTAAAGAGGATGAACTGGTTTTGTGCTTCCAGGAGAGAATTCTAGAAAAACTCCCAGTACTCACTAGCTCCTTTATCTTCCATGGAAGCTTCCCACAGAATCCCTCCCAGCTGAGCTCTGAGCAAGCTAAAGTTTGCTTTTCTAAAATCTAAAACCTTTATCTTGGTACTAACCTTCAGAGCATTTAGCAGGATCCCAGACTCCACAATATTGTGATCATTGAGGCCAAGGCTATCATTGACTGAGATACTACAAAACAGGTTTTCTTGTTTTGTGAGTAGAAAGTCCAGCAATGCCTCACTCCTGGTTGGCACATTTAACATTTGCATGAGGAAGCAGTCCTCTATGCATTCCAGGAACTTGATCAATGACATGTGAGCTGCTGTATTGTTCTTCCAACAAGTGCCTGGGTAGTTGAAGTCACCCATAAGAACTAGGTTCTGTTGACCCAAAGCTTGCTTAAGTGACTCAAATATTGCTTTGTTGGCTTATTGTCTTGGTTTGGAGGTTAGTAGTAGATGCCTATTGTAAGATCCCCCTTGGAAATGACCCTTCTGATCTTGGCCTAGAGGCATTTGCTAGGGCTTCCATAATTGCCATAGCTGACTTCTTGTCACAAAAAAGGCTGAACTATAGAGACAGAGAGGGGGATCACCTCAGACTCTTTTCAATCCTGTCCAGCCTGCAAATATCAAATAATTTTCCCAGGAAAGGGAGAGACAGAGACAGGACCCTTGAGCCCAACACACCTCCCACACTCTGGTTAAGGAGAAGGGGGATCTCCTCGGACCCTTTACAATCTGCCCAGCCTGTCAGGTGAACTAACAGCGGCACTGGAAAACAGATCCCTACTGACAGCTCGCTAGACCGGAGGGTGACTCTCTTACAAGCAGCGACACTTAGACAGGATCCCTTATGTCTCAAAATTAAGGTTTCCAGAAAAGTTTATATGTATAACTAATGCATTTTATTGTATACGCTCGTGACAATATACAGATTCAGGGATACCAGTGATAGTGACTGACTGCGTAGATAAGTTATATAAAATATAATTTAACAAACCTAGGTACTGATAATCATTAATAGCTAGTCTAACATTTAATACCTTAGCATGCATAATTGATTTAAGAGAACAGCCAATTTTCTGAAATATTAGAGCAATGTGGTGTTGGTATTTCACAATTCCATTAAAACCTAGGTGATCCTACCCACATTAGATTGTGAAATAGCTGCCAAAATGTACTCTGTGAAACATTAAATACTCTAGTATTAGAGTATTAGTATGAGTGTTTTCTAAAACAAATATCTCCTGTGTCCTTATCTAAATAACACTTGCTTTGGCAGGGGAGTTGGACTACAAGATCTCCAGAGGTCCCTTCCAACCTCTACCATTCTGTGATTCTGTGATTCAACAGGAAGTGAGAGCTGAACATGCAAGGAATTGATGTATATATATGACTATAAAGAGTAGGTATTCACAAAAAATATTAGTCAGTGACACCGCCATCCCTAACCTTCCTTGATATAAACCAAGTGGTTAGGATAGAACAGGAGTCCAACTTTGGTTGTCACCTTGGTATATTACTTTTTTCTCTCAGTTAACTATTAAGAGATTTCCTTTGCACAAGCTTGCCTGGCTGTATAGCTATACTCTGTAAGAATAAAGGTATACTCTGTTATTAAGCCTTAGTTCTGCATTTCATATGTTATGGAAATAAACCAAAATATGCTTCAGATATTTTTGTAATCTGTATTTGGGGTTGGCTTTGGTTTTGGTTTGTTGGTTTTTTTTGTAACATACCTGCTAACTTCTCTGTTTGAATCTTTTGTTAATAGAAAGGGAGGAACATTTTTTCCAGAACATTTCTTTTTCTCTCTGTGATTTGAATGACAGCTTTTCCTTGGGTAAGGCCCATACTAGTGCACTTTATTACGTATAGATTACAAACCATGCTTCAATTATGGAGGAAATTTGCACATCTTTAGCAAAGATTTTAAGATAATAAAACCCTTGACAAACATATAAAAATCATGTGGTCTTTAACTTGACAGCTGTCCCCTAACATAGTTTCTAGGAACGTTTTGGTGACAATATAGTTTACAGAAACAATTTCTTTAATTGAACAGCGTGCAATCATGTAAAAACAAGCATCTGCCTAAGTACACTTCAAAATACTTTTAATTAAAAAAATTAAGTATAGTAATAATGCAGTATGTTTCACAGCAGCTGTGTAAATTCAGAATGATAGAGCTTCCTTGGCTGAACATTTAGGGGAAAATTTTGTTTTTCAATGTGTCCTGAAAGTTGACAAATCCCAGTTCAGCCATTACAAGAGAAGTACTGTCAGCTCATTCCTGTCTATCAAGCTCCCCTCCCTTCTTACTCTCTTCCCTTCCATTGTGCGCTTCCCTTCTCTGTCTCCCTGCCTTCCCTCTCTGTCTCTCTGTCTTTCAATTTTTGATTATTTTTAATGGACCACTAGCGTCAATACTGGTTTTTTGGACTATGGCAGCAGGAGGAGAACCAGATTGTAAATCACAGAGTATCTAAGATGGCTGAGTTACCCCTGTTTATTTAAATCTCACATAGACCACAGAACAGTGACCTATGCAGACTGGCTGGAATTGTTGATTATTTAACCTTATTATACCTTGCCCGTGCCTTATAAGTGTTATACGTCTTACCCATAAATGCCATGGGATTTATATTTTACGTTAAGCAGAAATGCCCAAAAATAGATTTCAGATTTGATTTCTTTTAATCTAAGTTCAAGTTTCTTGTGATTTTGACCTGACTATGTAAATATCATCATCTGGCAAAAGGACCACATTTCATCAATGAGGCTTTCAAGTATAAAACACTGTAAAATTTGACCAATGGAAGTTTGAAGAAAACTTTTAATTTCACATCCATATAGATGAAGATTTAGTTCTTTGTTGTGAACATGAATAGGAAAGTTATGTAAGTGAAAATACTCTGTGAATAAATAATGATTTTGACTTTGATATATGAAACTAGAATGGATGTGGAAGATGTTTTTTAAATTACCTATTTAAAAATGTAGAGAAGAGTCTCAAGAAGACTGAGAGGGGATCTAATTAATGTGGAGCAATAGATGAGGACTGGGTGTCAAGAAGAAAGGGGCAACCTCTTCTCACTTGTGCCCTGCGATAGGACAAGGGGCAATGGATGCAAGATAGAGCACAGGAAGTTGCACCTCAACATGAGGAGGAACTTCTTTACTGTGAGGGTGACAGAGCACTGGAACAGGCTCCCCAGAGAGGTTGTGGAGTCTCCTTCTCTGGAGACTTTCAAGGCCTGTCTGGATGCGTTCCTGTGTAACCTGCCCTAGATTCTGTGGTCCTGATTGGCAGGGGGGTTGGACTCGATGATCTCCAGAGGTCCCTTCCAACCCCTAGCATTCTATGATTCTATGATTTGATATGTTATGAATAAGTTAGAAATTTTAAAGAATCTTAGAGAGTTAAGCTGGAGGAATCTGTTAGAATAAGAAGTTCTTTTTTGGAGGAAATAATTTAAACTGGTTATTCGCTCTTTAGTATCACCAAAGGGTATACTCCTTTTTGGTATGAATAATGTCCAAGAATGACTTTCTACTGGAAGTTTTCAAAAAAAGTTAACTAAAATTGTTTTTCTGAACAATGTAATAGGATTCAAAAAATTAATGGCATTTACAAGGAAAAGCCATTTCATACCAGCATCTAGAAGGGTTTTTTTCACAGAACCTAGGGAAATTGCATCTTCTAGACTCATATATTTGTTTTCTTGGATAAATTATTCTAAGTCAAAACTTTTAGAAGCTTGTCACTTAAGGTAATTTTTAAAAAGAGGAAAAGAATCCAAATAATAGCATGTAGTATCTATATCTTATCTATTTAGATCTTGCCCCCTTGTAATTCTGCATGAGATCTGGAATTATCTCAGGGGCTAATGAAGGGCAAAACACTCTGGCAGGAATGTGTCAGTATGACAAGTACTGCTTATTTTTGCCACAGAGAATTAAAGTACCATTTTTATTTCTTGCCTGCAGTATTTTCCATAGCACTGTTGACTACTCCTGATTATCCTAGATTGTCTGACTGAAATGAGATATTTATTCGCTCATTGGCTCAGAACCTCCAGCAGTGTTTTGCTTCTCTGAACTTGGCATTAATATTGCCCATTGGCTTTGATAATTAAATTGTACACCTGTTCAAAAATAAGCACCAGATTGTTAATGATTCTTGGCCATCACACTGCCAGTAGTTCTCCAACAATATTTCTCTTCAAATTATCAGAACATTTTTGTATTCCTCTAATTGTAAGATGAACTATCCAAGTCTTCCATGGCAATATATTGGTAAAACCTTAAGTATCTGTATTCTAAACCAATAACGCTGTAGCTGAAGTGGGAAACCTGCTGAAAAGAGGGTCATTCTTATTAAGGGTTTCTTTAATTAATCAGCTCCTAGTTACTCTCAATAAAACATAATTCATTTTGGGTGTTTCTAGAAAGACATAACAACTCTACATATAACTAAATCACTGGAGGTTAAGTAATTACAGTAAATTGAGATCTATCATATCATATTCTCTGAGAAAAATAACTTGTCTGATCATATTTAAAATTGCAGGTTATTGAGTAGCTATGAGGACAATAGGAGAAGCCGAGAACAATGAAGAATAAACTAGCCCATACAGAAAGGTTATTACTTGCTATCTTTTTTCTGTAATAGATGAGAACATACACCCTCACTGTTAACATGTTAGAGCTTTATGAATAACCCTTTCTTGCATATTCCTTTACTAAATGTGTTATCACAAGATTTATGAGCTTTGTGTTTCATGGAGGATCTTTCCACTAGGTCAAGACTTCATGGCACAAATTGATTTTTGAAAGAGCAAAGTACAAAAGGGACTAATACAGTGTATTAAAGCTTTTCATTGCCCTCATTCTTTGACTTTATTATATTATTCTAGCCTAATCCACACATTTCTAGAGAACAGGAGGGCAGAAAGAAGCAACACTGGGCTTTTCCTAAGTATTATACAAAACAAAGTGTTGTCTTCTGTTGTCATTCAGTCTTTGCAAATCTGAGTTCCTTATACAAGAGAAGTTTGGCTTCTCAAATACTTCCCTATTTATGCAATTTTCGTTTTAATGGCAATTGATATATCTTAGAATTAATGTTTTCTTCCTTGTAAACAAACTTCCATCTTTCCTTCACAGCTAATTTTTTACCTGATTACTTGTGGTCTAGACAATCTCTAGAGCATGGACTGCTTTGCTCTCCATAGCATCTCATCCTGCTCATCTGGGTCTCAGGTTGCTGGGCCACCCAGACCCAGAAGCAAAGGTATGGCAGCATGTAAGCCTGTCTTTTCTGTTCCAAAGAGCCATCTGTGCGGTACTCTGAAGTTGGTTACTACATCTGGCAACAATACACAGCTTTTCCTGGTATATGCGTTGTTCTCACCTTGCAGAGCTAGAATCTCAATAGCTGGCACTGAAGTTAGATGAGCTTTGTGTTCAGTTAGGCCATCTTCATGATATATTCTAATAGCTTCTGCTCAGACCGCACATCTGCTCTATGGCCAAAGGCAAATTGATGGAACAGTCCGTGCAAAACAGCATAACCAGTACCTTTCTCCATCCCTATTCCCCTTTTTATACGCCCAGTCTGACTCCTGCTGCCATACAGAGCACCAAGGAGACTTGACCTATTCCAAGGGGAGTCTTATTAAAGTCCCTGATTTTTATCTTTTGTTCTGCTCCAGTTTGTATTACCTATCTCAAGGTTCCGCAAGCTTCAAATGAATTTGAATGGAGAAAAAAAAAAACTGTTCAGACCATATGCATCATTAGACGGTATTCGTATGTATGGGCCAAGAAATTTACAGCATAACTGGCACACTACTCAGACATCTCTCTCTAAATGTCCCCAGAGGTCAGTGTATTATAGGAAGCCTTATCTGGTTGCAAGCTGTGCTTCACTTTACCCAAATGAAAAATCCTTCATAATCTGGATAAGAGACACAAATTCTGTACAGAGATACAAATGAATAGCTGCATGGTGCGGAATTGCAATTTTAGTAGTTTAATAGTAGCTAGCTTGCTTCCACAATTCATGTATTTCACTACTCTTATGTCAAAATCATATTACATATGTTCTCATTTTTACAGGTACAGCTACCAGAAAGCAAGAAAGTAAGCCTCAATTTGACATGAAAGGCTTCCCATTATCTGCTCTATGCACGACAAGCTGTCTATATGCTGAACACTTGTGTTTGTGTTCCCCTTGTTGATCTTCCTACTATATTAATGTGGTCATAACGCCTTCATTCTGATTTGTCGCATGCCTGTTGTATCGCTTGATGCCTATGAACTTGCACCAAATTCTGTTCCTTTTAGATTGTGCCATTTTTACCTAGTACATTATATCCAAGGCTTCCCAGAATGTGTACTGGATGAACCCTGGAATCACATGTCCTTCAATTAGTCCTGTCTTTGATACATATGATATATGTTTGGATGCCAGATCTCTCAGCTTGCCAACACATGCAGTTAATAGTCTTTTCCAGAGGAGTGTATATATATATATGTGTATGTATATATTATCACCTGAAATGTCTCAAGGGCAAGACTTATGAGGAGCAGGTGAGTCTACTTGGCTTGTTCAGTTTAGAGAAGAGAAGGCTGAGGGGTGACCTCATCATAGTCTACAACTTCCTCAAGTGGGGCAGCAGAGGGGGAGGCGGTGATCTCCTCTCTCTGGTGACCAGCAACAGCCATGAGGAAATGGAATGAAGCTGCATCACAGAAAGTTCACATTGGACATTAGGAAAAGGTTCTTCACTGAGAGAGTGGCCAGGCTGGAACACACTCTTCAGGGAAGTAATCATGACACCAAGCCTATCAAGAGTTCGAGGAGGAGCATCTGGATGATGCTTTTAGTCATAGAATTATANCCTCATGTTAAAGAACTTATAAGCTAGGAAAGGATAGATTTAGGCTGGATATTAGATAAAAGGCCTATGTTAAGAGTTATGCTTTTCTTACTATGTTTGGAAATCCGCAGCTAGAACAAATAGACTTTAAATACTGTTATAAAATTCAACAAAGAAACAAACAAACAACAGAATAAAACAACAACCTACCATGAATACAAAGAGGCTGGCAGATAGTCAGAGAAGATGAAAACTACAGTTGTGGGGGAGTTGCAGGCTGTGGCATGGAAAGAATGGGAGAATTGCTGGAAATGTCATCTAAGAAAAAGAACTATGTTAAGAGTTACATTAACTTATCTTTGGTTCCATTACCTTGTGTTGTCTAAACTTTCTTTCTGGTTTGGAAATATGTCTTTGACAGGATTCTGAGGGCCTCCATGGTGCCCTAACAGTGTTTCTTATATGCTTTGTTAATTATCCTTTCTTCTTTGCTGTGGCTTTCCCTAGAGTGACCACTGACTCCAAGTTTATTGTCCCACTTACTGTGCAATAAGATGAAAACTTTTTGTTTATAAAACTAAATGGGTTCCATTTATTAGGAGAAGACCAGTTTAAACAGACTTGTGAATACAGCTTTCTCATACCTCCTCCAGTATTTTCCCTTCTGCAGTATGGAGTCTTTTGGTCTTTTATTTAACCTATAGGCATACTGGTGTCATCTGTGGCAGCAAAAGAATGTCCACATCCTCTCCAAATATCTAGCCTGAAGACAAACTGAGAGGATAATCCTTTCTTCCTCCCATCACAGACAAAAGAAAAGTGTGTGAGAGAAAATGAGTTTTCTTAATCTTGGGAGTGGAAAAGTCAAGCTCATCCACTTCTGTTGACATTTTGTAATTTAGTGCAGTAATTTGCTACAGAGTCTGTATTGACTATGATCCTTCTATTCCAATTATCCAAAACTCGTGTCCGTATTAATTATTGTCTAACACATTAGGGACTAATAAGGAAGTTGTTCCCCGTGGTCAGAATTTGATCCCTCTCTGAGCCTTGATTACCTGTATAGTCAATCATACTGAACCTAAAAGGGTTATTAATGCTGATACTGCTTTTCTCACTGTGTTGGCAAATCCTCAGCTAGAACTAACAGACCTTAAGGTTTTTTTCAACTTATAGCTGTTGTTATTTCCAACACAGCAACCATGAATGACAGTAGTCTAGAGCTGTTGAGGTATCTGCATTAAGAAAGCAGGTAGAAGTAGCTGGAGAAATATGATGGAATGACATGTGTATTCTACTGTTAACGTGTCTGTTCCACAGAGGATTATATGAATGTGGAGCAAAGGAATGATGCCAAGAACAATGAGAAACTTCTTAGAAACAAGGCACCAGTATAAGGAATGTAAAAATTGCTTACTATAACACTTCCATATAAAAGTGAAACCAAAGAGGAAAGCCATCATATGTAATACTCTTCATTGAACCGCTAGCATCTTTACGACAACCAGCCTATGCTGTGAATGGCAGGCTTCGGCTGTCAGGAGGGATATTTCAAACCTTTGTCATCACTAATACTAAAAGATTCGTTCTCAAACATATTAGCAAGACCAGAAAGGGTTCGGACATTTGCCCGGATGACAAGAGAGAATCAGCATATGTAAACAAATCATTTGGAAAGAGTGTATTAAAAGACTTAGATCCAACGTTAAGGCAAACACTAAACAACTTCTATTACACAAGTGAATTATTGCCAATCAGTCTTTGGTAGAATTCAGATGTATATTCTTGTAAAATGGCTGAATCTGATGGGTTGGGGGAGTCTTCACACTAAAAATGTACTGGTTTGATCAACATAGACATCTTGTGGAGCTATTGCAGTGCCTGAAGAAGGCTACACATCCAAACACAGAATCATTTTAGGAGGTGAAAAAGTGACGTGATTCCATCTCCTTGTTAGACAAGATACCAATACTGCAGCTCATTTTGTTTATATGATGTAATGGCTTTTCCAAAAATATAAACACTGAGTTGTTAGAACAATTTAAAAGACTTTAGTATTTTATTTGTTTTCCTGTGTGCATATAGAGCCATCAAGAAGATCCTGTCAGCTTTCTCAAGATTATTGAAAATAATTTAGAAACACATAACCTGATTCTTTAGATCAATATATCTATTTTAGGGGAGGCATCTAATGTCTTTTTGTCTTTTCTAAGTCAACTGCAAATTTTAGTAATGTTTGATCCTATTAATTTTCAGGGGAAACAAGTGCAAACAAAATGAATATAAATGTAAATATTTTAAAAGCAGGTGCATAGATTTCACACTACTTGTATGCTCTGGTTTTAAAATAATATTGTTAAAGCCTTTATCTAAAAAGGGGAATTTTATTCAAACTGTTGATACTGAATGATAAAATTTAGCTGCAAGATATAGCAAATAAATAGAAACATTTAAGAGACATCTCATACATTCTTTAAAATACTCATCTGCTAAGCCTGTATTGAATATTACATGCATTTAATTAAGGTTTTTGAAATGAAAAAATTATCTTTGAATCAAGAAAAACGTTTGCAGATATTTTGGTCACATTTGCATTTGTAGTGAAAACTTAGGCTCCAGGGCGTGTAAAACTTGTATTTGACTCACTGAACTGTCGGGTTTATTCAGTGTATTTCATTTTGAACTCAGTGTTGTCTCTAATGTTTTAGCTGGTGAGAACTCCTCTTCCCCCTCCCACCTTGCACTTTCTGAGGGCTGCAGCTCTGGCACAGTTTCCTGCTGCGTGCCGTGGTGCGAGCCTCAGGACCAGTACGGTGAGGCCAACCAGGAAATACGGTGCAAAAAGCATCAACAGGTTATAGAGCTAATGATGGGGGTGGACCCCGCTGTCGCTGGTAGTAAGAACCTTCCTCTTGTAATTGATTAAAACCTACTTTTGGATAAATCAGCTGAAGCAGAGTAAAATCCATATGATTTGATGAACACTTCTATAGACACAGTGCTGGAGTTAAAGCTGAGAGGTGGCATTTTCATATAGAGGTTAAATTGTTTTATATATGTATATATGAATAATGGGAAAATATTTAATATGGTGAGAAATATAATTTTATAAAATAAAAACTTCTATAAATTTTATGCATTTAAGGAAAACAAAATTACATATGTTTCGCTATTAACAACAGATCTCTAAAATGAGTTTAATAAATACAAAGTACTGGCATTCTTCTGTATCCATTTTTGTTAGTGAATTCAGTACTTTGTGCCATGTACTACAATAACCAATTTATTAAAAGTTACAGGCCAGATTCCACATCAACGAGGAGCTTAAGTTGCCCAGATATTGTTCCCAAGTATCTTAATTAATTTTTCAACATTGAAATTAGCTACTTAGGCAATGCTATTACAGCCACAACTCATACTTTTGTCTGTTACTAACATATGAAAATGAATACAGAGTGCATGCAGGTAGCACAGAGAGCTGTCAATAGTTTTCTGCATATTACTTTTGCTACCCATATAAATTGACATATTTCAAAAAAATATAATAATCTTCAAAATTGTAGAGGGAAATCTCAGATAATTTTCCTGGAAGAAAGATTCATGTACCTCTGGCTTTATATATTTTCCTCTAGTACTATTGCTATAGTTTATTCTGTAGTTTAAGAAAAGAGATTAAACTGATAATGTTTAATTCCTACAATACCATAATTATCACTAAATAAAACCAAACCTTTCTACACTTTTTCTCCCACACTATTTGCTCCACCCAATATTCTTCCTCAAATACATGTTGTCATTTTAATGAACTAGTTTTGATTTGGAATAAGGGTTCAACAGCTAGCTGACAAATCAATACTACAGAGCTTGCATTAGCACATTTTTCAGCCTCATCTGTTTTGGATTCCAAACTCTTGCCTCATTTATCCTTTGAAATTCCTTTTCACAAGCTATTGATCTAGTGTATTTCCCATTTACTTACAGTTATTAGACAACAACTGAAAAGATGGAAAACAAATTAAATGAAACCAGAAGATCCCCAAATGCATGTTATAATAGCATACAAAATATAGATGTAGTTTTTTGGAATATTTCAGAATATAATAATATAATACAATACAATACAATACAATATAATTACGATGTGTTATAATAATTATTATATGATATGGTATGATTAATATAATATAATA
>VZZY01019953.1:0-20429 GCA_013400335.1 Eurystomus gularis | reverse complement strand
TAATATAATATAATATATAATGCTGGGCTTTCCCCTCCAGAATCAACTCATTTCTTTTGAAATACATGAATCAACATTGCTATTGCCCCAGTTCTTCCTGTTCTAATTTCAACAGTGATCATGTAAGCGTGGGTTTTATTGCACACTGGAAAGCATGTCACAGGTTCATGTCCTCCTCTCCCACAGGTTACAAGGGAAGGATGACGTGATTTTAGCTCCTGTAATCACTTTAGACTTTAAGCCAGAGGAGACCACGGAGGCTATTAGGAAACCTGCAGCTCTCTGAAATTAATGAAGAATACAGCTGTGCAATGAGTACGGTTTTATTTCTGTGTTTTGTAGATTAGAAAAGAAACTCCTGGTAGCAAAGACAATTTCACAACAACTCCCCTGTGGACATCAGTAGAACTGTATCCATAAATGTTGAAAATCCCTGCCCAGCAGTGTAGCATGCACAAACAGCTCACAGACAACAGGAGGTACCAACGTTGATATTCAGAATGTTGGGTGGATCAGACTCTTATAACATAGAATCTTCTATTTTCAAAATCTCAGCCTAGCCATGCCTTACTTTTCCATAATACATTAGAATTTTCTATTTTTTCCACATACTGAGGACAAGTTAAAATCTGCAGTTCTGTATCACTTCCCTCTACACAAAATGGCTGTGGAGACAGATTCTGTGTCTTTTTATTGCCAATAACAGTATGTCTTTCAAGAGCAAGGGAGGAGGAGAAGGACAATTTAACTTTTCAGAATGACTGATCTGATTAAACTGATCAATATCTCCATCTTTACTGAAGAAAATTAACTTTTCTTACATAGGACTGAAAGAATGAAAATAAGAGGTTTTTCTATATTAAGGAACTGCTTAACCTCCATTCTGTGATGTTATGAATCACCTATCCAGTGTAATTCAGTTCTTTTTTGGAACTATACAAGTTACCTCCATGGGAGAATAGTTTGAAAAAAATATATACAATTTTTATTGAAATGACATTTAGCACCTGGGAATAAGGTTCCAGGTTTTAAGCTATATGAAAAATGGAGAATTCAAATGTTTACAGGGGCAGTCATCTGAGGTGATCTGATTTAAACTTTTACTAAAAACTCGCCTTCGCTAATGGCCATCAAACACTGATGTTCAGCCAATATTTAGGTATTAATTACTCTGAGTTTGCTTTCTTTTCTGTGTTTTGTACTTACTGGATAAATGCCTTCAATGAGGATTTAATAATATTTCTTTAGATATTTACACACACGAGAGAATATGAAAACCCCAATTAAAATTATGTAGTAGATTAGCTTACCAAAATCATTAATCAACAAATCTGTAGAATAAGTATTGAAATAATCATTTAAGTAACTCTTTCTGCTAAAAAAAAAAGTGTATTTAAGCAGATCCTGCTATTCATGGAATGACAGAAGTTGAAGATTTCAACAACGTAAAGCTAGATACTTGAGATTTGGAACTGACAATGCCCAAGAGATGTAAAATCTGATTGGTATTCTACAGTATTATCTCCTTCGGGAGCATTAAAATATGGCTCAAACTTCATACATTATAACTTCAGCAAAGTTTTTAAAGGTTTATGCTTTTAGCAAATTCAAAATGGAAAGTCTATTTGAAAGTTGGCTATAAAAAAGGATTTCTACCCTTTAGCAAAACAGTGTGAAGAATTGCATTTGACGCTGTTGCCACTGCAGAAAGGATATTAAGTATATTGAATGGATTTTATTGTATTTTATTTTATTTTATTTTTTAATGGAGGTATGTATTAGTTTTATCATAGTGGAAGTGACAATTCAAAGAACTGTGAATCTGTAGGTCTTGGGAAATGAGTCACTTCATGAGGATTGATTAATTCTAAACTTATAGTACCTCAGAAACTCTTCCCCTAATCTAGAGATCAACATATTCACATTTTTGACCTGCAAGTTGCCAGCCAAGAATCATAAGGATACTATTTTGATAAGCATGAGAGATTATGTCATGTTGTGTGAAATGAATGTGAGGAAAAAAACATTGAGTAATATATATCAGGTTTGTATAGACAAGAATTTGCGTACTTATTCTACCAGATAAATATCCCAGGCAAAGGAGAAACGGTACAGCATCCTGGTGCTGTCAGCTTCTGCAAAATAAGGAAATACCAATACTGTTTCTCTATAGCTTTAGAATCAGTCTTCCAGAAAATTTAAATTCATATTTAAATATATTTCCTTTATCCTTCGTCCTCAAAATTGAATCTATTTTCTAAATTGACATCAGCAATGAATTTATCTCATAACATATTTATTAAGACCTTGAATAAGTTGCTTTCATTTGTAGAGTTTATAAGGAATTATCTGTTAGATGCAGATGGAAAATTGTATTTCCCCACGTCCTTAATTCAATTAAGAAATCAACTAAGGAAATGATAAATTTTGCTTCTTTTTAACTTATTTTTGTATTATTTTTATTTAATTAGAAAGTGTTTGAGCTAAATTGCCATTCTTTTAGAATACTTTTACTTGTAGCTCTTTGAAAACAAAATGTTTTTGTGTGATACTTTTAAAAATTTAAAAATGCAAGCTGATTTTGAGCAGGCATTTCACTCAGCAGGCATAGCTTGTATGCATACAGTCTCTAAAAAAGTCTCTTTATCACTAATTTTTAGTTTTATGTTTTAATAGAACCAATGCAGAAGCAAATGTAAGGAGATGGTGAATGGATTAATTATGAACGTTTAGAAGACCATAACAGAAGGAGAGTTTCCATGCTCTTTGGGTTGCATAGAACACACTATAATTGTATTTGACCTCTCTATTAAATTGGGAAGCTGAACAACAGTCTTTGATCAATGATCTGTTTAAACTCTAGCCTGCTTCTCTGCACTTAGCCCCTCTCGTATGAAGTTTTCCTTGGTTTCTTCAAAGCTTCAAAAGCTGCAAACTGTTCATATCAGTGATTTAATTTCAGCACCGTGAAAAATATTTAGCAATTCAAGAATACAAGTTTGGGTATTTTTACATTGTGACTGACAATGTAGCAATGCCCACAGCATCACCCATCTTATAGGTTCGGATAAGTTCAATATATGAGGATATTTTTATGTTATGTTGATTATCTCCAATATCAACAGTGTTATTGTATAAGTGATCCTAAAGGAAAATCCTGACATAATGATTCCATAAATAAGATGCATCTTTTCTATTTCACTTTGCTATTTAGAAGCGATTAGGTCACTAGTGGAGCAAGTATTTGGTAAAATTGTTAACATTTTTAAGGCAACTAACAATTAGATTCAGCATATGATTTTTTTTTCCTTAAGCTTCTCATTGATTGTAATAACCCATTTTTTTTTCAATGGATTGATTTCATTCAATGATTATTATGTGCAGATAACCAGTGTATTATTCTGAAAGCTAATCTGAAGTAGTGGATGATTTTGTTAGATACAAGATTCAAAAAAAAGGTGGAGTATCACCATGGTTGTTCTTAAAATGATTGATCTTTCCTGAAATTGTTGTCTCACAAACGCGAACATCATTTGTAGAATGATTAATAGAATTACTAGCTTGGTATTTAAACAGCCAAATGCTTTACTGATGATAGTAAGTATTACAACCTTGAAATGCAATTTTATGGAAAAGTTTTTTAAAGATCCACACTGGTTGCATACCAGCTTTAAAAGAAAGACACTTCTTTTTAGAAATAATTTCAATTTTCAACTTTTCTGAATGTATCAGAGTAACTGGATGACCTTACAGTGAACATTATAAATGTGTATCATGGCCCAGATTAGCTAATTGTCTTCAGTAAGAGTTTTAAAACGTTTTCTGTAGTCAGCTGTGTATTTTCCAGTTCTAAAAGATTCTTCAATAGATAATTTGTCATGACAGTTTCTGTGTCAGTAGCTCTTTTCTTTATTCCTGAGAGCTTTAATTAAATCTTTTAGATGTGCTTATCACTTCCCAGCACATATTTCAGTTATATTTTATTCCAGAGAACAGAAGAGTCACTTTTTTTTTAGTTTTCAGATAGCAATAAGAAGCATTTTTATGAGATAGCTTCTTTCAACAATATTTCCAAAAAGTTAAAGCTTACATTGCATGCACTTCTTTTAGGGTAACAAGTTTGTCATCCATCAGCTCCATTCTGGAAAGCCTCCTGCTGTGATTTGCATTTACTGTCACTTGCAAAAAAATATTAGTGTATGTTACTCACTTTCTTGAAAGAAGCTTCTGAGATGCTTTTAAACAATTGATTTTTTTCTGCTTGCCCACACTGGAGGCATGTTTAAAGATACAGCAATGAACAAAAAACATGGAAGATTTCTGAAGCATCATTATGGATCTGCAGTGACCACCACTACCAATTAAAATTCTATGAAGGTCTCCCACAATACAGTTTGAGAGAATTCACTAGGGTGTGGTATCATCCCATCACAGCAGTAGCTGGAGTAAAGTTACTGTTCAGTAAAACTTCTGTATTTGGGATCACTGGCCTAGATATGAGTAATCCAGATGAACAATATGTAGATTTTGAAGTACTCATTTTCACCCAATTTAAGCCAAACTGTTTACTTGGCACACATTAATCAATATTGATTACGTTATTTCATTTAAAAAGCGAATTGGTAAATATAAATGTATATTCTTTACTGCATTGTAGTTTTAAATAGAAAAATTACTCCAAGTACAAAAAACTTCTGTATTTGAGAGCTACATGAAAAATTAATACTTCCACCCAGAACTGGACTACCAGAAAGCTTGTCATTTGTTTCAAAGTAATGAAGAAATTAATTGACACAGTTGCAACAGAGAGACACAACAGAATCATAGAACATCAGATTGGAAGGGACCTCAAGGATTATTGGTCCAAACTTTCTTTGCAAAAGCACAGTGTAGACAAGATGGCCCAGCACCTTGTCCTGAAGCTTCAAAGTGTCCAATGTTGGAGAAATAGAAATATTCCAATACAAAATATTTATTTTGTTGAATTGTGTTCTGTTAATATCTTTTCCCCAATAGGAAAATGAGAAAGTGGAAAGGAGTGTGAAGGAGGTACACTAATTAGAAAGTGATGTACGACCAGCTGCTGGGATTTATAGGCAATAATGCACTCTACAGAGGGTCCTGGAAACCTGTCATTGGAATGATTAATTATTTTCATAAGTACCTGAAAGATCTACTTCCATATTCCAGTGTCTTGGCCCCTTTTAAGGAGGCAACTTGCAAGTAGAACAGGTTCTGTAAGATATGAAAAATGAAATATCTTATGATGGAATGATGGGAAAGTGTAGATCTAGAGAAGCAATATATCTCAGCTGTGCCAAATGAGATATATTGTGTGAAACTCGAGCATATATTAGCAAAGTTGCAAGAGAGCTGTGATGTTTCCAGTTTTCCATTTTTTAACACAGTGCAACTTTGTGGAAGTTCAGTACTATTTTAATGGATTTCAGTTCACATCATTTTTTTTCCTTACTCTTCCACACTATTGTTACACTATCTTATCACTTTTCAAATTCTACATATTTAGCAACTTTTCAAGGAAGAGAGCAACATGTTCTCACTGAAAAATCAATGGGATAACTAAAAAAGCTATTAGTTATATAAGTGGAATAATTAAAAAGTTTTATACTTCCAGTCCTGCCTTCTTCAAATTATTTAGCATCTCATTGTCTTTAACTAACCAGAAGTTAGCTATTTCTGTGTGACTCTTTTCTTCTTTTTTGAATGTTACAGAATCACAGAATGGTAGGGGTTGGAAGGGACCTGTGGAGATCATCTTGTCCTCTCCCCCTGCTAAAGCAGGTTCCCCTAGAGCAGGTTGCACAGGATCACTTCCAGGCAGGTTTTGACTGTCTCCAGAGAAGGAGACTCTCTGGGCAGCCTGTTGAATATTGACAGTCTGATGGTCACTTCTTATTGAACTGGTCTCACTGTCACTTCACTGACCTGAAACTATTATCTTTATAAGCATATTTTTGCAACCTTCATTAGTCTTGGTTCTTAATTCCATTACACTGGGGATTTTTCTATACCACAAGGTTTTCCTACTAGATTTTTATTTTAATAACATTTTCTGGATTTTTTGCAACACTCCAATTTGAATGGTTCTGTTCTGCTATGTAAAGACTGAGAGGAAATAATTATTCCAGAAACTTTCTCTGTTTGTAAATTTTCAGTTTAAGATTTCCAGTTATGTTCTCTTTTTTTTCCTTTTCTTCAGCTATAAAGCATTCTAAAAATTCTTCTTTTGCTACATTAGGTCAACAATAGAAAAAAATTTAAATTCTGATTGCCCACTGAGCAGCTTTCCACCTGTACAAAACTCACACCAAATTTGAATATAGATTTACATGGGATTTTACATCTGAATGTAAGCATACAGTTATTTTCCTAACCACAGAGTACACTGGGATTATATAGATACAAAATTATACAGTGGAAGACAATAAAGAATCGAAGAAGTTAAAAGGCAAGATACAAAGCAGCTGAAAAAATAATCTTTGCTTTTTAACTTAGTTTATCCTTACAGTACAGATATATGTATTAATTCACAAATAATTGTGCTCTCTTCCTGCTCAAAAATGCTTGACACCTTTACAGATCACTGTTTTTAACTACCAGTTATGTAAATGTGTGCACAGGTTGTTCCAATTTTTTTGTTGCTGTTTTTGAAAGATAAATTAGGAGCAAGGAATGACTCTTTTCCATATCACTGTGAGCAACTATAATTCACCTCCATCTTTAGAGATCCTGAATGATGATGTGCAAAATTGTTTCCTGAGCCTATTTCAAACTTCAAATACTGCCCTTTTTCCTTCTACCTTTCTAGCCAGAGAAATAGTAATGCATTTTTTTCTCGATCCATTATGGTGTGCCTTACACAGACATATATATTTATCTGCAAAAAATGAACAAAGCAAGGAGGATATTCATGGCCCTGTCAGCCTTTGTGCTTCTTATAACCTTGTGCTTCTTATAACCTTGTGCTTCTTTGCTATTACCTGCAAAGTATTTGTCAAAGTTACTTTTTCATTATTGTTTTCATGCTTCAGCTGAGGTATGTTCCAAATGTTAAAAAATGAGTTGAAAAGAGAAGATGTAGCATTCAAAGGTTCTCATAGTTACTAGGTTCAAATCTAAGAAGCCTGTTGGAGGAGGGATGTTTTAGGCATATATTCTTCCCCCAGATTAAGATCTTTTAAGCTAAACAGCACCTCAGACCTGGAGAAGGCAAGTGTATTCCCTGTAGAGGGACTTTCAGGGCTTCATTCTGAAGATGACACTGTCACTAAGGAACTTATTTTCATTCCCAGTACATTTGCACTTGATAGTTGTGCCAAACTGAAAGACTGTAAAGTAAAAGTTGAGCTAAGATTATTCATATTATTTATATATTGTTCCTAAATTTCTAGGTTATAAGGAGGGAAGACTTAAGAAAACTTATAAATTCTTACTAACACTGAAAAAGTTGTTCCACAGAACTGATTTATGTATGCACCAAATTTGTGTTAGTTTGTGAAAAGAATTTAATGAATCTTAACAGTGTGGAACTGTCGGTGGTGATTCTTTCACAGTTTTCAGGGGAAAAAATATTTCTCACATCAGGTTTAGGAATAATTAAATGCTGTGTCCTTTTATTCAGAGGTAAACTAACTCACACACATACATGTATTTGTAACAAACCGCTGTCTGTGTTTTCATATATCATTATGTTACCCTGAATTTTCTATCAAATATAACTTGAAAGAGATGAGTTGCTTACTGTACAAAAATTACATGGCCCATCCATTACTAGAATCTGACAGTGAATAGTTCTAATACTCTTCCTGCAGCAGTTTATGAAGTTAATGGAATTATACTAACATGATATGCATCTAACCCAGCACCTAAAACAAAACCTAAAGCAGAGTTCAGAACCATATGATGAAAAGAATAGCATTTTCAGTTTCATTTTTTGTGTTTCTTAAATTTAGGAGAGATAATGTATGTGCCTCTGACTTCTACATATTATATGGTGGTGTCATTTACTTTCTAATGATCATGTGGATTCTGTATCTTCTATAAAATCCTGTAAAAGTTCCTAAAATCCAAGAACATCTATGATGCAGACAATTTTCTCAACCTGCTTTTGTTATTTCTGATCCCAGTCAATTCATGCTTGCTCTAAGTCACCTGCTGTGATTCATAATTCTCAGGAAATAAAGAAAATAGAGTGAATCAGTTATGCCTGGTTTAACACCATAACAAAAAAATGGATTGCGTTTCTGGTCACAGAAGAGCTTCATAGCATGTCAGTCCAATATTCTATTAATCTTTGATGCCATCAATAGAAAGATAAACTTTTTTTTCTTTTTTATTGCAACTATATTTTTGAAAAGTAGAGGTTTTCAGGCATCTAAAGAATAGTGTGACAGATTCAATCTTTGGAAGTAGCAAAAGATTTAGAGATATGAAAAACCAAGGAAATGCAAAGCAACAAGCCAGAAAGAGAATCTCAACAGTAATGATATTAATCTATCCAGAAAAAAAAACCAACATGATTTCTGTATTGATACTGAAGTGAGAATATTCAATATATAAGACTATTTCTGCAGAAAAGGACAGAAGATGAATACGAGAACCCACAGACCAGTCAGCCTCACCTTGATCCCCAGGAAGGTAATGGAACAGCTAATCCTGGGAACCATTTCCAAGCATATTGAGGACAAGAAGATGACTATAAGCAGTCAGCATGTATTTGGAGAGAGGAAATCATGCCTGATCAACCTGGCAGCATTCTCAAATGAAATGTCTGGCTTTGTGGATGGTGGGAGAACAATGAATGTTGTTTATCTTGATACTAGCAATACTTTCAACAGTGTATCTCAAAACATACTTACAGACAATCTGATGCAGCACAGACTAAATAAATGGACAGTGGAGTGGACTGAAAATTAGCTGAACTGCCGAGCTAAAAGTTTTGAGGTTAATGAAATGAAGTCCAGCAGGAAGGCAGTCACTAGTGGTGTACCCCAGGGGTCAGTACTGGGGCTAGTACTATTTAACTTTATTAATCATCTGGATTATGGGACAGAGTGCACCCTCAGCAAGTTTGCAGATGGTATAAAACAAGGAAGAGTCATTAATAGACCAGGTAGTTGTGGTGCCATTCAGAGGGATCTCAAGAAGATGGAGAAATGGGCAGACCTCATAAAGTCCAAATGGAATTGCCAAATCCTGCACTTGGGTAGGAACAATCCTTTGCACTATGGCAGACCTGGGTCTGACTGGCTGGAAAGCACCTTTGCAGAAAAGGAGCTGAGATCCCTTTCTGACAACATGAGTTAGCAATGCACCCTCATGGCAATGAAGTCCACAACGTTAGGATGATCATGGCCAAGAGGTTCAGGGAGCGCTACCCTCTACCCAGCACTACTGAGACCACACCAAGAGTGATGCGTTCAGTTCTGGACCCCCCATATAAGAAAGATATGGACACACTGGAGGGAGTCCACAAAGGGTCACAAAAATAATTGAGTAGTTCATTGCTATGAATCTGCCTTAAGAGATTACTCAGGCAGAATGTATTTGCTGGTTCCAAAAGGGATTATCTGAATTGCAGGGCAACAGGACAATAAGAACATCCTGAAACTACTAAGCAAGAATGTGTCCTCAAACATTCCTGATACAACGGTTCTGGATATTGGAGGAGTACCAGAAAAACAGAAAGTAGAAGCACAGCCAGCTTATGTCCTGGCACTGTCATAATCAGAGACACTAAAATTAGACTTTTCAATGGAGTTTATAGATAATAGGTCAACTTATACTGAACTGTATTGAGAATTAGGTATATTATGAATGTAATCACTCATCTTTCTGAAAAAATCAGAAAACATATTATTGTTTTTTTCCAATATGAAACCAAAACTATTCATGGTATTTGGCAAATATCTATTTGTTATTCTAACACATCGGTAAGTAAAACATTGTTACAAAAAATGGACAAGAAAAACAAGGAAGAGTCTTATCTCATTGTGTTTTATCTCTTGTCTCTAACTGCTTTACTCTTTGCCTGCTTTTGTCTCTGCCTGCTTTACTGCCGTTTAGGGATCTGTGCTTTCTCCCTGCTGTTTGCATACTTAAGATAATTTTACTAGTCCTGAGAGCACTTGTACTATTTTATCAGACATGGTATGTCGTAAGATAATGAAACCTTCACATCACCAGATTACCATCACCAATTGTTGCTTTTCACTTCAGCTCCCACATGATTTCAGCAGTCAAAACCTTCCAAACCACAGAGGTAGAGATTAGTGCTTTGTGATATTTGAAAACCGAGGTTCAGACTTCCAGTTAGATAATTTTCTTGCTGCATGCTATCTCTAACAGCTTGTGAGATAGTAGCTACTATCATGTCAGAATGTGAAGCTGGGAGGAACGGAAGGGAGTAGAATAAGTAATTGCAATGTGCACATTCACATTCTCTCAGCCTCACAATTATTAAAAGAAATGCTTTCGCTGTTGCAAAGCTCGTAATCAGAGCGCAGCAGTGATGCACAGTCTTTGTTTTGACTCCAGCCGGTTCAAGAGATATCAGACTTCAATCCTGTCAAAGACGAACAGCATTTTGGGCAGTGGTCCAAGGCAGAACATGGTGGATGGCCTAACTCTTCCTAGAACACTCATAATTTTCATTCAATGACTGTAACTAGGAGACTACTGCTGTATAGCAAGTAGTTTTTTTCAGGGAGTAAATGGTTTATTTTGTTAAGTATACATGGGTTTTTTTCCTTGTTTTGCAGAGAACTTCATTTTCAGTATAAATATTAATGTAGTGTAGAGCTTTCACTGTGAAAAATTCAGTACATAATGACGAACCTACCTGACATGATTCTGAAGATAGCCCACTTAGTTTCAAGACAAATTTGGATGGAGAACAGGAAGTGGGTAATGGGGGTGGGGGCAGGAAAGTTAATGCCTGCTGTGGAGTTGAGTACCTTTCATACCAGGAAGAAGTAAAAGGAAAGTAATGAAGATGCATGTTGAGCAACTGTTAAAAGTTAAGAATTCTGAAAGGGTAAATGGAACTAAATTGAAGCTGGCAGCCATGTAATTACTGGGAAGGGAAACGATCATGGTTTTTATTGGCCTGGAGATTATGTAGGTGAACATATTACTGTAGAAACTGAATCTTAATGTATAAAAAAGGAATGAGAAAAGAACTTTTGCCAAGCGTACTTTCTTATCCTTTTTTCAGCTATTAAAAAAAAATGCCCACAAAAAGCCTTCCATGGAAGTCATGCAGAGTGACTATATTATTGATGTTAGAAGAACTGCTCCTGTGTTCAGAAATCAGAAGGCATTTTGTAAAGAAATATTAAAGCATGTTCCACAAATAAGTCTTATACTATCTGCTAATAGGATTTAAAATATCTGCTTATTGTATCTACTTTCCCAGGTAGACTTTAGATTGTTGTCTTCAACAATGAGTAAATTATATAGCTAAAAGTTCATGGGGTGGTTCCTTTTTTTCTTTAATTTAATCTGATCTTATAAAAAAATCCCAGACCCAAATATATTGATTGTAATGTGCTGATCACTATTCAATACTTCTGATATTTCTTTCTCAATGTTTACTGTTAAATATAATTAAATTTAAGTGCTTGCAATACGAATGGCAAACAATGATTTGCAGAGAATAATGGCACAAACAATTTGTATTTAGGCTTAATGTATGCTTAGCAATAATAGAATTAAGTATGCTTCATATTCAGGTATAAGGATATTTTATGTTCTCATATTGTAATATGCAAGGAATTACATATTTATCGCTGGAATTACATATATATTGGCAGAATTACATGAGACTGATAAATAGTGATGGACAATGAAAAAAAGTATTTTCAAGAAAGTTGTGAAAAATGTACTTTTTTCTGCATTCTTTCACAGTAAATGCAGACGATATGGATATTCCGATTCCTTCCAGTAGATTCAGAGTATCCTAAGAACCAAAGCTAGAAAAGCCAAAAGGTTACTGTTGGGTCCCTAAAAGCCGAAATCAGTTATATCCTGTGTCTATTTTGTTGGGGAGAGTGGATAATTTTTTTTCTATCATGTAGTTGAAAGGAAGCATTTTCTTCAGAAAAGTGCCATAACCTGGCATGAGCAGATTCTGAAATATTAGAAATGAAAAAAGAGTTTATTAGGCAAAGGCAACTGAGCACAAATATATGATCATCTGAAAATTAAGGAAAAACAATTTAAGAAAAAGCAGACCTTTTTAAAGGTCATCTTAGTTCTTATTATATGTCAGAATGGTGAAATCGTTATGTTGTAAATGGGAATGCTTCTTCTTTTGGAAAACCTCACTGTTAACAAGACCTAGATTAATGAACAGCTGCTTGAAGGAGTCCTTCTCTGTTAGGTTCCCACTGAGTAATATTCATATTCTGCCATTCTTGAAGGGCTTTAAGTGGATGACTTAAACTATTTAATCTCCAGAAATAACAATTTCAAGTTCTGGTCTGTACACCTACAGTGATTCAGTTGCAAAGTGTTGTTTCTAGTTTGCAGTAGCAAAACTTTGATCAAAATTGTCATTTTTTGTCATATTCTACCTGAGGGAAACTATTAAATGTAATTGTTTAGTAAATTTCAGTGATTGTTATTGTAATACACTGTACCCAGAAATGCAGTAGGTAATTCATTCTGAGATTAATTTTGAGGTTAGAAGGGGATATAATTATATGACAAAACACAAACCTTTTCTTGTAAGGAAAATAAAAAGTGCATAATGTTGCACGAGTTTCAAGGAAACACAATATTTCAAGAAAAATTCATACTCTTTGAGAGCCCATATAGTATTTTTAGAGATTGGAATCGCATAGTGGATGAGTTTACACAGGGTCTAAGCAATTTCTGCCTTGTAAAGATATGAAACCTAATTCAGTATCCATATGTTCACTCATGGTCTGTAACAGGCTCCTAATGCTAAATGACAAATGTGTTTTAATTAAATCAGAAGATGACATAAATCTATGTTACTATATTTTGGGCAGGAACCTGTAATTCCACTCAGAATATTAATTACTTCAGACATTAATAATTGTCTAAAATTGAGGTATAATTCATACCAGTGAAGATACTAAATCAAGCTTGCAATGATTTCCTTTCTTCATTCTAATTTGGTTTCATACCAGAGATCTCTTTCTTCTCCATCCATGCCTGGAAACAAACTATGCATGGTTTTTCAAATAGTACTTCATAGCTCCACTCTCATGGGTGAGATGGTAAATGGCATATCTTGGTGTATCTGGGCTGATGGTTATTATTTGTTATTATTCATTGAACTCTCACTCTTTATCTTTTAGGGTTAAATATTCAGGGTATTAGTTATTTGGTCTAATCAGTTATTTGCCCTAAACATTTCTGATGCAAGCATTTGAGAAGTTGGTGGGTTTTTTATTTTCACTCTAATTTCTTTTGCTATATCAAATTAATGTAACAATATATGAATCCTTTAGAAAGGCAGATAAGATAATTAACAATGTTCCTTTTTCCATAAAGAATCCTGTAATCAAATAGGAACCTTGGTAGGATTGAGCTAGTGTGGGAAAGTTCAGCTCTTCTAGGAGGTGTGTGGAATCTGTAAATACCAAAGAGAGAGCAAATGTGTCTTAACAAATAACTTTCATCCTGTTTTTGGAATCATGAGATGCCTTAATCTTTTTTAGGTTTTTGAGAATAAATATCCATGAAGGAGAGAAATCTTTCAGAGAGAGGCATCCCTCTCTTCTCAACATGTACAGGTGGACATTTGCCAGTAAATAGTCTCCTTCTAATTTTTGTTGTATTTTCTTTAGTACTGCTGCATTAGTCCTTTGTTATTTTGCCTTTAATCTACACTCCTGAGAGATACCTGCACCCGTCCTTGGGCAGACTTCATTCATTAAAATCAACAACAACCTTGTAATGTCTCTCTGTATCATCATTACAGCAAATTGTTTGAGGACTTCAACAATACAACAACAATCATTTAAGTATCATGCGTAGCTACCTTAAAGTAATTCTATCTAGCTGTTCCATTTAATTAAAGTTTGGAAAAAATCCTACCTTAAGTTAATACTCACTGTGCACTTGTGCTAAAGAAAGAAGCAGCAAAAAAGAATTTTAAAATATTCTGCAGGGAAACACACACACAAACTATATTAATTGAGCTCTAAATTAGTGATGCTAAGCAACGAAAGCAAGGAAATGCACAGTGAAGCAGGAAATGTACCATATGTTATTGTATACCTGGGCACAATGGGGACACTCTCTTAATGGCTTTCTTAATGTTCCTGTTGTACTAGATATTGGTGGACATATGGTACGCTGCCTTTTTATATGCCTGCGCATTTTCATGATTGTGTTTGCTGGCTTTGGTAGCATTTTCTATTTGTTGGCTGTTAGGAAAAGGGCTTTAAAATGTTCTGCTCATTTATCTGGAGTTAAAAATCCATGCGTTTAATTTTGCTTGTTCATTTGTACCCCGTTTTACTTAGCTTTTTTCTAGAGCAGTTGCATATTCATTTTATTATCAGGCTTTCCCCAGTTTTCGTCCTTGTCTGGGAATACTTTGGAACACGGGTGTGTAGTCCTTCCACGTGCAGAGGAGTTTTGACTCGCTCTCAGTGCTGGCCGAACAGAGAGCTAAAGCTGCAGAGTTGACCAGGCTTTGCACAACCAGGATGGGCACTCGTGCAATCGGCTGCTTCCTTGCCTGCCCTGAGGAATGTCGGTACACTCCAGCTGGAAGTAGACACGTTTCCCATTTCACCTGGCTCCTAGTGCCCTTCTGTCATGCGACCGTGGGACACAACAGACCAACTTCTCACCCCACCCCTTCCCAGATGTCAGGTGTTGCCAAGGCTAGCTGGTGCAGATAACCAATGGGAAAAAAATCCCTAATTATTTTATGGCACGAACTCCATAAACGTTCAGATTTAAACAGACGATTCATTACTGCACACGCATCAAAGTCACAGAAGTACAGAACTGCTCAGAAGAATTAAATCCTGTAAACAGAGACGAGCAACTGAGCCAAACCCTTTTGACATACACGCGACATACTCTAGTTGTACCTTGGCAAAAGTTCCCTTCCTTATAGCAGTGATCTCAGGGCTGTGAGTAACGCAGTGATCTTACAGGAGGTGTTTGAAAGCTGTTGTAAACAAGCTTGGAATGTAAGGAAGTGTGCATTAGCTTGTCAATAGGCACTCTTAAGTTTTCTGATTCATTACAGATTGGGATGAGTCTTTTCAATAAGTCTTTTAAATATGCTCGTGATCTCTGGCAAGTGTGTGCGCTTTTGTATAAACATTCAAAGCTTACCATTCTAGGTATTCATGTCCTGATTTTAGTAGTAGCTCATGATATAACTGCATTAATTTGATTATGAAACAAAAGTCAGAATAAAACTCTCATGTTAGATAGTCTAACATGACATCTAGAAACACCAGATGAAGTGTTTCTAAAACGATTAAGTATGAAATATTTTAAAAATAAGTAGCCCGATTTCTCTTGAAAATGTGCTATGTGTGTTCCCAGAGGAACAAGAGGTAATTAAAGCCTGTAGCCATCAGTTATGGCTAATATTTTTAATATCTTTTCAGTTTATTTTCTTTAAATGTAATTGGAAAGTCTTCCAGTTGCTAATTTTAGGGATTTTATTTTCAGTTTATATTAATATATTTTGGATTAGCAAAATGAAGAAAAAAGGTAAGAACTTCCCATGGTATTGCACTAATATAGTCACACGAGTATTTTTAATAATAAGGAGTTGTTAATATAACTTTTTAATAACACAAAGTTATTATTGGAAATCATTAAACTAATTAAAAAGGAAGCAGCGATCAATTCCAAAAAAATTCCAGTGAAATTCAGCAACAACTGTTTCTGATCGGCCTTATCTTGTGTATCCAATGTGGAGAAGAATTTGCCAGCTTATTGATGCTTACTGCTAACGCAGTTGGCAATCAGTCTGTATCTGCAGTAATTGGTGGGAATGCTCATCAGCAGCCAGGAGCACCATGGGGGCTGTGATGCCGTGAGCAATCCCGTTGTTAGGCTAGCTCAAAGGCTTTTACCCCTTGGCAGCTCACTTAACACAGAGAGATTTTGACTTGTGATGCTGGGTTTTTCTAAGAACATCGTTGTTTTCTAAATAATAGGATTAGATGTGTGTGCATGATGGTGTGACTGACCCATTCACACTGCCAGGAACTGGGTTATGGCTACAAAGAACTGGGGACCGCTGTTCCACAGTTCGGTAAAAACTCTCAGGCTCCTTGGCATGTGGTTCAGACATTTTTCACAAGACTTTTAGTCTTTTAGTCCCAGGGTCAAGACTAAACCGATGGGTTTGTGAATTCCCTTTTTCGAAAAGGTGTATATAAAAAAAAGACAAGAAATGTGGGAATTGCGCTGTGGCCTGTGTCAGGATTTCAAAGAAAGTGCAAAGATGACATGGAGAGAACGGAGATGTATGCCCCTAAGCTTAAAGCACAGGAAACCTCCAATTAACCAATTAACCATAAAAATTAGTAATATACAGAAACAGTTTACATCTGCCAGGATTTACTAACTCTTACATGCAGTCATCTTGGGTCAGTTTGTAGTGTAGCTACTTTGGGCAGTACTGAAGCTCTTGATAATTCTGTGTTGTTCTGGGCTACTCTGTTCACTGTGCTCTGAATTCTGGAGAGCATAATGGCTTGTGGCTGGTGCCCAGCCTGAGTGGGTGTTTTATTTCTGCTGCACATTGTTATTGAAAATGTGATTTATCCAATAAAAACTTATAAAAGCGAACATATTTTTAGCGTAGCTCTGTGTTAGTGATAATCTTTATGATGATTATGCTTTTGTAAATATTGTCTCCCTATTGCTGCTAACGTAATATGAAGACATTATGCTGGACTAGTGGCAAGAATATTGTCAAATGAGGGGTTTGATATATCTGATCTTTCTCACTATTCTCCACCTTCCCTTCTTGCTATAAAAAGGCTTAGGAGTTATATGAAAGTACTTTAAATGTATCTTGAATAGCAATAGTATTGCAGTTCACAACTATCAATCAATAAATAATGGCTCCTAGTTCTCAAAAGTGAAGCAAGCAAGTGTAGCCTGCTTCTCACTGTGAAAGACAATTCCAAGTAATTGCTATGAAACCCTATACTCTTTTTCTTACTTATTAAAGAATCAGTCGAAAAGGTATCCAATGTGTACTATAAAAGTGACAATACTGAAAGATTCTCTCATCTAAATTCTACTGTCTCCTACTGAAACTTTTTTCTTAGAAGAAATTTGATCTGCAATTGTTTTAAACTTAAATTGGCTTTTCTGCTTAGTGTTGTGGTCACACTTTTTAAAAAATTTCATTTCAGAATAAAGAGACAGAAGAAAGTGAACTCAGGATTTGGGACCAGACAAAGTTCCTTGTATGTTGCTGGAGAGTCTACCAAGAAAGTGAGTGAAGATGTGGGAGATCATCAAATAGCCCTGCAGCAACAAGGCTAACAGTAAAGAGGAGGGACAAAGCACGTACACTCTTCATAAAGACTTCCAGGAAAATTCCTCTGAAGGGCATGCGAGACATGTATGGGAACACTGTACGTGTATGGGAACATTGTTTCTATGTATTCCAGATTTTTCGATAGGAAGCAAAGAATATATACTAGTGTCAGTGTGTACCAACTTGCAATTTTTATTGGCAGTTGTCTGTCCTTCCTTTCAAGTTCTCTTAATTGCTTTCTTCTAGAGCAAAAGGTGGACTTTAATTAACATGTCCCTTAGTTTATGTTTAGGAAAATATACTTTAGAATCTTATGGCCCTCCCTGAGTACCAGCTTTTGGCCTCTCCTGGAGATGGGATGCTAGAGGAGAAGGATCTGTGTTTTGACTGCCTTCTCATGTTCCTAACCTTCTTTCATGTTTACAAATGCTGACCTAAGCCCAGCCGTTCCCTCTCAGGATGCACTAAGGGGTACATGATGAAGGGATGCTGTCTTTCTCTGTTACAAGTAGCTGATACACAAGTTCATCAACACAGTACAGAGATACTGTGAGACAATTTATCTTTCAGTGGAAGTTAAACATTTAAAACTTATAAGAATTGACAAAAAATAAGATCGATAATAGTTACTTTTTTTTGTTTTCAGCCCAGTGTCTTCCCTTTCTTAGCTTGCTGGTTCAAGGTTTTATATTAAACAAAAGAACTCTGGCCTCTATCCATCCATTGTGAAATAACACACTGACTTTCTCTAAAACTCCATCTACTTTTCTTATGCCAGCATCTTCATGACACCCCAGTGTGTAACACAGCCGTATCGAAAATGTCAGTGTGCACAACAGAAACGGAAAGTGCATAATTATTGATTTTCAAATGCTGTAACAGCGAAATGTGCTTCTATGGTTACACTGAAGCACTTGAAAATACAGTAATGCCACACCACAGCTTACTGATAAAAGCTTGTATCATTTACATAAGGTGTAGAGACAAGCCCCCCCTTTTTTCTTCTCTGACAGGTCATTAGAAATATGGTTCCTTTAGAGATAAAGCCCTAGAGTTTCAGCAATTGGGCAAAATCTCTTAAGCTCCAGGGTCTCTTTTCAGCCCTCAGTAATATCTGTGGCTAAAAATCCAGTCGAATAATATCATGAGTGACTGGGGAAACTGGGATCCTCTCTTTCCCCTGCTGTATCTCCAAACATGCAAGAAAAACAAATAATGTTTAATTTGTGCTGGAGAAGATTTATGTGCTAACAGCTTGGTAGCATAACATGGATGTTGATGGAAATCAAACTAGAAGCTAGTTTCTGCTGCCCTGTCTAGCTCCACTATATAAACCCTTCGTACATGTTCACTGTATTATAATACCCAGCCAGTGTGATATACCTGGCTAGTCAAAAGGTCGTGGTGGAAACAAAAAGATCATCAGATGGTGCTAGTATTAAAGTTTGTATTTCAGAATATCAATATAGTATCTTTTTTTTTCTTATGAGGAAATTACAATTTCTTGTGGGGCAGGTAATATTCACGTTTATCTCCCACACTTCTTTGTAATCACTTATTGATCATATTTTACTTTCAAGCGCCTTAGCAGTGCTATTTAAGTTTTCTTGCTTGACTGTGATGGATCACACATGATGCTTTCATTTTTCGTAATTTTTTCCTATTCCCTGAGTATGAGAAAGCTCAACTACTTCCATTAACTACATAAAATATTTATTTCAGCCACTACTTACACAGAGAAATCCAGAGGTCTCTGTGAAGAAGTAAACCCATTAATCAGTCACTTGAAAGTAAGCCAAAATAAGATGATACATGATTGCCTGGGCTGCAGTTGAGAATGTCAGAAAATGTTAATTTATGACCTTTTCATCATAATACTAGAATGCCTCCTGATCTTAAATACACGTCTATGATATTTGCTATCTACCAGTATTCCCATCCATTCCTCTTCATTTTTCACACGTGGGCAGTGAAGGCACAAAGATTTGTGCAGAAGTGACTTGCTCAAGGTCACTAACGATAAATACGGGAAAGTCAGAAAATCTCCTAACCCTAAGTTTGGTTACAAACCATCAAGCTCTTCTTCTTCATCTCTTTAGATGATTGGTGCCTAAAAGAGTGGATTGCCTCTAGAAAAACTTCACAAAATCTAGTCTTTCTTGTTTTCCTTTTTAAGATAACAAATAGCATGAATGTTTTACGATTATAAACACAGCTGTAGAAAGATTTACAAATAATTTTCACAGTTGGCATGTTCCATTAAACCTTGTTTAATACTATAAATGTGTATATTATTTAATATTGGTACAAAGGCAGAAAAATAAGAAAGAATTATTCACATTATTCATCTAGTAGTTGATAGGGAAACAGTGTTAACATTGAGAAGAGAAGAGAAGAGAAGAGAAGAGAAGAGAAGAGAAGAGAAGAGAAGAGAAGAGAAGAGAAGAGAAGAGAAGAGAAGAGAAGAGAAGAGAAGAGAACTATTTCAGTTGGAAGGGACCTACAACAATCATCTAGTCCAACTGCCTGACCAATTCAGGGCTGACCTAAAGTTAAAGCATGTTATTAAGGGTATTGTCTAAATGTCTCCTAAACACTGACAGGCTCGAGGCAATGACCACCTCTCTAGGAAGCCTGTTCCAGTGTTTGGCCACGCTCTCAGTAAAGAAATGCTCCCTAATGTCCAGTCTGAACCTCCCCTGATGGACACAGCTTTGAACCACTCCCAGGCATCCTCTCACTGGATTCCCAGAAGAAGAGATCAGCACCTCCCTCTCCACTTCCCCTTCTTAGGAAGCTGTAGAGAGCAATCCTTTTCTTTTGGACAAGCCCAAAGTCCTCAGCCACTCCTCATAGGACGTATCTTCTTGTCCTTCCACCAGCTTTGTTACCCTCCTCT
>VZZY01019952.1:137489-241040 GCA_013400335.1 Eurystomus gularis | reverse complement strand
TCTGTCGCACCATTAATTAAGGTACCGCGCGCGTGGAGGGAGGGCAGCGTTTGTAGCTCGGTTTCAGGTAGTACTGCAGCGGTTAATTCAGAATACCTGCATGTCTCGTGTTTTTTCAGGGGGCACGTTTAGAAGTGCAGGTTATGGCTTCAAGGAAGGGGAAGGTCCAAAAATCGTTATCGAAGAGAGCAAGAAGATGTTTGTCAGGCTCAGTATTTAAAAGGAGTGTTTTAAAAGAAGACGCAGTTAGATCGCGGTTGTTTTGGTCACGCCGAGGGGCCGCTTGTGCACGTTCTGTAGGGGTTTAGCGTGGAGCAGAGGCTAGGCCTCAGTAAGCTGACTCAGATGTGGTGTGAAACAACCGTAATTGGGGAAAAAAAAAATAAAAATTGAAGGTTTTGAATTTGGAATTGTACTCTTACCAGTAAAATCTTCCAAATACTAATTTGAAGAATTTGAAGTTAGCATAAATGGAAAGTAACTGGGACTACGGCAGCACCTGCAGCACGTAGGAGTCTGCCAGGGCTTCGGCAGAAATCTTTTAGCAGGATAATTTGGGCTTCAGCTCTTGGGAAATGCCTTGGACTTCCAGATTTCAGGCTGAACATTACATAGATACGTAGAAACCATTTGTCATCAGATCGGTTACTTTCCTAAGTGGTGGAATTTCAGAAAACAGAAACCTGATGGCTTCATCTGGGTTTTCTTTCTTTTTTTCCTATAGTTCTGAGTGTTGAGAAATAGTTTAGATGCTTGTAAATAAAAATCTGCGGGTGTTTAGTGGTGGCTGTAAGGTCATCTGTGTCCGTGTGTTTTAAAGCGACAGTTCAGCTGTTGCAGTTTCTAACAGTAGCTGTCACGAATTGTAGACAGCCAATACCACGAATCCACTAGGAAAAAATGAAAAAGCTCGCGTCCCTATTACGCCTTTATGCTTACTTTATAAGACACGTGAAATAAAGAAAACAAGTATTTTGAAAGTTTTCTTAATATTTTCACATCGTGTTCAAGGAACAACAAAGAAGAGCTGATAAATACTCGTCACGGGTTCGTACTGCGCTTGTAGGCCCCAGCGCTGTACATGCGCTTGCCCCTTCTGCCATGAGCCGTCTCACTGAAATTACAGAACTCTCCTTGGTGGTGAAGTTAAATGTGTGCATAATCGTTGATAAGAATAAGGCCTTAATGAGCAGACAGACACTTAATAGACCTAGTTAGAAATTTCAATGTAATGCTTCATTTTGGTTCACTAGCGTTGTGTCTGATCCAGAGAACCAAGGTATGTCACTACCAAGCTGCGGGCGCTTATAGCAAGCGCAGCAACTGTCTACCTCTGTTCTTGGACTAAGTGAAGTAAAGATTTTTGTCTCCTGATGCTTATAAGTATTAGATGTGATTTAGGTTTACAGCTAAAATTTTGTTATTAACTATTCCGAATGGGAATAAGAGTACAGCGTATACTGCTATTCCTGAATAATTCTTAGTTGTGAAGAGGACCCAGTTTCTGTCCTGTGATAGTCATTCTTTCTTCTTTTGCCATCCATCTTTATTGCGTGGTGCAGTAAGCCTGAAGAGGCAGAGTGTGTGTTTTATAAAATAATAGTTTAAGGGAGAAATAGGCTTGCATGAAGAGCTGTAGATAAAAACCGCTCTGTGAATGCTTACAAAACATCAGTGAGCAAGGAGAGGGAAAGGAGCAAGGCTCTAGTATTAAGGTGGCAAAACATGCAAGCAGATTTTATGGAGAGAAGAGCAGGGCTATTTGGAATTCATGAGGGAGAAGGAAGGGAGAAAGCAGAGCCGAATGCATTTGTCAGAAAATGAACTTTCAAGTATAACTGCTAAAATACAGTTTTGAACATGAGGCTCAAAATGGAGGCTTGTGCTGTCAGTGTGTGCTAGCAGAGGCCTGGCATCCTATAAATACAAACTGTACCTCTGCACCCGTTCTGCCACAGACATACGTTTTCTGCTGTTGAGACACAAGCTAATGTGAGGAATAAATGAGTAGCCGGGAGATGCGAAGGGGAATCTTTCTAAATTCTGCCAGGTTATGATACTACTCTTGCAAAAATATGTTTGCTTTATATAGAAAACTACCGATCTGGCAGCATGGAGCAGCTCAATTAAATGCTGCTGTTTGAGTCTTTTTAGCGTGCATGGAAAAATGGGTACTACAGGCAGATGGGTTGCCCTGTGCACTGGCATCCGTGCAGCTCAGCAGAAATAGCATGCATCTACTTATGGAAACTGGAGTAGAGTGGAGTGGTTTTTTAGTACTGCAGGTATATAAGGGGATCAGAGGAGAGCTGCAGGAGGGGCTCTTTGGAGCATGCAGCCACAAAACGTGGTCTTTGCGTCTCATTGTGTATACGATTGATTTGGAACATGTAGAGAGGGTGGGAGATTGCTTACAAGACACAAATTAGAGAAGGAAGCTTCTGTAGCTTTGTGGGCGGAGGCTTAAAGGGATGCCTTCCTTTTTCAGATGTGAGTATCCGCATATTTTATTTCTTGTGATTTAAGTTACAGTCTTTTGACTGGGTGATGATAACTGCAACCAAACTTAAGATATTTTAAGGATCTAACAAAAATGCTTCAGTTTAATATGGACTTCAGTCAGTCTTTCTCTCCATCAGATAGTAGTGACAAGGCAAGCAGAATTTGACATTCCCTGTCTTGCTCTCTGTAAAATGTTGAAGTTGTCCTTTTTCCGTCCAAACCCTGCGATCTGCTTTTAACGTTGACACTGGAAAAATGGACAGTGAAATGATCCAAGATTCAGATCTGACACATGACTTGAGCTGGGCATTTATTTTTAGCTACAACTGAAGTTTCCAGTGGCGATTATTTCTTTTTCTTTCACTTTTCACTGTTGCACTGAGAAAACCAACTTTCTCGATTTTACCCTGAAGAAAAAATTCTACTGTGTCCCTTCATCACTCATGCTTCCTTCTGAAATTGATTTACTTTCATTTTCTAGGTGCTGGTGAATCCGGTAAAAGCACAATAGTCAAACAGATGAGGATCTTGCATGTGAATGGATTTAATGCTGAGTAAGTGCATTTACTTTTTCACTTTACAACCTGCCTTATGCTTGTGCCCTGTGCAGTAGTCATTGCTGTTGTTTTATATTTTGGTATATTTTCTCCTTGCTACTGTTTCACCGTCTCTAGAATTTGGGTGTGTATTTTCAGATGAGTAATAGACATTAACCTGAAGTCGTGCACCAGTAATAAGTAAGGGCTAACGGTATAAAATTGTTTATATCAAGGTTCAGTGTGGCTGATTTTATTAAGGCTTTAGTTTTGTGGGTGTTTTTTTTTTTTTAAACTGCAGTTTCTTTCACAACATGGCTGACACTGATTTACCTCTGCTATAGCGCATTGATTCATATTGCTGTAAACTTACCTCCTGTTAGTGTACAAAATCAATGCAATTTTTATTTATTTAGAGAAAGCAAGGCTTTGGTTTCTGTCTCCTTACAGACTGTACTATGAATTTGGGGGTAATAGGTCAGATTTTATTCTCTCTTCAGTTTTGCTGCTTGTCCAGATGTTTGTGTTAAATTATATTCCTGAAAGCTTTTCTTGTTTACACTTAAAATCTGTTCAATTATTTGGTAGTTGTGAGGAGGGGAATGGCATTACGATAGGGAAAATTTTTTTTTTTTGGTCTGACAAAGCTTTGTGTTCGCTAACTTTTCATCTAACCTTGCTAGAGAGTAGGAAGAGATTCTTCTGCATGTTAGTTTACACATGTAAGTGTCTTTATGTATGTGTATACCAAAACCTGCTAAATTAATTCTAATTGAATGAAGGTGTTGGTATTTCGGAGCTTATTCTCTTTTTTATTATATTACTGGTTTCGTCTTTCTCGTTTTCAAATGTAATATTTTTGTATTCACATCCTCTAGCTTCTAGTAGTATCATCTGTTTCGTGAATCTTGCCTTTTTGGGAAGATTAAGCTTTCATCAGTCTTTCGGTAGTTAATTCTTTAGTAAGAATGTCTGAGCTAAAAGTTTAGCCAAGCAGCCTGGACAATACTTCTTCCTAATCCCCAAATGCTAGTTCAGGATAAGGTACACAGTCTATTGGAAGAAAGTTCAGACTGATTCATAATAAATTACATTCTGTGCTACATGTTTGTAGCTCCTCTTTATAGGGAATATTTTCTTTATCCAAGGTAACTCTTTTTCATAGTGGCCAGTCCTACATCCTTTACTGCTGAGTTGTCTCTGTTATTGTGGCTGCTCTTGTTACTAAAGACCTTTTAAAAGACTTGTGTGACATACAAGATTTGCATGAGTTGACTTTGATGTAGCAGCTCTCAAGGTGAGGTGTTAAGTAAAAAGTTCATCAATGGAAGTTGAAGATCTCTCGCACCTTTAAAAGTATCAATCCATTTAACCAACACAGTTACTCTAAGTTTTCTAAGCATACAAATGTTTTTAAAGAGACGATGCTGCTGTGTAATGAATGCTGTAATAGATGGATAGATAATCTCTCAACCTTTCAAGCAGCAAACCCAAATTTATGTGAAACTGGGAGCCCAGAGAGCCGTTATACAAAGCTGCAGAGCTGGGGAGGTATTGGGACAGGCTCTGGGAATTGCAACACCGGTGTGTTCCTGGAGTACCTAGCTTCTGTGTTGTAAGTTGGGGCTGAGCTGAGCATGCAGCTGGATTCCAGGGCAACATGGTAAAAAGTTATGCATCTAGTTTTAGGTTTTTGTTGCCAAAATTAATCAGTAGATCATAACATACACTTTACAAGAGGGAGAAGGCTGGTTTTCAGTGATTTGAAATTCTTGCAAGTTACACGTTAGTCCTTAAGTAACCTTTATTTTCCTCAAAGTAACTAACTGCTCCCAACGCTGTCCTGCTTTCCCTGCTATCCCTTTTGCCCGATTCATTCCCTTTCTGCCTTGCTTACCTCGTGGAAAAATGATGTGGGTTTCAGCTAATGAGAGAGCCTGGAGTTCTTTTGGAAGGGTAGGAAAAGTAAAGCATTACTTCTCTAAATGTTCTTATCGGTCATTCTAGAACAAAACATGTTTGCATACAACACCGCAGTTGATGTGATCAATAACAGCAGATAGGTTGTGAAAACTGTAGTATGCTAGAGATGAAGAGACGTTTTTTAATGTTGGTGTCCATGGACGTAAGTGTAGTTTAGATTTATTTCTGTTGGTGCAGTTTATTCATGTGGCTTGAGAGAAATCCGGTTGGAAGTCCTGTCTAAAACTTGTTTGCCTTTCATTTGGTTGTCCTGTAATAATTGATGTTTGAAGCAGAAAGAGGATACCTGTTACATTAGAAGTCTAATATGCTACAAACAAAGGAATCACAAGTTTTTGTTCAGTTTTACTAAAATACTCTTCTTAATTTGTGGTGGCTTAACAAGATATCCAGTGCTGAATGCACTAGCTTCCTTCAGTGAGTGTGAGGATTTTTTTATTTGATTAGTTTTAGGATTCTTCCCAAAAATAGATGAAGGGACAATTGTCACGTGCATTTAGGTGAATTGTTGTAGCATTTAACAAGGTGAAATCTATGTAGTTCTACAAAACTAGAAGAATTTCCTCTGGGACTCCAATCCTTGATCTCTTCAGCTAATTAATTATTTGAGGAACTGTATGGGATCAAGTGTTCCAGGTAATTAATGTGCTTAATAGTTAACAATGCTAAGGTGAATTTGAAGGTGGTTAAATTTCTAGCCAAGTTAACTACAGTAAAGACTGCTTAAAATTTTTTCAGCATTCCTTTTATAATCTGTAGTGGAGGTAGAGACAGAAATTATTTTTTTGTTGTTGTTCTGGTTGTGAAGGTGATGTGTGGCAGGTAACTGCACTGTGACATTAGTAGGTGGAGTACAGTATTGGAGAAGCAAGGTATGGTCTACAGCATGTATTTCTCTGGGTGGAGCTTTTAGAAGGGCTTAACCCACTTCCAGCTCTTGCAGGATGGCTTCAGTTGGCCATGCTGTGAATGAACATCTTCCTACAGCAATTTCGTAAATAATGGGAATGTGGCTTCCCCACGGTATTCTTCCAGTGTACCTCATCTTTAACAGGGAAAAGCTGCCTTTTGAGCATAATGAAGACTCCATATCAACTAAGTTTTCTACTCTTGCATTACTGTCAACAACAGAGCCCCTTGTGATGTAGAAAGGGTTTAAATTTGGCTTGTAATAGCAGGAAGCTTGTGACTTCCCTTCCTTCCCTCTCTCCTCAACGCTTCGCTGTTCCAGAGGAGTAGGTCTCTGCTGTTGCATTCAGCATTTTGTGAGCATCCACTGATAAAGAGAAGGTTTTAGCTCCACTTTTTGACTGGGCAGAAGTTCAGATACCAATCCTTATAAACCAGAAAGTATTAAAAATGGGAAAGGAAGGACAGGAGGAATAAGGAATATAGTTAGAAGAATTAACGTAAATATATACTTCAGGTTGAAGAGGAAAAAAAAGTTATGTGTTATCTTGAGGCAGGAGTTCTTTGCTTATAAAATGATGGCCTTTCACTGATTTTTTTTTTTTTTTTTAAGTCATCTTTCCCCCCTCTATGATCACTGTGAGCTCGACTGACAGGCTGAAAGGAGAGGGACATTGTCATGCAGGATTTTAGAAAGTGGGAAATTGGCAAAGGCAATAGACAATTTTGAAGAGTCATGGGAAAAACTGGGACAAGCAGAAATATTTAGATATAAATAAATTGTTGAAATGTGACTTACGAAATCCACTACAAAGATTGACAAATAAGGGGAATGTGCCTTTTGATTAGTAAGTTTGGATAGTATTTATGATTCAGGAAGTCTTGAGGTAATACTTCTCAGCCTCGGTTTCCCAATTGATGTTATATAATGATAACGCTATTTTTTAAACTAGTACGTTGGAATGTGGAATAGGGATTTGTGTATCTATCAGATCGGTTATGATGGCAGCAGCAGAACTGAATAGTTTCAAGACTTAGATGACAAATACATTTGCGTTTGTCTTGTACTTTTAAAATTTACTTTCTCTTAGTGTGGAAGTTAAGAAAGCCAAGTTGTCCTCTTAAAGGTTTGGAACTTTTTTCTCACCTAGATTTAGAACTTTGTGAAGGAGGAAAAGTAGTCATTGATGCTTTCTGATCTTTATACGTCTTGTCCACCAAAAGCTGAACTGCAGTACCACCACTGTTTCACAGAAACCAGTAAATTATATTACCTAGTCACATTGGTCAGTGTCAATCTCTTTTGTGACTGAAGTGACTTCTGCCTTGGTAACTTTACTCTTCTGTTCTCTGATACCATCTTTTGGTCTTTCTTATACTTTGGTCTTTGTGGGTGATTTTGTGGAAGGGAAGTTACTGCTATGAGTGAGGAAAAAGTATAATATTTATAACTAAGTCTTAAAATAATAAATTCTCTCCTAATGGCTAATATTACTTTGTATAAACAAACATTATTGCTCAGTTTTTACAGTTTCTTTAGATTTGTGTAGAAATACCATGCTTTTAGAATGGTCACATTGGTTCCTTGCCAAGAAACAAACTGACTTTTATTGTATTTTACTCTACTGACAACAAATTTTTTTTTTTCTGGTGTTTGAGCACCATTGCAAATCAGAGTGGGGGGGCTTGGTGTGTGTGATTTCCCTTCCCCCCTCTTCCTTCTTTCTTTCTTTCTTTGCATCACAGTGTATATTGGGAGGCTTCTGCAGATTTGAGGCAGAGAGCTTTTTTTTTTCTCAGCTTCTGTTCCAGGGCACAGGGGAGGTGTTACTGTGCTGGAAAATGTGTGTGTACATGTCTGTTCAAGACTATGAAAAGTTCCATTCCAGCTGAACAATTAGTTATGAGTTTTCATTGAAATTTGTGCCATAGAACATAAAGTGAAGGTGTGGGCAGAGAGGGGAGCAGGATGTGTATTTTGGTCCGGTTTAGGTCTTGTCCTAAGAATTGCCACAGTTGTGTAATTGAGGTCTGTCAAAAGACAAGAATTTACCAGCAGCAAATAAATGCTGTCAGTAAGAACTGAATACTGCCTATAGCGTGTAAAAGTTTACGCAAAATGTTCACGCAAGTTAAGTATAACTTCCATCAGCTTGAAAGAAATGGGAGGTAATATCTGGTGACATTAAACATCCTAAGCAAACAAGGAATTCCTTACTTGTTAGGATATTTAATGTTGTGTTTATGTGTTTGAAATTACCTTTTCTTTGGAAATACTTTTATTTCTACAAAGAGGAAAATTCCATTCTTTGAAAAAGTAAACCTGATCTCAATGAAGCAGCATTAATACTAACATTTCGTTAGGGGCTAGAAAAAAAAGGAAAAAAGTTTCCAGCTTTTGTTTTTTTCAAGTTTCTTGTGGTATCTTGCCCTAAGATGCAAGACATTCTCCATTAGGAACACGTGCAAATGTTTTTCATTTAAATCTACTACTCAGGTGTGATTTTTTAAATGCTGTAAAATGAGTTTTCAGAAAATCCTGCTAGTTTATAATACCTACACTGGGCCTTATTTGGCAAAGCATATTAGCTTACTGTGGTGCTGAATATTCTAATAGTCAACGGAATAACTCCTTTACCTTGCTCAGAGGCATTCTGAAATCAAGCCATTAAAATATTTCCATGTGCAAGTGAAATGAAGTATTTCTTTTCAGGATGCAAAGTGATGTTATTTAGGTTCCTGAAAGTATTACAGAAAACTGATGCATGAAGGAATCTGAAAGTTTTAAAAGCTGGTTAGTTCTATCTGTTTTTAGGTGCTTGTGGTAGGCTTATGCTAACCTAAAGTGGAGAGGTGACAACACGATATTGAAAGAAAGCATAGCCTTTCGTTTTTACATTATGCCTTATTTTCAACTGCCTGGTTTGTGTGTTTGATTTTTCAAGAAACTTACTTGGGCAAAAGAATGAAAGTGAGAATTGAACATTAAAATTTCTTTATTTTATTGCAGGGTAAACAAGATGCTGCTCATAACAGAGCACATGTCTTACCTGCATTTACTGGTTGGTGGGAAATGTTGAATTCTCCTAGCAGAGCAGTGTTTAAACCAGGAGCTCTCTGTCCTCTGAATTACTGTTACTGGCCTTGCAACTTGACAGTTGTGCTGTCAGTTAAATATTTCAGTTTTCCGATTTAAAAACAAACAAAAAATACCCCCAAAAAAACAACCAACAGAAAAACTAGTAGTAAGCTCATCCCTTAAGCTAGATTTGCATGTGTTGCAGACATGATTTGGCATGTAAACGGACTGGCCAAAAATATGGCAGTAGTTTTGTTTGTTTTGAGGTTTAAATTTCACAAAAGCTTCTTAAGTATGCACAGACAGCTATCAACCTAGTAGAAAGCTTTATAGTTAGAGTTGTAGAGAGCTTGGAGGGCAATAACTGTGAATAGTGGAATAAGCATGAGTGATGTAATTTGAGAGGCAAAAAAGAGTTTAAGACTTAACTGTCAAAAACATTGTGAATGGGTCTGGGAGGGCTTTGACTTTTGGTGGTAGAAGTGGAATTTTACCCATTGGTTTTGATAAAAACAAGCAAATGGAAATAAACCCAGTTTTACAAAATTTGCAGATTTCCTTTTACCTTCTCAAAACAGGAAATAAACGGTTCTGTGGGTAGCTGTGCTAATGAAGTTTGATTTCTAATTTGTTCTGTCTCATGAATCTCTTCTGCAGTAGTCCCTCCCTGTCCCCTACAGCATCTGCAGTTCCTCCCTACAGGACCTGTTGCTTTCCAAGTATCTCCTGTTTCCTCTTACCAGTACAGTCCTCATTCTAGGCCATGGCCCTGATGTTCCCTGCAACAGTGACCCCTAAATACTCCTGGATCATCCTTCCTTTATTGTCTTTTTCCCTGCTCTTCCTGCTACCTGGGCAAAGTCAGCATGTGCTGTGGCTGGTGGAGATGTACATGAACTCTTCCTGCCTTTCCTCACTGGAGCGCTAATCTTGGCCTCTCTTCCACTCAGCCTCTAATTTTCATTTCTGGAGATGAATCTCTGCAACAGCAGCCGTGCTTTAAGTTTGGTTGAAGTTGAACAACAGTGTCTGAGAGAGTGAGGCTGAAAGAAAACAGCTAAAAAAAATTTCTACTCTTTCTCAATTCGCTCCATATATTTTTCCTCTGTACATTGAATTAGTGGAAGTGGTGCATTTTTCTCCATTTTCTTAAGCAAACATCTCCTAGTATAAGCCAATATATCATATGCTATTTAATAAATCACAACCTCTATTAAATAAACTAAAACAAATTTAGATAACTTCAAAGATATAACTCTGTATGGAGAATATTAAATCTATATTCTGCAGTTCAGTGTCCTATCTGAAAACAATTCAATGTATCAGTTTTTCCCAACTCTTCTCAAGTATTAGGCCTGCAGAATGATGATCTTTTCTCTAGCCAGTGTTACAGAATCAGTGCTATGTGAAGAATTTTCTTTTGTAGGATCTCACTGGATTTCTTCTTGTCCCGTATGTTTTGGATGGACATACTGGGCAGTACTCTGATTTTTCCCAGTAAAAATTTGTTTTACTAATTTATCCAGATGGATGACTGAATTACTTTATATGTGAACAAATACTTTTTATCATCTCAAGCTCATGGAAGGTTACCTTTTTCATATTAAAACTATACCTTCACGTTATACTAAGATTCCCTTTACTTCATTACCTCGCTATGTTTTATCTATTGCCCATCATTCCAGCTGGGGAAATTTTTTTCAATTTCATTATGTTGAAACCTAGTATGTTTGTCCCATAGGATATAATTTATTATTAATAAATGCTGTGCTTTTCTCAGCTCCTTCTAGCAATCTAGATATGAGTGTTATTTCTTGTTCCTGTTTCCTGGGTTGCTGTCTTCCTGCATTGTTATGGTCTCTCTGGGATAGGTTCAGTAAGAGCAAAGCTGTGTCCTGTCGTTTCTCTTCCCTTGGGCTGGGGGAGCAGGTTTGTGGGGTTCTGAGGGTTTTGTTGTTGTTTTTTTTTTTCTTAAATCAAAAACACTACTCTTGTTCCAGTTTTGTAAGCATCCTTCCCGAGTGTCTCCTAGATCAAGGCAGGCATAGCTAATGCTTTGAAGTATAATCCAGCAGGCAAATTTATCTTTATTTTTAGGTATATCATGTATTTGTATGTTAGGGTTGCTCAAGTCCCATCTCTAATGAAGAGCTGAGATACAGAAATTGTTCAGCTCAGTCTTGGTCATTCAAAGCTCTCAAGTTGAAATAATGGAATTTCCGCTGATGAGGATTTTTTTTTTTTTTAAAATGTAACTTGAATCCTCATGTCGAAAATAATATGCTCTCCATTTTACATTTGACAATTTCCTCTTGAGTTTCTAGTAAATCCAAGAGTATTTCTTATGCAAGTGTAGCTGCATCAGCTTTTCATAGTTATTTCTATAACTGTACTCTAAACATGCAGTTCATTAGATTTACATATTTACAGTTCAGCTTGCTTACTTAGAAACAACCATACATTGAGGTATGGTCTTGACAGCTAAGGGGCAAAATCACCCACTTTTTGAGGAATGTAGTAGTTGAATGTCTTGGTAAGATATTCTCTTTTAAGGTGTTTGTCATTACGAAAGTATGAGAGAGCTTGGGACCTTCTCTATTAGCCACCTGTTGCTGACTGTATTCTCTAGAGGGCTATTTAATAAGTCATTGTGTTCGCTTGTCTTTTTAGTTAAGGCAACAGAAAATAATCATCTGTCCCAGCTGGACCCTTGTAGCCTCCCAAGGGTGGTGGGTGAACTAATGGAGGAGGCAGAGGTGTACAGTATTTCCTTCTGAGGGTTAGTGTAGTCCCAGTGGACGTTAACATTTAGCCTCAAGTTGCAACCAGAGCTAGCTGCAGGATTTACTGTTGCCTTCTTAATCATTGTGATTTAAACACCCTCTCTTGTCTGTAGGTCTGTGTGCGTAGACACACTTTTGTTTACTTCAAGTTAAGACGTTTTTATTCTGTTTTGCCAATATAATTAGCTATCTAATATAAATGCTGATATTAATTAGAAAATGTTGCAAGGAAATTAGTATCGGTGAAGTAGGTTTCTTAAATTTGTAAAGAGAAAGGATGCCTTGCTCATATCTTGCTTTTTTTTTTTTAATAGTTAAAAATGTGTAATGGGACATTTAGCACAGTAAGTTCAGAAAACTGCAATACCCGTTTTAACCCTGATAACTTACATTTAGCTAGCATATTTATTTATTTAATATGGCATTACTGTAGAGAAATTAAACTAAGTGGTTTCATGAATTTAGTTGCATAACAATCATTGGCATAGGTTCACGTACTCTGTATTGCTTTTAACAGTTTAAGACCATTTAAGATAAAGATGAAAACTTAGTTATAGTAACTTTTTAAAATAAGCACAATATAATAATCATAAGGACGTAACCATTTGCTGAAAAGATTTTATTATCTACCTTCATTTTTTTTTTGTTTTCTGAAATGAGAATATCATCACAGCACTGCATTAACATGAAAAAAACTGTTAACGCAATGCAAAGTTGAGGAAATTTTAAATCTTCAAACAAGTGAGAAAACTGGAAGGAGAAAGGCTCCATTAAGCACTTGGTGTTCCTGGGAAAGCTGAGAATACTCTGACCAGTCCGCTATACAAGCCCCAGGTCCATGTGCAGGTCAGGAAGAGCAGCTCTAGTTCTCCTGTCCTGCTCTACACTTTCCACACTTCCAGATACCTGACAGAACAGTCGCAGATGTCAGTGTCAGTAAGAATTTTAAGTTTTCTGATACTTTGTCTCAGTGTATTTTGCAGCAGGCATCTTACACAACTTTCTGGAAGATTTCCTTTGTGGGGTTGTTCGGGGTTTTTTTGTTGTTGTTGTTAAATTTCTATAGCGTAGGAAGTTACTGAGTTTTTCAGTGCTGGGTTTTGAAGCATACTAAAATAGATGCCTGTAAATTAGATGCAACCTTTTACTTTTGGTATGTAAAAATGATTAACGTTGTTTCGAAATAGTTACTCATAGGAACACATTCTGCTTGTGCTGAACATTGCAGATAAAAATGTTCCATAATTTACACATAAGACACTTAAAAATTGCAAATACAACTATTTTGTCTTTAAGTTTTTTTAATCGAAAATGAGAGGAGCTGTGTCACTGGACTCTAATTTCACCAAACTGTTGGGAACTTGGGATGCTCCGTATGGCCTCAGTGTTTTGCCTTCACTTAATTGGACAGTCTTCATTTATGTAATTGCATCTTATACAATCATAAGTTTACTTTCCTTATGTTTGTCATTGAAGAACTTCATAGCATTCTGTAATCTCGGTATCGTTTTGACACCACTGGAAAAGAAGGGGCTAGAAAAAAAGTGAAAAAGAGTGAGTTTAGTAAAGCATTTCTGCTTATTTTGCACAGTTGTAGGGAAAATCACTTTGAAATAATGTAGCAATGTCCCGCCTGGCCTTTTTTCCCCTCACAATCTTATTCATACTTCAGAAACATAAGAAGAGTTGTCCAAAAGGCAGGGGGGGGAAGGGAAAGTAGACAGAAGTGGTAGTCTGAGATGATGCCCGTAAGTAACATTTAATATGCACACAAGATTTAACAGACCAAAAAAAGGGCCTGATAGATATATTCTAGATATACTGCCCGTAGACAGAAATGGAAAGTTAACTGATTTCAGTCCCAGAATAAATTTTTTAAAATATACTTCTCTCTGGGTTTAACTGGAATCAGCTGAGACCTCTATTTTGTTAATTAAAATTAATAGGTCCCATTCTTACTATTTTGAACAACATGAAAACACTAGGTTTTTTTCAGTTTATTTTAATAGTGTTATTTGGGCATACATTTATTACAGAATGCAGAAGGTAAAATGATACATAGTTATGTAGAGAAAGCAAAAGTATTGTATAAATATTTTATTCCTTACCCAAAAGAGTATGTATCCATCCTGTACAATGCTGCAAACAGAAAAGGAAGTTTAGCATCTGTGAAAAGGGCAAATACCAGAGTTACCTGTTAGAATATGAATATTTTCAATAAATAATGGACAGGTAGCACAAAAGAAACTATGTGAGAAACTGTGGGAAACGCTAATGTTAATTCCTTTATAATTCTTAGAAAAAGGAGAACAATTCCATTGCTTAAAACGAGATTTCCCAAATGCTTGGTATCTGGGCATTTTAATTGCTTATTATGGTTCCTTGCAACAAGGGCGTGTAGGAAGAAGGGCATTAATTGTCAGTTTAACCTCATGTACAGTGAGATATTGTTGAACGAACCTGTACTTTTTATGGAAAGAAGTATAGATCTGATTGATAAAATCAACTGGTTTTTTATTTGATGTAATATTACATATTTTGATTTAAAAATTCGTATTGTGTGAAATGGAGAGTGCTCATATTACAGGGAAGTAAAAGCTGGCTCACTGATAGAGCTCTCAGTGCAGGGGTTAATAGAGGCAATGAGTGGGACCACTTCTTGGAAAGCCTCCAGGGACCTAGTGGTTACATACACAAAATCATTCCTTAGATTGCTGGCCCAAGTCGACCTGAAATCCCTCTGCAAACTGGCCGTGTAGTTAATACTGGGAAGGTCAGCGTACTCTTTTAGGGTGATATGGATAACTTGTTTAAAAGTTGTACTTCAGAAAGTTGTTTTAATACAGCTGAATGCCAGATAGACTCACGGGGTCAGAATGTAGATTGTATCTGTAAAATTGGAAAAGGACTTGCAAGTCAATTAGTTGATTACCTTAGTATGCTTTTTGCGGGGCAAAAAGACAAGTGCAAGCTTGGATGCCGAAGAAAAGGGAAAGTGAAACATGACTAATAAAGTGGATTTCCAACACTGAAAAGAGGGTTACTAAAATAGTATATCCCGTGCTGGTGCCTTCACTTCATGAAGGGTGTGGAAGAATTTAAAAGAAAGGCCACAGGAGCTGTACAAGGTTCAGAAGCAGGGTGTCCAAACACTATTTCATTGCTGTGTACAGGTAATGCTGTGTGAGAAAGATACCTAAAAAGGTAGAAGATACCTAAGAAGGCAGGCATGAGATTCACTTCCTTAGCATTAGAGATACTATATTGAAATCATATGTTGAGGATGAGAAAGCCTCATTTGAGCACTCTCGGGGAAGGAAGGGTTTATTTTTAAGCTGTATTTCTATCCAGCTTCTGGAGATACAGCTTTCCTGGTGCAAGCGTTCATGCTTGGTGGCCACTCTGGCCTTGGGAAGCACAAAGCCTGCTTCATGTGCTGCAAATTACCCCTTCTTTGCAGCTATGGGCGTTTAGTTTTGCTTTTATTATCCTGAACATCATTATGATATGTGCAATTCTGCGTTGGTATTTGAAGCCTTGAAACCTTGGAGTCCTGTGTTTGCTTGCAGGCATTAGAGAGGTGGGGAAAGTGGGGGTTGACTTTTGGTTTTCTTTTTTCCCTTTAGATAGCGTGCTAGTTGTGTTTTCAGTTCCTTATGAAGCATCAAAGATTGGGCAGGGTCTGAGGTGATGTTAGAAGATCCTCTTTTGTGCTAGACTGGTTGATTCTTACTCACATGATCCAGATGAAGTTAGTTGAAGAGCTTGAGATAAGAAACTGTTTCACTGGGAACTGTTAGGCGTGTTTCCATCTTGTGCCGCATAAGGCTTTTGTGACCTTGAAATATTAGGGCAGACTTCTTGTAATCAGTTCTCTGCCATTGCAGGAATCTTGGGTACTCAATCTCATCTCATTTCAAATTATGACCTTCAGGAAAAATTAATTTGCTTGAAACTTTAACTTGACACTATATGGAGAAGCACAGTGGCTTATACTGAAAGGCAGGCTGAAGTATTTGACTCTCCTCTCTGGTCTAAAATTCTGCAAAATACTTAGTAAACGTCTGTGTTACTGGATTGTTTCTTACTGTACCAAACCTCTAACTCAGGTAAAAGCCCTGATTCTGGAGTCTCTTTGGTGCAGGCAGACACATATGTGCCTGAGGAGGTGGCTTAATGGATTTGATGGGACTCTGTGATTATGGATGTCTGTGTTTTGAAAGAAATAACAAAATTTCACCTTAGTGTGGATAATTCAAATTGGTATAGTTTGAGTGCATTAGTATCTCTTAATGAAACCAAATATAGTTGTCTTTGATTCCATTCATTCTGGACCTTATCTCTCTTTCTGATACGTCTCACTAGTTGCCAAGCAACCTCAACAGTAGTTTCTGCACATCCAGCAGCATTAAAAAAAAAAAATAGTGAGTAGTTGTTGCTGAAAATAAGATGCCTTCTGATGACATGAATGAAAAGAGTTATGAGAGAAGGAAATGGAGAGTTGTGAGTTTGGAGCTGATATTCTGAAAAACTTGAGTAGTGCTTCTTATTTTCCAAGCACTAATCAAGCAACCATAAGATTATTAAATAAAGGATTTTTTTCTTTCCCTCCATTCAGTAAGTGAAGCACATTTATGCTTGTTTGATAGAGCAGATGCAGGATTTAGTCCCAAGAGGGCAGGAGTTAGTGTATGTATTTCTTTCCCTGACCTGTATTGTCTTCCTGTGTTTCTAGCTGGATTGCAGATAAACTGGAAGGGTTGGGGACATTTTTCGTTGTGTGTTTGCTGATACAGAGCCATCCCTATGTATTCATTTCGTGCTGATGCACCTGCAGTGTGTTGAGTTTCATTAAAATATTTATCACCTGGAAGGCCTTCCAAACTAAAAGTATGATAGATTGTGTGTAGGTCCTTTATTACTTGTTAGTGCCGTAGTGCTTATAAAGTAATAAATATAGCTTGCTTTTATGTTCTGTCTCCTGTGTGAAATGTGATCTGAGCAGCAAACAAACCACCATAGCAAAGGATAGCATAATGAAAATGAAATCTGATTTGGGAAAATGATTCTGGATTTAGATTGTTACGCTTCTATGATAGCTTCATTTCAATTAAAAAAGAAAACTCCACCACATGGAGGCTGACTAAAGCAACATTACTGAGGACTTACTTAAGTTAGAAAGTATCTGAATTTTAAGATCGCCTTAATATGAGTTGCATTTTTTTAAAGCAGCTTCTGATACCGTGAACACTCACTTTCCCTCAGTCACAGATTGTCTGGAATTACCAAGTTGTATGCCATTAAACTATCAGTGAACTAAGCTATAGCTTGGAGAACTGCTGATCCCAGTCACAATTTAAGTGTTTCTTTCTCACTCCTTTTTTTCTGAAGGTGGTGAACTTAGAAACACATTTATTTTGCTTCTGGTGAAAGTAGTAAAAAAGGGATGTACTGCAAATGGGTCAGAAATGAGGCTGCGTCAAGTCCCTGGTTCAATTACACATTCAGTGCCTGTGGAAGATGCGTACATGTGAGGCTTTCATGCCCAGAGTGTTTTGTGCTAAGTCTCTGTTTACACGCTGGATGTCCACATGTCAAGAGGCTTCCATTTTGCCATTGTTTAGGATAAAATGCACAAGTAGAAACAGTGTAATATAGGAGGCACTTTCTGTGTGATGCAGATAAACACAAAAAATGAGGACTCAGCGTGCATATTCAGAGCTTATCATTGCAAGGCAACTTCCTGCCACCCTGCTTCTGTAGGAGCACAAGATGTTTTAAAGGTAGTACGATACTTTAAGCTGTTACTGAGAGAACATACACATTTTGAATTACAGGCTGCGTGTTCATTGCCTGCATCACAAACCCAAAGGAGTGAATGCCTGAGAAGAGTTGGTTTTTGCTGTATGTGTGAGAGGGGTGGTGAAATATTCACCGACTGCATTTGCAGTGAATTTGGCTCAGCTGGTGGTAGGTCACTTGTTGCTTTTAATGTGTGGACTAAAAACAATACTTGGTAATTCTGGGTTTAAGGATAAATTTAATTAATGAAGGCATACAAAAGAACTAACTTGGAAATGGTTGAAACATAATGAAAAAACATCCCAGTGTTATGTAGTTTTTTTACCACATTCAGCATCTAAGGTTTATTTGTGTTGGACTAAAATTTCTTTTGACATACTGCAGCTAATGGAGGTAATTTAGAGATAGAAGAGTAGTCTTGTGTGTGTGTCTGTGTGATGTGTATACAAAAACTGTTTGTAGTGGTGGTATTTTTATCCTCATCTACTAAGAAAAAGACCGGTCCTAGTTCATGCTTTTTGTAATGCATAAAATGTGTGGATTTTGGCAGCTTTCTTTTGCCTCTAGGCTTGTAAGTAGGTTTGTCCGTGCAGGATGTAATTACTATATATGTGTGATGTGTTAGCTGCTGCACCACTATTGCCATATAAACTTAGTTGCCCTTTTAAAAATATATGTATTCTCTGTATACCTAGTTTTAAAAGGGTAAATATTATAAATGGGTTGTTCGAGAGCAGTATGCTATAAAAAAAGTAATAAGTACATCAGTAAAAGTGTTGGAGGTAGTAATAAAACTGCACTGTAATCCTTCTACCAATTTATTGAACTCTAACTATTGTTATCTGTCAGAATTAACTGCTACATATCATATGTTAACTCTTTGTATGGTAGTTGTATACGGAATGATTCTCAATATGACTGCAAGTGCCTTAAGCTTTAAATTTTCAAGCAAGTGTCGTCTATTGTGGTAGTATTCACAGTCTACTTGTTGCTCTAGCTTTTGTCCAAGAAAGGACACCCAGTTACTTTGTGGAGAACATACCTGTCACAAAAATAAATGTCATGTTTGCAAAATAAAAGTAAATGCATGACTTCAGATTTTTCTTCAGTATCTTTAAAATAATACTGTAAAAGATGGTAAACATTTAGATATTGAAATCTCTACTTCTTGGATTCGATCTTTTTAAGAGCCTTCATTTGAAAGTATTATCAAAGTGATTACAATGGAATTGCATCTGAATGTCTCTGGACTTCTGAATTCTCTGTTGATTCTGTTGAGGAAGCATAATGAATTAAGATTTGGTAAAGGCAACTTGCAGGACCTCCCATGGTTGGTGCATGTGAAGGGGCTTGGCAGATGCAGGGCATCTTCTGCCATCGTGTACTTCCATCACTGCTGGAAGAACAAGCTGAGTCCTCATTCAGAAACTGCTTTAGGACCTCACCACAGCCTGTTGAAGGACTCAACTGCCGTTCATGTGTTGTCAAGGTTAGTTGAGTGTGAGTACAGTCAGAGAAGTGGGTCCAGGATCACCTCTCCTCTACAGGAGCAGTGTCTATATGGTGCAAGAACAGCCATGAAGGGCCTACAGGCACCTGCCAGCAGCTTGCCTTTGGGACCACCCTTAGCTCATGGCATGAAGGATTCATTACATGTGTGGGTACCTGCTGAAGCACTTGTCACAGAATTGTAATGTGGGACTCCTGTGCGATGCTGGATGTCAAGAGGTGGTTTTGATTCCTGGTGCAATTTGTGTGTGCTTAATGTTCACTGAAAGCTGAGTTGTGTAAGCTCCTGAGTGTGGCTGTAAATATTTTTGGAAAGTTGTGTAGTGGATGTTTGATACTAAGTGAAGTGAAATGATAAAGGATTGCTTCTCTCTAAGGTTTAAATTTTCTAAATTCAGTCTTCCAGAAGCTCATTGTTTATATTTTAAAATGCCCTAGTATGTCCTCAGACTGCTGAGGAGTCGCAAGTTGTGACTGCAGCTTTTTAAATTCGGTTGTCTGTTGCCTTAGCACAGAGGTGGAGTTTATATACGCTGTTGTAGCCAGCGTCCCTTGATTCTGAGAAGATCTTTAAAACAGCAAGCAATTACGTTTGAAGTTTGTATCTCATGATGTCAATATAGATATGTAGTAAAATATTCCAGGGTGTGGTGATACTTAATCATTAATGATTGAGACTTGGGGCATTTCCTGAATATTAATGCTGGATATGAATGTTGATTGCCCAAGGTGAAATTATTACCCAGTTACTTATTCTCTCCCCTCTCCCTTGTTATCGATTGCTAATGCAGAAATAAGTGCATAGTAAGGCCGGACAAATATCTGAGGTATTCTCTGAGGCACAGTACTCAAGACAACGCTTTCACTACCTTCGTACCTTGTGGATTCCATAATTATCATATAGTGTGAAAAGTGGTTACTTTAATTTTTTTTTCCCTGTAGTGATTTAATACATGGTCACACAATTCAAACTGTAAATTGCTTACGGGGATTTTTTTCTCTCAAAATCACTTGGTAAAATCCAACATCATCATAGGCTTTGAGTGTCCTGAATGATGAAGCTGCTAGAGAATTCATTCTAATTGTGTAAGTGTAACTGCCACTGAGGGTAAGCTGATATGATGCCACACCTTGGATGTACTTTAATACTTAATCTACCCCTTAGGAAAGGTTGAGGATTGACTAGTCAGACAGTGCTTTGTAAAAAAACCTACTCATAAAAATGTTTATGACTAGTTTTACGTTATTTACATTTTTGGAAAAATGTAGCTTTTCTCTGCCCATGCCAGCTACTAATAACCTACTAAAACGTGACTTTAACATTTGATAAATGTGTTTGGAATATGCAGCATATGCAGTTGGTTATGTTGTGTTCTATGGGAGGTCTAAACTCCTGAAAAGTCTTGCTTAATTCCTGCATGAAAGTACATGAGGAGCTGCCAGTGGATGTCATGATACTGTAGGTAGATCTGTGGTGTTATCTGATTTCCAGGTAGAAGATTCATAGAGCATTTCTGCATATTGTTTGCATGTGTTGAAAATACACTCATGTAGCCTGTGGGAATAAACCTGGTTTCTCTTTCTGTTAAACTTTTCATGAGGAAAGAGATTTTGTAATTCTATATGTTAAACATTTCAGAGGAAAGCTTTGTCTTTCTTGCTGTATATTAGTGATTGCTAAAGTGGAGTACATTCTTCCTTTTCTCCTCCCAGTAGCTGGGAACATATCTGGAACTTGCCCAGTCTGCCAGGGCCAGGTGCACAGCAGGAGCCACAGCGCCCATCCTTGCGTCTCTCCATGGGACCCAAGTTGGGCTGGCAGGGCAGCTCCTTCATCCATCCTTCCCTCCAACACACAGCTTTCCCAGAGCAGCCCCAGCTCTCCTAAGCTGTGTCTCCCTGCTGCATTTCAGTGTACCTTCCCCCCGGTGCAGTCTGCCTCGTTCTTAGAAATAGGGAGGAACAAAAAAGTTTGAGAACTGTTCTTTCAGAAAGCTGGCAAACAGCTGAGAACTATGGCCACAGATGACTGAGTGCAGGACCCGCACCGGTGGGCGGTGCTGGGTGCGGGACCCGCACTGGTGAGCGGTGCTGGCGGCGGGACCCGCACTGGTGAGCGGTGCTGGCGGCGGGACCCGCACTGGTGAGCGGTGCTGGGTGCAGGACCCACACTGGTGAGCGGTGCTGGGTGCAGGACCCGCACTGGTGAGCGGTGCTGGGTGCAGGACCCGCACTGGTGAGCGGTGCTGTGCTGCCCAGCAGCCAAGTTACGGCAGGACTCTTGACAATGTTGTCAACATTCTGTAAATTGCTGTTGGGCTGCTCTGAATTGTCAGTTATATAAAAGTACAAGCCAAAGACAAATGTTTTGGCTCTTTATTGAGGCAGGTTGCTATATATATTTTTTTTTTTTTAAATCATGATTTTTTAAGTGGGGAGGGAGAGAGGAGATAGGCTTTAGTTTGTATTGTACCCCACCTTGTGTTTTACCCCTTGGCTAATAAGTACCTTCTCCTGTTTAAATGAAGAAATGTTTCATATAGTCTGCTTTATATAGCTGAATAATAATGTATTTTAGAGTTTTACAGATACTGATGATTCACCAAATAATTTTTAATGGTTTTGATCCGACTGTGGTACTAAGCACATTTTCTCTAACATAGTGGCATGTCGGTCTGCTGAAATTTCTAGGAAGAGAATTTCTAAGAACCCATGCCACACTAGGTTAGACCAATGGTTTGTGTCGTTTGGTATCATGTGTCAGAAACGGCACTTGTGGAGGATTAGGAAAAAAGCACAAGAGGAGGATTCACAGTGATTCCTCTTCAGGTCTCTTGCCAGGTTCTGTCACTGGCACTTTAGGAACTCTAAGAAGGGAGATTCCTAACAAGTTTTGAAGTTGTCACATTCAGTATATTTTTCTGTTTCTTTAAAAAGACTAGTACTTAATAATCTAAAAAGTCCTATTTTTCCTTTGAAGTTGCTTGTTTTCTGGTTTTCATTTTATTGTCCATGAATAGAGTGCAAATGGTGCACATCAGTTGTGCTGCCTGGTTAGTACCCCCACACTAGCTGGGACACCACTGAGGTCAGGTCGATTCAGACAGAGCCGAGGTATCTCCAGCTTCTCGGTGTTTCTCAGATGTTTTGTTGCAGCCAAGGTAACAGCTGGTTGGATCAATAATTGTGCCCAAGCAATACTCTTTAACTAATTTGCAGTGTTATAACTTACGGCAATGTAAGTGCTCTCTTGAGATTATTTTCTTCAGCTGTGTATAAGTTTCTCATTTAAACAATATTATTAATATTTAAAGGACCATATGTTGTGAAGGTAATTGGACAATTGTAGCCAAGTGCTGTATGTTCTGACTGATGTGTTAACTATAAGCAAATCGTTTCTCATATAACTTTTGGCCTAACGTTCTCATTTATTATATACTGTATCTTTTACTTTTCTGTTACCATTTAGAAATGTCAGGTCAGGGCCAGGCCAGGATAATTGTTCCATTGTCATAGTTTGACTTAAATTACAGCAGTATAACTTCCCTTTTATGAAGGGAAATGATAATAAATGTGCTTATTCAGGTATAATTAATTTCCAATTTTAAGCTCAGTAAAAGGTCATTCTTCTTATTGGTTGAGTCCAAATATATGTAGATGTTGAGTACAGCAAAGTGAAAGTTTCCTCACTGCATCCATTGTGACTTCCAGACTTCTCAGTAAAGAGCTATTTGGAATTTTTCCGGTTAATTTGTGCTGCTTTGGAGAAGATGCTAATTTGGATCCAGAGTGTTCATCCAAAACATCAGTGAATGTTCCTGGTTCTATATGGAACCTTCCTGGTTAAATGAGCCCTCCTGGTACTAAAGGTGGGGGGTCCCTGGAAGTCCAGGATCATGGTAGATCGTGGGAACATTCTTAGCTTCAGGAAAAAGAATTTCCTAAGCAGGTTAAAAAACCCCCACACGTTTGTGTTTTACCTGAGATGTTTGGGGTTTTAATATTGATATTTTGAATGGGAAAGACTCTCATTTTGGTGGTGTTTGTTTTCAACAACCTAAGACTCAGGCTCTTGGTGTTTGTTGGGAAGTAATCTGCATAAGAGGAAGCTCATGTGGAAAAGCTACTCTGCCAACTTACAAGATAGTACTAAGCAATTTTTTTAAGATTCAACTGCCTGGCACAGAAGCAGGTTTTGTCAGGCACATGAGACGAGAAGCTGAGAAGAGAGGTTTTTGTATCTACCCATCTGTTTAGGGCTATCTTAGGTGGAGTTTGGGAGTTGGTCTTAACTGTATGCCTAAAAACCAGAGTTGGTAGTTGCGTACTGTATTCACTTAAGCTTTTGTAACTAAAAATAACTTCCTGTGACACGGTTAAGGAACTGTAAAATTGAATTGTGAAAGTATTGTTCTCTTACTACACAGTTTAAGTGAATGGGCATAATGGGAAACATAATGTTTAGGTAAGGGAAATGTGTACTGTGTTTTCAGATTCATTTCTACAGCTCCTCTGTACTGAAGGAAGATTTTTTTTAATTTTTTTTTTTCCCCTCCCTGTTTACTTAAATGTGTGGGATTTTAGTAGAACATTTCATGAGTTAACTGGTAGTACAGTTTTACATAGATAGATGTAATCCAGAGCAAAATTATTTTAGAAGTAGCAGTATAGAAATTTGTGCTTCTTTCAATAAATTGAGTCCAACTTTTCTGTAACTTTCTATCCTAGATGGATAAAGTATGTATTTTTGATGACTTTTAGTTTGCAGTGTCTTCTAAAGTCAGGCCAGCAAGACGAGCAGGTAGATGGAACCTGTTATTTGAAACAAGTCTCCCTGACCTTGGCTGAAGAATTTCACTAAGGGGTTTAATGTGATGGTGACTATATCTATGCTTGGAAGAAAGTGAGGGTATTTTTGTTGTTGTTGCCTGGTCATATCTGGTGTTTATTTCAAAATATTTTTCTTATATCATCTTCACTTCTGGTAGTGCAAAACTTTTAATAACTGGAAATGAAAATACTTCATATCATATGAAATATAATTACAGAAATCAGTGTGATGTAAATGTTGAAGCAAGAGGCCATACCTCTTGCTAATGTGCTTTCAGAAAAGCCTTCATGTTACTCTCAGGAACTATTTACATATTTGATTTTTATTCACTTTTATGCATTACCTTCTAGCCTAAGTAGAAAATGGAATATAATGTTACAAACTCCAGGCAGAAGACCAGTTTCTGTTTGGCATTTTTTATTATATGTTGTGGGGGTGTTCTCACGGGGTGACTTGTCTTCTTGTCAGTGAAGCAGTTCTGGTCCAGAGACCCTCAGCTGCTATATGAGGGTCTCTCCGAGCTGGCAGGGCCTGGTGGCTCCTCTCCTGTGCCCTCCCAGGTAGGGGGGAGTCAGAATAACAGTTAAAACCAGTTGGAGTGTTGCTTTAACCTGTTTGAGTACACTCTTTTTACAGCAGTAACATCGAGTAGCATGCTCTGCCATAGTTTTTCTGGACCTCCTCTGCCTAACTGGCATGGGCAAAGTGGTGGTTCTGCTTGGCTTTGCTGTTCTCCTCTGTTTTGATTGCAATTATGTACGCAAATAAGTATTGCAAAAACTTTTTATTTCCCTTAAAGCATGGACATAGGAAATGGTTATAAAGGCACTTACATAAACTCTACAGAAATAAAAATGCAGGCCATCAGAGGTAAATAGCACTAGAAGGCTAGAGTTTGGGTTTGTTACTGGTGTGGTGTATCCTTGGAGACTGGTTCGGTTTTGGTGTCAGGTTGCTTTTGGAGAATGTCTTTATGCACGAATATGATTCTTTGTGCTTCTGCCTTATGCTTACTCTTTCCAGTGCTGGCTTTGAAATTCAGCATGGTTGATCTCTTTTGCATGGAAACTTGATTATAGTTAAACAATTTCTGTGTTAGTTCTTGGACTGTTAAGAGAGTAACTTGCTTGTATAAGTGTGTCCAGGTATCTGTGTGTAAATACATTGAAACTTTACTGAGCGTATGAGGAGAGTGTGTTAACAGCTAGAATTTTAATTCAGTTTTAATGAGCTTAAAGGTTAATTTGGCTGTACTTAGAGACTGCCTTTCTTAAGATCATAATTTCTTTAAGTGATTTTTCACTCCTTTAACTTTGTGAGGGATTTAAACAGATTTTTTCAGGATGTGAAACTGATTGTCCACAAATGCTGGCAATTGCACAACTAAGGTGAAATGAAAACTTTTCCTCTTGTAATCTTACAGTTTCAGGAGGCATAGCTCTTGTTTGCAAACACAGGATATTTTAAAATGTCAGAAATCAGATTTTAAAACTTAAAACCTTTTGTATCAGGAGGGTCTGTGCTTCCTTGGTTTCTTTGTTTAAGACTAATAATCACGAACGTTTCCCACGAACTGTGTAGGAGACGTGAATATTTTGGTTGTTCACTTAACAGATATAAGCTATACCTATTTCTTTTATGTTGAGGACAGCCTCAACTTGATATGAACGACTCTTTGCTATAACCTCACAAACATTATTGTACCTCAGAGCTTTAGGGTTGGAACAGTGCTAATCTAGAGGGTAACATTTTCTGTTCCCCCAGAGGAAAGCTTCACTGCAGTGCGGTTACAGGAGGTGTTAGAACAGCTTTGGTGTTGCAGTTACTGTATGTATGCAGAGGGCTGAATGTCACCCAGTGAAGTGTGGGGACATTTCATAAGAAAAAGCAGGTGTTGGTTTAGACCAACTGCTGAAGTTACTATTCTTTTAAAAAACTGCTAAGACTCGTGCAATATTTTCCCTGCTGGGTTCCCTGTTGCGAGTCTTGTTCATTCTCCAGTCCCCACAACATCATTGAGTCTCTGTAGCTGGTCTGAGTGCTTCCCAGCTATGGTGAGCAATGTAGTCCGCGTCTCGTGCAACCTCGAGTTTTGGCACAGCCTCATCTCCCTAAAAATGTAGCATTAACATGAGCGATACGGGAGATGCAATATAAATAGCAGTGCAGTCAGGTTACTTGGAACTCTGCATGCTGGAGTTCTGATTTTGTGACATAACTGCTCTCCTAATGGAAGTAACTCATACTGAACTTTGTTCACTTCTCATTGTCTCTATAACATGGTTGCTTCTCACTATGTAGAAATGATCAAGAAGCTGTGTGGCTGTGGCATTAACAAACCTGTCCTTAATAAACATGGGGTTGGGTGTTAATCTGTGAAGCTTCATGTGAGCTGTAAGAATAAACCTCAATGTTTAGGGGTAACAGAGCTAGAGGTTTTGTTTCTAGTGAATATTGCTAGCTTGCTTTGTTGAGGATTACCTGCTCACTGACACTCTTGCTAGATATAAGGGAAGATCATTTAACAATGATTGTGACTTTGGAAAAAATATTTTAAAACCATCCTGAATAAAGAAGAAGGTGCTTTGAATTGCAGTTTCGAATAGAATCAAACTGTGTCTGTGTTTGGACCTAGAACAACAGAGCACTGATTAGCCAATATGTTGCTGGAAGCCCTGAGGACACAGGGAGGTTCACGAGTTGAAGTAAATCTCTTACTTGAAAGATGGGAAAATGGGGTAAAAGCATTGGATGTATTAACCTGAAATAAAGATGGCCTTAGTTGAGAGTTGTGGGTGATGCTGAGGAAGTTGCTCAGACAACAGTAATGCCAAGTAGCTTTGTTGAAGTGATGTGTGGTGGTTTTTTGTTTTGGTTTGTTTTTTGGCTTCTGGTATATAGGAGCCTAATACGATGTCTTGACCTGAGACGTTTTCTGGAGAAAAGCTTACTTCTGTCATAAATATTCTGAATTGCTTTTTGGAGACTTAGTCCCTTATCTACAAGGATAATAAGCTTGTGCTCTCGCACAGGGCTGCTGTGATAGATATACACAAGTGAAGTAGAAGTACTATAAGACAAAGATAAACTCATTTATTACACAAAAATAATCATTTAAAAATTGATTGTGGTAACTTTGAAAGCTGTTTAAGTTGGAAATTGTCAAAATTATTACTCAAATATTAACAGTAGTAGCACTACAAAATGTGTTGATGTCCCACCGTAGACACACTGTTTTAATAAGCTGAGAATTCCTGGCAAAAATTAAGAGACTGTGGAGTGACATAGATTGAAAGCATTCTGGTTTTGAATTGTATTTATGGGAATTTTAAAGTCTCCCTAGTAGTGTGCTTCACTTTCTATAAATTACGTCTAATAAGTGGTAGTATATAATGCCTTGCTGAAGATATCTCAGAAAACGTAATCTACACAAAAGCCATTTATTTTTGTGTTCTTTGCTGCATATTCACCAGCAAGTAAAGAGAAACAAACAAAAAAAATTGGAAAAAAAAAACCAACAGAAAAAAAAGTAAGAAAAAACAAAACAAAACAAACCCCAAACCTAAGCACACATTTGTTCTCAATCATAGTTCTTGACAAATCAAGGAGTGAAATAGCTGGGTTAATGTAAGGTTCTATTAGGGACAGTCAGAGGAAAAACTACCCTGTACAAAATTTTGTGTGGTAGCAGTCAGGGAGGAAAAAAAAATTAGTCTAAAGGCCTGAGACAGCATTAGAATCAAGACAGACCTACAAGTGGTGGACTTGCATGGCTTTTGTGTTCCCTGCTCTTGAAAAGTTCTGAGTCCCCGTAAGTGACTCTGCAGGAACAGTAGAGCAGTTACGGAGCTGCTTTGGTTTTGTAGCGTATTGTACGCTTGTGTGATGCAATGGGGAAGGAAAGACAAGTAATAATCAGCTTCAATTTTATCCCACTCTAAAGTGAGGAAAAAGTTTGGAATTTTTGAAACGTTTGGCAGAAGAGACTTGTTTCCCAGTTAGCCATACGTTTCCCTTCTGTGTCTGTAACTGGCTGGGGATTTGGAAGTGAGCAGAAAAACTGTAATGTTACCTTTGGTACAGGGGAAGAGTTGGTCCCTGGGTACAGAGGTCATTTAGTTGACTTCTTCTCCATTGTTTGTTTCAGAGCAGATATTACTTGATACTATATTAGAAGCTGTTAAAATTCACTGTACATTTGGGACAGTATTGCTATATAACCAACATTTTTCTGGAGCTTTTCCGACTTAACATTATGAGTGCAGGGATAAAACCAGATGACTCTCATGTGTTGCTATTTAGTGAGACTGATTTGATCTCCTGGAAAATGTCTGTAAAGGATTTTTCAAATTGTTCCATTCTCTTCCTTTTTTAGAAAACTGTTTTTAAAAACTTGGTAACAATTTTTGGAGCAATATTCTGATAAAACGAGATCCAGAATTTTCTGGTGAGCGGTTTAGAGATCAAGTCAGTCACCTCTGATTTACAGAGGCTGTCCAAGCTAGGAATTTGCAAAGCAAGTGTTTTGTTTGTTGTTTATTTTTTTTTTAGTGTTGACTGTATAAAATATTTTCAAGAAATCATATTTTTACTTTAAAACATCGGAATTTGCCACAAATTATACATGTACAAAACATGTGTGTATAGCTCTGAATATCCAAAATAATTGATGTTACTGAACTATTACAGGCTCTTGTTACAGTTGAAACTGTATTACGCTGGTGTCAGTAAAGGCAAGCTTACATCTGAAAGGCTGTAGTACTAATGGTTTCCAGCTGCATCTAGTAGTATCTTACTTAAGAAGTGGAACTACTGCCTAAGTTTTTGGTCTTTTCTGCATAAGACTGCTTAACTGTGGTCCCCCCTCATTTCAAAGCAAAGTGTGACGGGCGTAGGTGACATACGGCCATAACCCAGAGCTGTCAGAGAAGAAGAAGGGCAAACTAAAGATAGGTGGACATCATGCACTTGAGAACTTGCATTGTATTTTATCTTCAAAGGCTGCGGAATAACTTGCATCTCTGTGTTTACAGAAGCAGAGTTGTGTTCAAGTTACAGTAAAATTTTCTTCCAAAGTTTTTATAACTTAATAGTTCCATGGAATAATGTCGTTTTTCCTGCGTGTAACATAGGCCATGCTGCATTCTTAAAGATTCTGCACGTTCTGGCCCTCATCCATCACAGTACTTAAACCATGAGTAGCCCTATTAAAGTTGATAGAATTACTCATGTGCTTAAAATTAAACATGTGCTTAAGTGCTTTGATGGATTAGAGCCAAAGTTGTCAGCACCTTGCTTTGTAATGTGCTGTGTTACACCTGCCTCCCTGTGCTCTAGCCTGAATCTTGAAGGGTCCGATTTTCAGATTTGCTCATTCTAATATTTAGTTACTCTGTGTTCTAGAAGTGCAGTTCACATGCACAGTCATAGTAAATTCATACATTATCTGGAAGTATACACAACTACAACTCTAGAAATCTAATAGTACTTAAATTTCACAAGATTTTTTTTTTGGGGGGGGGCAGTCAGTGGGAATGTTGTGCTAATTGTTTACATGGAGACATGACATCTGTAATGTTTTTAATGAAACTAGCTTTCTGTTGAAATCTGGATTTTAATAAAGCATATAATGGAAATCACCATTTAGATATGACAGCACACTGTTAAGAATTACTGTGAACTTGAACTACCCAAAGCCTAAGATCAGTAGGGACTGTTCTAGTTTCTGCTGATAATGCTGAGTTTGTAAGCATTTAGACACTTCTTGAAGGCTTATAACTGAGGTTCCATGTACCTGACAGCTCTTTATCCTTGCAGATAACTGTAGAAACCTTCCTGGGTTCAGACTTTGTCAATGGTAAAAATTCTATATATATATGTAAAGAAAATAGTTGATTCAGTTGAAGCAGTCTAACACTGCTGTAAGAAATGTGTGGTGAACAAAGCGTTTAACATTAATATCTCACTGAAACCTAAATCAGCTTTCAGTGACAGCTGCATACTTTAATAAACAGTTCCTCTGTTCCTTTCCAAATTGTCCTCTCTGTTGTTTGGGTGCTGAAATTCTATATTCCCTGCCTTAACTTCTTTCCTCTTCAGACTGTCATTCTGAACTTAGGCACTATCAATACTAAATCCTGCAGCATTTGGAAAAAGTAAAGGTTTGGGTTATTTAATATTTAATTGATTTTTTTAAAAAAGTAATGGAAAAAATGGTGAAATATGTCAGATAATTATTTTTTGAGTGAAGCAAAAGCAAAACTTTTCAGGAAAATGCAGTCACATTGCAGATCATTTCACAGTGAGGGGAAAGTATCATTCCTTGATTAATATTTGGAACTGAGTTTTAAATTGGAATTAATAGTTGAGTTAATATATCATGGTTGAATGTGTATTTTGAATTTTCTGTGCTAACTCACAGACATTGCTGGGTTTTTTAAACTCTGTTAGTAGCAAACAGCTCTTTGCAGGTACCTGGTGTTAACTGTTACTGATCAGATGAGTCAATGACACTTTGTATTTGCCTTGATCAGATGTGTTTGTAAGAATTTCTGTGATCAATTTGCACTTAAATTTGAATCTCTATGAGCACATGTGCATTTGAATATTGTAATAATTTTCACAGATGTGACATAAGCAAACCTTGGTTGCACAAAATTTTTTTTGAACTAAGGTGGACATCCCCAATAAGCAAAATTGTTCTCTTGGTGAAATTGGAAAGCTCTATTATCACGTTCAAAGATCTTTGCATATCTTAGTGGCCTTTAGTTGTATTAAATGAAAAGACTGGAAAGGTGGAATGAGAATAAAAGTAGATAATTCAGGCAGAAGCTACAGTGAATGCTTGTAGAAACACGTTTTGTAGGATTTGCCTTGTTTCTGGTAGGACACCACATTGTGTGGATTTGATCCTTCCCCTTTTTCTGTTTCTGTTTTGCTGTTGTCCTTCTGACATCGGTGTCTTACCTGCTAACGTGCAGGGTTTGGGATTCAAAACCTTGGGTTTTGCCACTGTCAGAGGTAAGCACCTTCCAGATCCCCTGTCTACCATATCACATGCCAGAAATGCTTCAGATGATAATGGAGGTCCATAATCACTAAAAAAACTTAAGAGGTTTTTCAGGACTGACCATCCTCCACTTGTCCTGGTACTGTCTTCCCTCCCACCCTGCATCCTGCTCAGACTGCTCTATGAATATACTTATTTGGCATCCAGTGTTCCAGCCATTTTTATTTTAGGGCTCCTTTCCATTTAATTTTGGCACTTAGCCTGCTGCGTACTTTTTTAGTTTTAAGGACCAGTGAGGTCATTAGCCATTATAGGAACTTATTCCTCTCATTCTTGTACATGAACCCCTGAAGAGCTCTGGGACATGATTGCCCTCTTTCGAAAGCCTCATACCCAATCCTGGTTGAAGGAGTTACTAGAATATGGACATTTACAAAATGTCAGAGCAAATGAAACTCAACAGGGCACTCATCGAATTGATCTTTCAAAGTTTAGGCAAAAGTGCTTTGAAAGTGCTGGTATACTAAGGTGAGAACATGGGCCTCGATGACACTGCTGCTACCTGCATGTATGTTAAAGAAAAGTCTCTACAGCACCGAGGGTGAAGTGATGAACACCACAGCAAATACCCTGGTTGTAACAGAAGGTGCTGTTAATCCCTGTGTACAGCAGTGTCTGGTCCGTATGTACTCGCACAACAGTGTTTTTTCTGGACGTGAAGAGATCAATAGACCCAATCAGGAGACCATGGAAGATTGGATCTGCTGTGAAGGGTGGCTGTGCAAGCAGACAACTTGAAACAGCAGAGGCTGTGTCCGGAGAGGTGTCGTGTGTTGTGTTTCATTGCTGTTGCACAGCTGGACATAAATGTTTCAAATAGGTGATGGCAAATGCACGTATTTCCTTTTTTTCTTTGTTAATAATGACCACAGTCACAGTGCTAAAATAAACAGAAATATCTTTTTGCTTCCTGATAGCAGTTTGAAATTGTTACCTCAAAATAGTAGTTGTACAAAGCAAGATGATTCCTCAAGTTTGACTTGAATCCTCCTGTTCCTGCTGGTTCTGAGAGGTGTCCTTCCTCACCAGAAAAGAATCACACAGTGTGCTCTGAAGACTCTAGCCTTGTTAATTATCGTATCAAGTACCTAGAGAGAGTACTAAACTTTTGAGGACGCCTTTTACTGTAATATGCTTAATTACTTGCACTTAGAGTGAGGAAACGACACTGGAGTGTTCTGCTCTGTCTGCCTGCCTGAAGAACTGAGGACCAAGTTTGCAATTTACAAAGGTGTTTAATTGCAGGGTATGAATTAAAGGCCTTTGGCAGCCTCATACATCACAGAGCTCTTTGTGAACACTTCTATTTTCATTCCTTACCTAAACTATTGCTAGTTAATTAGCTGAGGTAAGTGGAGCAGCGTAACCAGAATTATGCTTCTTAATATCGCGTCTGTGATGGTCTCTTTGTGCCACTTACAGGTATAAAGAGACTGTAAACCAGTTAAACTGGTTTTACACAGGAATTTGCAAAGCCAAAGAGGAGCCCCAAGGTGGCTTAGAGCCAGAATAGCATCTCTGTGCCACATCCAGCCGGGCAGATGGGATGAGGGGCTGCCATTTGCCTGGGCTGTTCCTGCCTGCTGGAGCAGCCCATGGGACAGAGCTGACAGGTGTGTCCAGCCACCCTCGCAGCTCCGTGACCTCCATCAGGAGCCAAACCTGCCCACAACCAGGCCTGGCATCGGATGACTGTGGAGGCAAAATTAAGTTACCCTTTAACCTTTACAGGTGGAGTATCAAAGTGAGCACAGGTAAAATAAACCTAAATGTTAATTAGGTTCATACTTGGGGATGCCTTTTGTAGAGTTTTAAAGTAGTTTCATTATGGTGCTGTTTCTTATCTTAGGGAACAGCACCAAGTCACACTCCTAGCCAGTGTAAATGATGATCAGCAATAACATCTCTGCTTTCAGAGCTGTGATGAGGTTTTTCAGCAGTACTTCAGTACTTTGCATTTCTTGCCTTTTCACTTAAAGGATGATTGTGTCATTCCGTAATTAGAAGATCTCTCCTAATGCTTATGTTTCTTATCATATGTTCATCTATTTATGACCACATAGCAAGGTGTGCAGAGGTAAATATTGTAATGTATTAACACAAGCAATGGTAAAGCAGTTTACAGTTTTTTACAATATTAAAAAGGAACTTGTGTGGAAGCCCTGTATGTATTGTCCGCTCTATGGATTGCATCATGTGTCATGTGGTAGTGATTATGCTTCAGAGGATACTTGAACTAAGTTCTCCCAAATCATTTAGATCACAATTAAGATCTGTGTAACATAATTTTTAACTGTGTCTTTAAATCCAAGTATATCATGACAAAATTATTCAACCTGTGGTGTTCTTTTCTTTTATTTCGGAAGGTGTTATTTACAGAGAAAACAAATAGTCTGTCCTCGTAGCTGTTCTTTTTCTATTATTATTATTTCTTCTCACAGTAAATCATCTTTGGTAGCTGGATGGTACAAATTGTCGTTAGCCAGAATCTTGGAGAGATAAAACCATGTTTTGGATGTTGAGGGGAAAAAGGTGGTGTAGGAGGAAGAGCATAGTATTAGGGAGGGGGAACTACATTTCTGCATCCAGCAGTAAGGGTCTGTTGCTTTCACTGAGATGCTGGATACGTACGTGGTCAGTCCTACCAGCGTGGCATTGACTGTGTAGAGTGCTTTAGATTACGTTTTGTCAACCAGCTGACAAAAACTACCTTTGGATAACTTTATTTCATTTTACAAGGTGGCAGAGTTATCAAGAACAAAGTATTATTGTGGTTAGAAAATCTTTTCCAGCTCCACTGCAAGCGAGGACCCAAGTGCAGCTATTTCCTGTCGGAAGCTGTGCAGAGGCTGCCCATGTGTGACAGCTCCTGCCCTGTGGTTCCGCCTGGGCTTGTCCTTCTTGAGCTTGAACAGTACAAAATAGAACATCTCTGAAGCTGGCAGAATTGCGGAGGTGTCTCTGTGGTGTGAAATAAATGAAGAGTTCAATTTGCAAGAGATACTCGGTGGTTCTTGCTATTGCATTTTAGCAGGTCTGTCTGTAAAATTGGTACTTTGTCATAGGTCTTTGATGGGTTATTCCAGCTTCACTCTGAATACTCTAGGCACCTATTTTCCCCAGTTTTCAAGTGCCTCCGACTTGGCCTCTGTGTGCTTGCCATTCTAGCCGCATATTTTGAGATAATTGCCATGTTGTTCTGTTAGAAATAACCCAGGCTGCTAAACCAAATTTTATCTTCTTGTTGAATTGTAAAGTACCGCAGAAGTTTTATAATGAGGATCGGTAGCAAAATGTTAATTGAATTTCCTTGCTTGTGGTCTTGTGTCTGACGATCTTGACTGCACTGCTCTGTTTTATGAGCTGGATTGGCAGGTAGTGCTGTTTGTGTTTTTGTTAACTTCCATAAGGTGCAGTAAACAAATTTAATGCAGATTTTATGAAATGTTTGTGAAATCCATGAGCAGATTTCACTGCATCAAAGACACCACGTTTAGATGAACAGCTGTGTTTAAAGCCCATGTGCCCATAGAGTGTATTGGTGCCCATCGAAGAACCGAATGTGTTTTAAAATGAACTGGATATATTAACTTTTCATTTGCTTTCAGTGTGTGATTGTGATGGGCATTTGAAGGTGAGGAGAAAGGGGACAGCCTGTGGCTACTTCCCTGTGTGATCACGTTCGTTGGCAATACTTGAAAGCAAACGGAGATGCGCCTATGTTAGAAACACAGCAATGTCATTTTCTCCTATAAAAAGCCAGAGGCAAACGCAGTGTTTTGTAAGGTTTTTATTCTGGCTCTTATACTTGCAAATTGATACATGTAACTGGCAGTGCTTTGCACCAGTGGGGGAAGCTTTTCACTAGAAAGAGTTGTTACATCAGCAAGTTCAAGAATGAGAAGAGTTTGACAGTGCTTCAGACATAAAGGTAATTTATGTATTATACCAGCCACTGAAGGTGATGGAAGCTAGCCTGTTTACAGCCTTGTAAAGAAGACAAAGGCTAATGCTCGGCATTAACATTACGTTGATTATATTTTAATATGCCCTATTAAAATGATCTATATATATACTCTCCAGGCACATACATTTTTGCAATACAAGTTTAAAGAGAATCTTTCTGCATTTTTATTATTTGCAACAGCATCCTGAGAACTACAAGAAATTTGGAACATAACTAAAAAGGACAGTTTAGTATGGTTTGGGGGGATTATTCTATAATACAAAACCAGTCATGTTGAGTAGGTGTCCTTGTGTCACATGGGGTACTCTGCCCATGCTGTTACACACCCTTCAGGATTCTAGACAGGCTCACTTGTGGTGAGATAATATGTACACACTATTAAATTGCAGACCATTATGTGGCAGTATTTATGATGCTAAGGCTGCACATAGGAAATCATGTGTTAAAAGACAAATTGAGAAAGAAAATTACATTTTTCAGGATTGAACACTTGCGTTTATATCAGCAATATGCAAAGAATGTTCCAATATTTTGTATTCACATTTGTAAGTATTTATGTTCCAGAGTATGTTCCTTTTTTAGGCTGTGTTCATAGGGGGATTAATTGACAATCGTAATTTACCTTCATTAAAAGCCTTTTTCTGTTGCATGTTATTTGATCAAAGTAAAATTACTTTCACTCAAATGATGCATCCAGCTGCATTAAATTCACCTCTTCATAGTGTTCTTTTTGACACATCTAATCTTTAGTTCCTAAAATATTCCTACATTTAAAGCGTGGAGTTTCTTGTATGACTCTTGGGGGAGTTGGGGAGGGTTCTCCCGCTAACTTAGATAATTGATATGTGTTTAAATGATTGTGTTATATTACTGTGGCTATTTTTCCCTCTAAAGGGAAAAAAAACTTGTTGCTTTGCCCTCTACATGTTTTGGGGTTTTTTTTCTAGCTATCTTATTGTGGATTTGTAGGGTTTGAAGAAACATCACTTCATTTTTAATTCATAAGATCTACTGGTAGCCAGTAGTGATCAAGAAATTAAAACTTTTTGCTTTCAGGAATTCAGATTAATGGCATAAAGGAGTCACAGAATTTATTACTTTTTTCTTTTTTTTTCTTTTTAATTCTTGAATGGTCAAACCAAAACAGGTTGAATTCAGCACTGAGGTATTGTTTTTAGGGGTTTTTTGTGGGTTTTGTTTTGCTTTATTTTTACTTTTGTACCTGTAAGATGTTTATACTGGGCGAGCTGAATTCTTGCGCCTCTGGAATGTTCTTTTAAAACTTTAAATGCTTTTTCCAAGTTCTTTGTAATAGTTATTCATATTATTCATAGTATCTGGAAGATAAACTAGAAATGAACATTGAAATTAAATTAGTTTTGCTGTTTGATAATCTGTTGTTAATGTGTTCATTGCATAAGATTTGATCAAGTCTGAGGAAAAATGTTGCCATTTTAATAGTGAAGCTCAGCCACAGGTAGAGAAGTTCTGCACTAAATACTGATCAGGTTTGTTTTCAAGGAATATTTTATTTTCCTGACTTTTTGTGTCATTCTAATTTCATGTTATTTGAATTAAAATGTCATCTTTTTTATAGTACCTAAAATAGACTTTATTAGTTTTCCTGAAAGCTATGTGCAGCTTTGCTTTGGCCCATTTAAATATTGAAAACAGCAGGATTTGAGATTTTTCTTATAATCCTCAACTAATAGAGTTTAATGCTTTGTTTGGCCTACCCTACACAGCCTAAGCAAAAGTTTTAAACAAGATTAAAAGTATGACCTTATTAACCCACGGCATCTAAAGATCCAGAACAGGCCTGCAGAGCCATCGGGCGTTGGTCAGCCATGGTAGAATGGTGCCATTCCCAACTGATCCGCTCTGGTCCAGAGGAAAACATTTTGGGAGCCCAGCTTTTTTTCTTCAGTAGTTTTGGCCATCGTGCCAGCACCCGGGAATAAGAAAGAAAAAGCAAGAATCTGTTTTTAAGTTGAATATTCAGTCTTTGTGGTTGGAGAAGATAAAGTTCAATTACTTTTGGAAATTTGAGGTCCAGCTGGGCTGAGATTTCTCAAAATCAACTCTGGCAGAGCGCAGGGACAGCAGAGGTGGGGCTTAGCCTTTGTTGACTGCACTTCATTAGTCCCCGAATAAAATCAGTTTCACCTTTCTTTTTTTTGAAGAGAAGTCACGGTTCTATGTAAGCTGTTGGATAAGTGATTGATGAATACGTTGAGTTCCAGAAGAATAAAGTGTCTCATTGTCATGGAAAATTTATGCTTAGTAAACATTACAAAACACAACATGAGTTGGTACATTCATTGCCGTGTAATAAGATTCCTTGTTTACTGGACATGCTATAGGGCCATGGCAACAAAACCAGAAATAGGAACTATGAGTATTCTTCTTGTCAAGATGATGATGGTTATCAAGCAGTTTGTTAATTGCTGGAGTTTTACATCACTCCATATTCATTATTGATTTGCCGCACCGCTAGTAGCGTCAGGATTGGTGAAAATGTGAAAGTTTGACCAAAACCTATAATAACAATATTGTGTTTTATTGTATGGTGTGGAAGAGTCAGGAGAACGTGCACTTAGCCAATGCTTTGGGACAGTTATCTGCAAGTGTTCCAAGGGAGAGAATATAACTACAGCTTGCTTAAAAAAAAAAATAAAATCAGAAGACTTTCTAAACTTCTGTCTTTCTAATGATGTTCCAAAGCAAACCAAAATGACTGAATATTATTTCTTTACTCAATCTTTTAAAAATATTGGTAACTTGCCTAGCTTTCAGCATACCAAGTGCCCTTTTGATCTCAACAGGGTGGGGTCTGGATACATGTTCATTGAGTTCAGGACCCAGCTGAAAATTGGAGGCAGAATCAAGCCAGCCAAATTGCTTACATTGTCATTGATGAACATTTCCTCCTTTCATAAAATTATTTACATTATTTTTAATAAAGGAACACCATTTTTAAAAAACGAAGTGGTGGATTTTTTTTGCAACCATATGTGCACTAACTGAAAAATCTAGTATTGGGACACCTACCATAAGACTTGGTGTGTGGAATGTTTCTTAAGAGCTAGTGCAATAGAAAGCATTGGAGATGGGAAGGAAGAGGGTGAAAAGGCCTCCGTTCTTCCTCTCTTCTCCTGTCTTATTTGTTTTTCTTAGTTCAGTGCTTTTTGGCCTCTCTTGGCTCACTGCCTTGTTCCCATCAGCAGTGCCAAATCCCTAAAGCAAAAACCTGGTAGTCTTTAGGGATAAGGTGGTCTGTAGGTAGGTCAAGAAGTCTAGGAAAACCAAGAATCTGCATCTGATTATTGATTATTTCATTTTCTTTCTCCATCAAGCTTTGCTGACCTTCCTCACCCTGCTCCAGAGTTTTGAGAATGTATATAGTGGTTAGTGATGAGGAGCTGATGTTTAGTTATAATTGTGTTTCTGGTTGGTAGAGCTCTGTTGCTGATTCAGATGTTCTCTACACAGCTAAGTCATCCCAAACAAGATGATTTTGTTCTGCTGTTTGCTTTCCATCTGTAAGAGCAGCGTTTGCATTGCAGTCATGCTTTCACAACTGTAGAATGTAGAGTAAGATCCTTCACGTCTGTATCTAAAAGGCAGCGTAACATGCAGTTGGCACGGTGCTGTTTTCTTTGACCCTGTCTTTTACAAAAGTTGCATTAATCTTTCATTTGATAACCAAAATTCCCACCGTTATTGGACGTCCGTGTCTGCCTTGTTATTTCAGCATTACTTTTTTTTTTTTTTCTGTTCTTCTGCATTTGCGATTGGTGCATATGCTTTCAGTTTCATTTTGGTTGTTGGTTGTGGGTAATTATAGAAAGGAAGAAGTGATAAAGAGCATCTGCAATACGAGTACTTAACTCAGTAAAATGAGGTTTTCAAGCTGTGGTCTGTAAGCTGAAAGTGTGAGCACTACCTTTTAAAGGGCAAAAAAAGAAAACACTGTTGGTTTTTTAAAGTCTCTGGGATAATGTGCTGGAAAATGTTAGTTTTCAAAATGAAAAAAATTAAAAATAGTTGGTATAAACATTCAGATAATGAAAGTGTTCTGTAAAAACAGTTTAATGAAGATTAAAAGGTCACTTAGACAATTTAGCTGGATTTTTTTAGTAATTACATGGCTAACTTGGTTTACCTCAAAGCAGTAATTTTATGCTGTGTATAGCAAGAAATTAATAATGTAAAAATTTTGTCATAGTGCTTTACAATTAAGTTACAGTTTACAGACTCAATACTAGTAATACCTTTAGGATACTAATTCCTGGTTAGAGCAACTCTTTGATCATGCATTTAATTTGGTTGCACTATTTAGCATCGGGAATAACTATTGTCAGATTGGACATAAAATACAGTAGAGGCAGTGGTTTTAACTCCAGCTTTCTTGAGCCTGTTAGGCTTTCTGATTTGGCTGCTGTTAATCCCAAATGATAGCGCTCACATAGAGCATTCCAAGTGGTTTTCTAGCCTGCTCTTCTGCTTGTAGTTAAAAGGTGATTTTGCATATATGGATTAGTTCTTTATTACTTTAAATGTTATGTCCAAACTGTTTGAATGTCTCTGTCAGGTTGAGTTCTCTGCTCTTTCTGCTAAGACAGTATTTTTGTGCTTTAATATTTTTGTACTTTGAGGTTCTTCGGTCTCCTGGAATTTGTTTCTTCTTGTAATAACGTATCCTTTTTTTTTTTTCTTTATTTGTTTTCAGTTTATGCTTCTCTAAACTTCCACGCATGTCAAGTATTTAATGTTGAAATGAATCAAAATCTGTTTGATTATGCAGAACATTGTAATCCCAGTCTAAGACTGCAAGTTTTTATTTAAGCATAATTTGATACTGATTTTTGGATACAAAGAGATGTTTACTTTTTAAGTAGAAAAGTTATGAGATATTTAATCAAGTCTATCTACATAGATACTCAATGTCTGAGAGCACTTCAGTCAATAGTAACAATACAGTTTTGATAGAATACTTCTACAGTTTGTGTTCTATTTCAAAAAGATATTCTGCTTTTATGACTTATAAATTTAATGATGTATTTTTTATTACAGGGAGAAGAAAATGAAAATTCAGGATATTAAAAACAATATTAAAGAAGCTATAGAGGTAAATTTACGGGCTATTGGTTTTATTTATTCAAAGCTAGCTATTTGAGACACTCTCTGCAATATTTTATTTTTTTATTTCTTTGCAGACAATAGTGACAGCAATGGGCAATTTGGCACCTCCAGTTGAACTAGCCAATCCAGAGAACCAGTTTCGAATCGACTACATCTTAAATTTAGCTAACCAGATAGACTTTGATTTCCCACCGGTAAGTAAATAACTCAGATTGGCTGCAGTCATGCTTTCTTGCAAATGATTATAGTTTACTGCACCATAATAAATAGTCACAAAAAACAATGAGCTGCTCTTTGGGGATTACTACTACTACTACGCTATAGGTATAGGTGTCAGGGCTAATGAAATAAAGTGTATAGTAATACAGCTGGAATATCCAAGCTGATCCTTTGTGAACACAGAGACTCTTGTCTACTTTCTTGTGCTCTACTGAAGTACTCAGCTGCAGAGTTAAGAAGGACAGTGCTGGCAGTAAAGTTTGGATATTGTTGGGAATTGCCGTGCCCTGAGTGAAGATACCCACAGCAGTCTGTTGATGATTAGCCACCATTTAGTGATACTCTGTTTCTCTCTTTTGAAAGAATATAGTAGAGTCTTCTTGCTGATTCAGACATGTTCTCTGACAGCCCTGTCAGCCAGACTTTCTGCAAAGGCTCCACACACTGTCCTTGCCCCAACCCTCTCCATCCTAGTTAATCATTCAAAATGCCAGCAGTCCCAGAGTAAATGCTGAAAGTATAATTATTTGGCCGATGTTATAACTTTGTGCCCACTCACTGTGGTCAGTTTCTATGTATCTCAACCAGGCTAGTAGCAGAAGCCCATGAAAATAGAGTTTGCAAACACTGAAATATAAAACACTGAGAAGATATTTTTATTAGTTACCTTGAAGTACCTCATACTCACAGTAATACAGGAGTGTTTCAAAGCTTGTGTTCTGTCTCTGTGCACTGTTTAGAGGGCTGAGGGTAGGAATTATGGTGATGCATCAAAATCACGATCCATTCACACCAGAATTTTGTGTCTGGCAGTAGTCAGTCCCAAATGCTTGAAACTGCAAGTGCAAACAGTAGTAAGATGTGGGATAGTTTGCACCACAGCAAAGTTTTCGTAACTGATTTGTAAACACTATTGAACAAGCTTGTCTGTGAAACCAATGACAGTTACCTTTTGTAACTGTTGCCGATTCTTGGAATTTCTCTGCTTTGGTCAGCCCTTATTAAAAGGAAAAAAAAAAACCCAAACCAACCAAACAACCAAAACCACACACTCTGTGTACAAGGCAGTTGTGTGCTATTAGCCATTAATTGGAAATACTGGCATTGTAATCTTCAAATCCAGTAATTTTCCAAGTTCGTCAGGCACAGACAGGTTGATGGGGAGGGGGATGTATGATTCTTCTCTAGCACATAAAGTGTAATATTAGTCATTTTATCTTAAAGTACCTTAAATAAACAAGAGATTTTAAACTTGATACTGCTCTAATTTTGACACTTGTCAGTGTTATTCATAGAAATATTTGGTCCCTTCATGGATGATTTCTCCTGCTGGGGGAATAAAAAACCAAAAAAAAATCATACTTTGAAGATAGTTTTAGGAGAATATTCGAGTGAAAAGACAGTGGCTCCTTACTCCACCCTGTGTGCTCTTCAACTGGCTGTGTGCCCACAGCTCTCCTGCTGCCCATTGTCTGGTGATAGTTCAGGTTGTGATCTGTAACAACGCTGTAACAAGTTCCTGTGACCTACCTCATACTAAAATACTTGATTTTCCTTCTCTATCTCAGAGATTATTTTGGTTTTTTTCTTTCAATCATTTGGAATGCAGTGGTTTTTTTTTTAATTTGTGTAGTGGTAAGTGAATAAGGCAAGTGTGCATGTGTTAAACTAAATGGTATCAGGCCCTTGATGTCTAAAGCAGTAGAAATAAACTTACGAGGTCCATAAACAATTTCAGGTTCAGTGAAGTCTTTGATGTATTGAATGACACACAGCTTCAGGAATAACAGTGCTTCAGTAAAACTAGTTTTTCTTCCCTGAGCAAAGATATTGTCTTGAATTTTTAAGCCCTGAGTCTACAGAGTTTTCAGCGTGTGTGTAGCTTTGACTAGCAGCCGACTTCATTGGCGTGAGTAACTATTTCAGATTTAAACATTTGTAGGTTTGAGGTTTTAAACTGGATATAAATTAGCCACTAATGTTGAAGGGGTATTGTTGGCTCCTTCTGCCCTTGGTGATTTTACAAGCTAATACGTATGTGGTTTGTCTGAATGTAGATTATAGTCCTTTGGTACCTGAAAAACAGAACCTGCATTTTAATTGCATGTTTTAAATCAAGTTAAGATCTAGAATGTCCCTAGATGCCAACTCTCCATGCAGAGTATCCAAAATACAAGATCATTGGGTATCTCTATAAAAATAATTCTGTCTTTGTTATAGATTAATTAAAAGTACTTTGAAGAAAAAATACTCTGCGAGTAGAAAGGATAGCCTTATGCTAGTTATACTTTATATCTAAGGAAATTTAGATTGTCTACTTTCTTCTCCAGTGCTCTGGTGGGAGAATTTAAGAAATTCGCAGCTACACCTTTACCTATATAGTGTATTAATGCAGAAAAAGGGAGGGGAACTTTTAGCAATGTTAGTCATATATAATGCTATTTTGAGTTGTAGAACTTGCTTTCTGTCTCTTCGATTCTCTTCATGGGGAATCGTATTTCAGCTGTTACAAAGACATAGTTTCCTCAGTATGGTATTTAATGCTGCCATAAGAAGAACGTGAAGGTACGGAGAAAGAGCACTCATGTACCCAGGCAATACTCTTTGAGGTCTCTGAGTTCTTAGCAGCGTATTCTTTTAAAATGCAAGGCCATTTTTCTTCCATTTAAATGCCTATTCATCTTTTCCTAAACAATAATTTAGCAAGCTCTGCAGATGGCAATGCACAGACATACAGAGTTTAGCAGTAGGATTGTGTGATTGCTTCTCCAGCTACAGGCGGTCTTGCTTGGAACATAATAAGAGGCCTCATCCTTCTTCTATACATGAAGGAATATTATAAATTAAATTGAAAGTACACACCAAAATCTGGGTTTATAATTACCCACCGAACAGCTGAAACTAGAATTAAAGTTCTTAACAGCAAGATTCAGTGTAGTATGAAAGGCAGAAGTAAGTAAAGGAGGAAAGTAGGCACTTTACAGTGTGATGATAGTATAGAGGTCTGGCTCTATGTATCTAGGATTCAAAGAGCAACTGTTATATTCTGATATTCTAATTCATTTCTTAGCCTGTGTCTCCATCTGTTTGCTTTGCAGTTTTTTGACTTACAGGAAATGTGTGTCATTTTTATAGAGCATATTGTATTGAATTAAAATGAAAAAAAAAACCAAACAACTCCAGTTAAAAATACTATTGCTATAGTGCAATGCTAGCTTGAACATTCCCTTTAAAACTGAAAATTTAGTATGTTCAAAATTTTATTAATTTAGGACATTTGATATTAAGCAAGTAGATTTCTTGCTGTTCTGATTTAGTTTTGCAAAATAATTTGCTTCTTTTGGGGGTAAAATCTATCCTTGTTATTATTAGTAGGCTTGTTGTAAAGCCTTTTCTAAGAGCAGAGGAGAATGGAAATAACAAAAGCCTAATCAGGGCTGTGTGATCTATTGTTAATGTGGATAGCACTGGTAAATATCGTATGTAGTATTCTGTTTCCATCATTGGGAAGCATATTCTTGCTAAAATGACAGGACATTAAATGACTAAGTGTTACAAGAAAAGCCTAGCCCTGCTAGATGGAATGAACACTGAGAATGACAGAGAGATCATGCTTTTCATAGAGGAGTACTGAAAGCAGAACTGTGTTTTTTTTCTAAAACACTACAGGATCAAAGTGTTCTGTAAGAACAGAGACCACACAAATCAAAATTTTAGGCTTTTTTTACGAGTATTTCGTCAGTTAAAATAGAAAGTAAGAACAAATGATGCTCGTAGTTGAGACTTCCAAATGGCATGTCTGTCACTATTGTCCTTTGCATTTAGCTCAACACAATTGTATGTTTATATTCTCAATGTAAAAAAATCAATCTCACAAGTACTTTCAATAATTGTGACTAGCTGTCTGTTTCAACTATAGGGTGATGTTGGGTTAGCTAGATTATAGAGGTGATATTTTTATTCCTATTCTATATACTAGACAGCACTTAGGATATTTTCACCATCCTCAGTACCAAGTAGAATAGTGGCCTTTTCTCTTTCTTTTCGCTGTTACTTTTAAAAGAGAAAAGGAAATGATCTTGTTCTGTGAAATTTCTCTTTCCATAATGAACCAATTTGAACCAAACTGCTAAATAAAACCCATTTGTTTTGGATCACAGTCCCTTTATAATTCTCTGGTTATAATGAAATATTCAAAACAGCAGAATGGTATTTACAAATGCCTATTCTTGATTGATCTGGACTCGGCTGAGGAGGAAGTCTGTTGAAAATACCATAATAACTTCAGAAAAATGGTATTCAAAAAGTAGAGGAGTCAGAATATTAGCTACTGACATGCAGAATAACTGGGGAATCTCTCCAGGCTATGGCTCTCTAGATCTAGGAAAATACGTGTTTAGAAAAGATGTGATCATTTTTAGGGTGTTGGTGAAATTGTCTGCAGGTTTTTTGGTCCCAGTTTATTTTTTATTACACTGCTCCATTGCAGTTATTTCGAATCTCCCACTACCAGTGCTGCTGAATAGTTTTATTATGGCTTCTGAGTGGTGTCCTTGAGGCTGAGCTTTACCACGTGCTGGCTTCAGCCTCAAAGCCATCTTAGCATCCCCTCTGCCCGCAGCCATCCCTTCCCGCTCCTCCACACCATGATGTGCCACCTTCACTTGTGCCAAAAAACCCTCTGTTGGGTCCCCAGCATAAATCAGACCATTGAGCCAGTTTGGGTTAAAAATAACCCTGGTAACCCTTACTCCTTCTCTCTTCTATTTTGGGGATGTTATTTTTACAGGCATCAGTTTTGAGGGCTGGTTTATGACATGGCCTGACAGCGGTGTGGTACAAATGAGTTAGTACAAATTGTGTATTAATTAATGCACAGCAGCGTCAGAGGTGCGGGTAGGAGTCCTTAAAATGGTTTTGACACAAAAATCTTCAAGAAAGTAACAAGAGAATATAGTCTCAGTAAGAAAAGGCATGAACTGGGATCTCTTTGCTGCCAAAAGTGTTCCTATATTATGTAGGCAACAGAACAAAATTACCTGTCCCCGTAGATAATCACCCTGATGTGTTTAATGGTAGATATATTATTATTCCTGTCTAAATACGTCCTGCAAGAAGAGGAGAGCTGTTCTGGTGTGACAGCATCACTAGCTTTATAATGTAATGACAAACATACTCTAATGGGGGACATTTCCCATGAGGCTATCGCAAATGTCACAGATTTTGGGGTGTGGAAGGAGGCAAAACATTGTCTCTGGTGGGTGTCCCCATGGGAAGCTGGGAAAGGTGGGAGGCAGAGCCTGGTTTCTTGGGTGTCTGGGTAATACTGTGTGCAGTCTGGGGTGGCTATCACAGCAAGAACACTTAAGGCTCTTGCTATTTCTTATTCAGTCTCTGTGATTTTGAGCAAGTCACTTCAATGTCATATATACTTCTTTTTAATGCCCTGTATGTATTGTTACCTGAAAAATCATGATAATGTATGTATCTTGGAGATGCATCTTCAGGTGCAAAATTGGTAGAAAATGTGAATGTTAAGTATTTTTAACTGAGGGATGTTAATGTTAACAAAAAGGAATGGGGAGTATTACAGATAGTTTCAGCAGTGGTGTGGTGCTAGATCCTCTGAAATAATCCTTATGTACTCTATTTTAAATATCCATTATCTTATCTACGCAGAGCAGCTCCTTCTAAATGGACTTCTAGATAATCCAATTGAGTTTACCTGATCAGAGTTTAACAGGACTTAAATAAAGCTGGTTTTCCTATCCTTTAATAGCGGAAATAAATTCTTGAGTAGAGATTAATTAAACAGTTCTTTTGAAGCCTTCTTTTAGTGTAGGGACTCTGAGGTAGGCAGTCACTTGACTTCATTTCTGTTTCTCATAATTAAAACATGTATAACTAGTAATGATTTGCAGATGAATCTCCTGAAGTCCTTGACTTTTGTCCACGTGGATAGGTGCCTGATAGGAATGTTCTATTCTTACAAACGAATAGCAATATCTAGCAAATTCTGACATTGCTGACCTGATTTTTCGTATTTCAGCTTCAGTCTGCACTACCTTGATTTTTAATTAGTCTGTGAACTAGCCCATTGCATCATACTGAGAAATACTATGATGACACAAAGCTTTTTTCATGAATAATTGAACTGAAAATAGTGAGTATAAGCGTAAAGCAGCATCTGACTTATTTGGTGACTAGAATTATTTTAATAAGTAAAAACCAAATAGTATTACAAAATTAAGTTTTTAGTTTCCCAAGCAAATTCCTGGTGGGCATCCTTTTTTGACAGCAGTTGTCATGGTAGCCATTACCTGGAATGGTGAGCTTTCGGGTCTGCAGGAACTGCTCGCTGGTCCCACATGGGCACTGGAGCTGTACTGGGAGCACACGGTGCGTGGTGGGGAGGCTTTTACACCCAGCATGTCTGTGCAGTGACGCGGGGTGTCTGTGTCCCTCAGCAGCTGGTGGCTGAACTCAGTGCAAACTGCTTTCATTACCATGCATTTTACTGGTCCTTATTCTTTTGGTCCACAAAACAATAAAGTCTTTGAGCATGCATAATTTATGCAAAGCTTTTTTAATTTACAGAGAACTTGGGGTTTTTTTTTCTTTTTAAAGTAATTATTTAGTAAAATGTATAATTAGAAACAATGTGTGCATATAGAGGAAATAAACTCTAATATGGGAAGTTCTTTTTTACACCCAAGTGTAAAGATGGTTAAGTAAAAAATTTTTATGCTGTCTGTTTTGACTGCTCAGGTTTTCCAGAAATCAAAGCACTGACTAGGCACCTGGGCTTTTTTGAAGTGAAGAAACCACTTGTAGCATCCTGCAGAAAAATTAATCACTGTAGTCCATTAGTTTGCTATAGCATTCAAACATTAAAAATAGGTTAGTGTCATATTAAAACTGGAGGGGAAAAAAAAAAAAAGAAAAAATATCCTTGAAAAGTACAAACTCGTTGCTTCCACAAAGCAGAATGTTGTGACTGGAAATAATTACTTAACTCACCAGCTGCACAGAAAAAGCTTCTTTTTAAAAAATGTATTTTGATAAGCCTGTAATTTTGCTATACTTCATGCATTCAACTGCAGTGACTTTATTTAATAAAGTTAATATGCTGTTTTTCTCCATTTAAATGGAACTTTGATGTCCATCTAAAACAAAGGTCATGGGCAAAGAGAAAATGTAGCAAGTAAGAAAGTGGCACTGCCTGGCTAGTGATGAAACAAGGTAAAAATAATTTTAAAACATTATAAAAATTGCTCACATCTATTTATACAATATTCATCTGCTTAGCAAAAGTAACACAGACTGTTTATCAGGAAATCAACATATTTGATGGATGCCAACTAATGAGCATGAAGCTTTGAGAAATACCATTGAAATATTGTGCATGGTAGGCTTGATAATTTAAGTAGTTCATATTTTTGCTTCAATATAAAATTTTATTTATTTTGCTGTCTAGTAATGAAAGTTGCATATTTTTGTTCGTTTGCCTGTTTGACCTCTTTTGCTCATATAAATAAAGGTTAGGTCTCCTAGTTTTCATCTTCTTTTAGAGTTTCTTTTCTTCGTAAGTGTTAATGTGTAGGAAGAAGCTTAAGAATCCATTTTTCTGAAGAAATTAGAAAGCTTTCAACTAGTGGCATCTCTGTAGGAGGAGTTTTATACATTGTTAAGCCTGTATTCAGTAAAATTACATAAATATTTAGGCTAGTCTTTCGGAAGAACAGGAGTATTACAGAACCTTGTCTTTAAATATAGCCTAAATAATGAGTACATGTGTATTTTAAAAAGAAAGGAGAAAAAAAAAAGCCAGTCTCCCTTCTGCTTTACACATTAGCATTGCTTTTCTGTATAGTGATTAGTCTGATTTGTTTGCTGCAGTACTTCTTGCTACACCTGATCTGATTCTTAAATGTGGCAGCATCTGCAGAACCAGCTCTTGTCCCACCTTCTGGTAATGCAGATTTTATTGCCAGTAACAGCAATTTCTAACTGCAGTGAAAATGGGATACTAATAGTTCTTATGCTTCAGTTTGTTACGTGCAATAAAATAAAACATGTTCTGTGCATGAAGTGAAGATACTTTTGGCTGGAAAATTGAAGGAATAAGCCTTTTGAATTCTGCAGTTGTTTCACTGAGGTGTTTATGTAGTTCTGCTGAAATATAATAAAGTATTTCCTTAAACTGGAGAACCTATAATCCAGCACTTTAGACAATGACATTATCTGCACATCTTTTCTGTAGCGCAGTTGATTTTTAGTACAAAAACCCACCCTATAGTTTGCTTTATTATTAATTTTATTAGACTTGAAGTAAATGCTAATGCTTTATTCTGCACTGGTATTTTTATCTAGTAAATTCCCACAGTACCATATTTATAGGTTCATAAGTTCACATGTAGAAATTTGAAGATATCGTAACTTCTCTTGATATATCTTCTTTGTTTTCCTCAGAGCAGTTTTAAAAGAACAGATTAATTCAGTTTCTGTTGAAACAGAAGAGCTGTCAGCTGAATTAAACAGGAAATAGGCATAAATTCAATATAGAAATTCTTAAGCATTTTCTGGTTTTAATCACAGTAAGAGACTATCACAAAATACTGGTGTATGCATAGATGAAATAAAATGTTACCTGTGAGCCTGCTTGGTATTGTAGTGGCTTGAGAAGTTTCGCTGAGAGGCTATACGCTGACTAAAGCAACATGTAAATGTGCTAGTTGCCCTCTGGACATGCTTTTTTGGGTGTACAATAAAAAATGCCTTCGGGCAGAAAAATCCTGTAATGTGCAAAGCCTTGGAAATGTGGTGGTAAACATGACTTTAGTATTTTAATTTAATTTACATCATATAAGATGAGTAAAGGATGAACTTGCATGAGCGTGGAACTAGCTACAAAGGAAAAACTGAAAATTATTGTAATCTATTATACATTTTGGTTCTGTGGAGTACTCTTCGCTCTTTTTGTGCGTGTCCCTCAGTGCTAAACTTGTTTTTCATTATTCCAGTACCAAACAGAGTATTGTAGTACGGCTAGGTTGTGCAAAGCTACTTTTTTACATGCAGCCATCTGTGACTTCCCAACAGGGAGACTCTTAGAACAGAGCAACAGGGAGTTTTACAAAGTTTATGATAGAAGGGAGTGTTATGAACTTTATGACGGAATTTAAAAAACATGTCAGGTCCCAAGTCTGTGGAGAGATTTTCCTGTGTCAAACTCGAATGGAAGCTGGCGAGAGCTCATGTGGGACTGAAGGTGTGTGGATGAACAGGTATTTGCTTGTGTATTTGCTGCATGCCTGACTCCAAGTTCTGATCCCACCACAGACGTGTTGCGTGGAGCTGGTCAGAGTATCGTGTTCTCTGAACGCGGGCTTCTCTTCTCGTAGAGTCCTGCTGTTCGGAGAACAGGCATCCTGTCACAAGGTTTCCAATTTGCCTTGGGAGAGTATATGACATTTCTTCAGTGTACCAGTCAAATTTAAGGTTTCTTAAGCTCCCAGGAAACTGGGTAGCTTGTTACTCTAAAAAAATAAATCCCAGCAAGTAAACAGAACTCTTTAATTAATCTATTGTAAGTGTATATGAGTTTGATTTCTTCTTGTGGACTGTACTATGAGTCTGAGTACATTTATGAATACAGATTCTGCTCCTTCAGAAAGATTGTAAGATAATTAGTGATCTAGCCTCAGGATTTGTCTGAATTTAGAATAAGGAAGAATGATTTTACCTTTTACCTTTTTCCATTGGTGGCAGTTTCTGGCAAAAATAGGCTTTTTGTTTGCAACTGAAAGGGGGTAGCAGAGTTAGAGTATGGTCTCAGGTTCAACCTATTATTTGAAATGGCATCTGTTCTTAACACTGCATAAGGTAATAAGGTCATTTGGTTTGACTACTTGTTTTAAGTTTATTACATATTCATTACACGAAAAGCAACTAAATGACATAGCATGAAAGACATTTTCCAAACCCTAATTTAAGGCTCAAAGGAAATTTCTCAGAGTTTTATTAAACTTTCCTTCCTAGCCAGAGGTCTACAAAAATAGCTGATGGTTGAAATGCCTCTATTGCTGCTCTCTACTGCCCAAGAGAGGGCTAGAATGTTATAGAAGACTTCTTTGTGAGCCTTTTATGCTATCAGTAAGTTTAATCCATTAATGAATTGCCTTCTTTCCTTGTATGAGTATACTGGGAATGTTGCTCTGTTTCTTCCATACTTGGTTTAAAATTGCAGAGGAATCTTGAGAAAATGAGGAGTAGGGTCCGTATCTGCCAACTTCTGTCTTAGTGCTCTCACCAAAAGTGAGTTCTTCCTCCCTGAAGAGCATGATGTGCTTTAAATAGGAGTTGTGTGAAAAGATTAAATCTGAACAGTGTTCTAGTATCAACAGATTAAGCTTCTGTGGTCATTAAACTTCTTGTAAATGTAGAAATAAAAGAGAAATAGTGTGATACTATGCTAGTGAGGCCTGTTACCCAAAGGCACTTTGTAGATGATGAGTATGGAATTGTGTTGGCACGTTTCTCAAATACTGTGGTGTTTTGAAACTTCACAAAGAGGGAAAATGAAAGTTCAAACTTCACAGGAGTTTCTTAAATAAAATTCCCTTCCCATTGTGCATTCATTGCAGCCGCATCCATTTAATTTAGCTATTAGAAATGTGGAGGTACTGTAAGCAGAAACCCAAAATATTTTAGCGTCATTCTTCTTTTCTAAGCAGGAAAAGCTATTGACAATGAGAATCCTTGCTGAAAATATTTCTGACTCAGTTATGGGAAGTGCTGAGTGCTCTGGCCTCTCCCAAAGAGTTTTGTATTCAGCTCTGGACCCATGCCAGTAACTAGAGAATATCTTCAACTATTTGTAGGTATGCGTTTCCTTTGTGATATCATCGGCATATTTTCCCCAAAATAGCAAGCAATAATTAACACTTGTTCACACCATTAGGAATGCAGACATTTCCCTATTCAAGTAAGTGGCTTATTAAACTGTCTGATTTGACAAATTTAAGACATTTGAATATCCCTGCCCAAGCACAGGGAGAGTGACGAGATGCCACCAGTTTTCTTCTCTGGGTGGCCTTACAGTCAATAGTAATCACTTGATTTCAGATATGAGCAATAAAAAACATATCAGTTTGTTGTGTATTTATCTACCCTGGAAGGAGAAAATCAACTTGTGCAGTTTGTCTTGGAATGCACCATGCTGCCCTGTCATCCTCTGACCGTGTCTTTTCTGATGCTGTTCGTTAGTGGGATGCAGCAGAACGGCCTGACTGTCATGAAAAGTAAAGTTCCTGTGCCCTCACCTTGCAGAGCAGGGCTGTAAAGGGGTTTGAAACCAACGGTCACTGTTATTTTTAAAAACTGAACATGTCGGGAAGCAAGTGTCCTCCAAGATAAAATTTCACAGTTAGAAGCTGGTTTGGTTTGACCTTTAATCATTAGGTTTGTAAGTGGATGACCTATTTAAAACTCTTATTATGAAACGTGCAACTCCATGGGACAGTGAACTTTGCCCAGGAATTGAATCCCAGTTTTAACCACAACATTGTGTAATGGTTGTACACACCTTTTAGTAGGTAAGGTATTTTTTCAATGGCATTGACTTTTGCTGGAATTAGTAAACAAGCTGTTCTAATGATAGAGCCACCCTATATTACATTTTACAAAGAAAAGGTAACGTTGCACGTCCACTCCAAGGTTCCTCTGAACATGGTGTCATAGTGGCAAGAACTGTGCCAGTGTTTTTCCCTGCCAACATCCTAATGCCTATAAAACATTGCTTCATAAACAAAGTCTCCTGAGTATTTATACATCTGGAGGGAACAGAACCTCATAGACAGTATGTCCTGTTTTCTTTTTCATTTTCTGCTAATATTTTATCCTTTTAGAATGCCTCTCAAAAGCTGATCTTGGTTCCTTTTATTTTTTCCCAGGCCTAGAGTTTGTCTCTTGAGAATTATTTTTTTTTTTTAACAACCAAAATGCTCAACTTCCAAGTTCTTTAACACTTTCTTTGATTTGACTTTTAATAAAACCATTGTTTACCTGTTGCCATTTATTCAATTTGCTGAAATTTTCTGCTACAAGTAGGTTTTTGACTTGATTAGACTCTGCATTGTCCCTTCTCTAATCCCGAATTCTGTCAGTAAGATCTTTCTGGAACAAGGTTCTGTTTTCCAAGCATCTCTTTTACACGATGATTTCCGTTCATGGGTTTTCTCTCTAGAGGTCTGTGTCAATTCCCATAAGTGAATGCAAGCAATTTACAAATGTTGCCTTTTGACTCATTGTATTTGGAAACTTTCAGCAGGTGGAGAAAGTGTTATCTAATAAATAAAACATAAATACTGAAATACATTTGACATAATTATGACTTTTGAAGTATCGCAGTGTGATGGTGTGATGAGAGGTGAGGATTCCTCACCATCAGCAAGTCGCAGTTCTTGATGCTTCAGTTATCTAAGACCAGAGGAGGTTTACCCAGACAGTGGATTTTCTCTGAGTTTTTTACAGTTTCACAGAAGTGTGGCCTCTTAGGGATGGTGCCTGGAATTCAGACTGTGCCCCTGCCCAGCCTGAACACATTCAAACACATTCTGTTCAGATTTGTGTTATATTGGCATCATTTTCCCTAAGTGTTCTATGCAAGGATTTCTCCCTCTTTAGAGTTACGTTAGCACTTTGAAAAGTGTAAAGTCTGGTCTCGTGGTAAATAAATGCTACAATCTTGACATAATTCTTAGGAAGAATTCACTTCTCACCCTCCTTGGTGATGCCATGCTGTCATCGCCTCTGCTGACTTTTGTTGCTTTACACAGCTTCAGCTATAGTTTAAACAGGATCTTGAGTGTATATTGTGTAAATGCAGCATATTTTTTTTTTTAATGGAGTATGACATAGCTTGAATATTTTTTTCAGTTTGAAGTATGCATAGTGCAAGAATGGATAATATGACCATACTACGCAAATAAAATGGATTGTTTGGAACCTAACATTTAAATATTGTTTACTGTGGAATGTCATCTCAAACCAAATTGTTGTTTAATATTATTTATTTTAGCTGTTTTGTTAGGAGTTCCATTTTACAGTGCAAGAGAAACCTGTGTTGGTGCTGCTGTAGAGTCTGTTATATTAGAGTGTGCCAGCAAATGAATCAGTGTTACGGAAAAAAGAACCAGACATGTAAGGACTAGTTTTCTGGCTATTTCTTTTCAGGAAATTTGCCTGCTAGTTTTGGTTAATTTGTTTCCTAACTAATTATTTTTAGCGATCTCATACAAATTAGACCTATTTAACTCAAAAAAAACCCCAGCTGTTGTTAACTTCATTTTTCTAGTGGCCTCTGAAGCCCCTGTTTTACCTAAATACTTAACAAATCTTGTGGTTTTTACTTGCCTTCCCTGAGAGTAGCCCCAGGCTACGTTCCATGACTCAAATGGGATGCTGAGGATTTCTTATGTTATTCTTTTTCTTAAATATTATTTCAGAATTGTGGTTAGTGTAGGTGTGTTGGGGAGGAGGGAGAATCTGGCTTTTTGCAACTAGCTACTGTGTCTTGATTCCAGAATCAGTCACTAGTACAAGTAGGCTTCTAAAAAAGCAAGAGTGGAACTCTGTAAGCCTGGTTCCAGCTTTTGTTTGGTGAACACCTTCCTAGTTTACAGTTGTATAAGTGGGGTCAGCATTAATCCCAAGATGTGTGAATATATATTTGATGTGGCCTAAAGACAAAAGGTTGTTTATTAATAAAAGAGCTTTGTATTTGGCTTTTACAAGTCCTGTAGTTCAGTTTTAAAAACAAAATGAGAACAACGAAACAAGAAAAAAGAGTAAAAGAAACACAAAAAACCCCACTGTGTCTTATTATAATAATGTATTACTCATTATTTGTTGTAGATCCTGATTTTGAAACGCCAGTAAAAAGTTCAAAGAATGTGGACTTAAATACTTTTTCCATCCCACATGGACAGTTAATAATCATATTGAAAAGATTGCATAAGTATTCCTGGTTATAGTTCAGATTAGCAGGACAGACATAAAGGCAGTATTAAGTATTTTATTGCTGATTTGGCTTAACAAGGCACAAACATTGATTGTTCAATCATTATTATAATCCACATATTTCTTAGAAGTTAAGAACTGCCCTTTTAAAGCACAGGGAGGACTCTTCTGAACGAGGTGTAACTGTTCTGTTAAACTAAATCCTAAACTAAATGTGTTTATGCTAGGGCTAGGAACTGGATTTCATACCATTTTAAGAGTCTGATTGCAGAAACTACTCCAAATGTTTCTCTGCAAGGTATGATGGAGTTCATAAGTTTTTTGAAATAATTGCTTGGTATCAGTTCTCTAGCAGAATGTCATAGTCGTAGAGAGAAACGGTAGCGAGGAGGTACTTTTGTGTCTCATTTTTGTGGCAGAATTTTACTATGCTGTGCCTTTTTTTATTTAGGTGCTGCCTTTCTTCACTTTGAATGTACGTTTGTAGTCAATAAAGAATCTTTGTGTTTTACTGCGTTTTCCTGTAAACTTATCTTTGTCTGGGTATTTACTTACTGTAATGCAGGATAAAGCAAGTATTTGGGGGTATATTTGAAGATAATTGGCTTGCAGATCCTGAGTCCAGTTTGAAGTACATGTCTACTTTAGAACCCTATCTCTGCCAAATAGTTCAATTAACTATCTGAAGTCTGGTGTAAGCTACCTTCATTAGATGGGAAATATGAATGGTGCGTGTCCATTTGAATCAGCCGCTGTTTCAGCAAAAAAATCTCCTACGATTGACAATTCAATTTTTCAATTTCCCAGCTTTGTAGTAATAAGTTGAATGAGTCATAAGATGTTCTGTATTAGGCTACTGTTCCTTTTAAAAGTAAATATATAAAGCCACTCCAAAATGTGTTTGGTTCAAATACAGTGAGATTCCAGATAATTCCCCTTCTTTCATTTGCTTTCTCTTCCTACTCCTTTTCACTTTGGAAAGATAGTTTCCTCGCTATGCTGTGATGTAGTTGAAGATGGAAGCTAATTGACAGTCCTCCACCTGCCAAACAATTGGAAACTTTGAAAATGAAAGCATCCAATGAACATAGTTCCAGCAGGGGAAGAAAGAAAACTGACAATTGGGATTTTGTTTCATCTTTTTCTTTCTTCAACAGCAAATGGTCATACAATCCACAAATACTAAAAATCAAGTAAAAATCTTACCTACTTATAAAAGAAATTTAACTGGTCTTTTGGTTCATGAACAATTAGTAAAAGCAGGGAACAAACTGAAAAGATACATCTAATACTACCTTAAATATTTATAATTTCTTTGAAAGAAATGAGAACAAAATTTTACCATAGCAAGTTTTTAGATGTGTAGTGTGTATTTACTCTGGTTTGTGTGTATGTATGGCTAGTGGGTATGAAGTAGAAATACAAGCAGGATGGAATTTACTTTTGATAGGATTTTTCCATCACTGGTATTTGCAATTCTGTGATCACACAGTTCTTATATATGCATATGCATCTTATACCTGCCAAAAGAGGATGGTTTGAAAATCTGCATCACTAAATGTACTTTAAGATGCCATTTAAAGCTTCTACTGTTCTGGTACAGTACAGGTGCTAGTTCACATTCTGGTAGGAAAGTGAATTTTTTTAAAAGTTATTTTGAAGTGAAACCTTGGAAGTCACATTTGGATGTGTCCTTTCTTTGTACTACACTGATAGTAAAAGAATGCAAGAGTTCGATATCCCAAGAGAGGGAGCAGCTCCAAAGCTGGGTTAATGGGGGAACTTTGAAGCAGTAAAATGGCTATTTAAAATAATACATTCTTTGAAGTATTTCTACTGTAAAGAAGAGAGGTGGGGGGAGGAATAGAATATATACGGCAACTATTTTGAAAGTCGTGTGCTCTCCTAGCTGCAAAAAGCTGGTTTGGGTTAAGTTACCTGATCCATTTAAATAAGAATCTAAGTATTTAGTCCAAAACACCTTAAAATCTCTTGAGATAGCCAAGACAAGTCCATGGTTGCTGATAAAGGTAATGCCCACAGTGTTGAGTGTATTTAAGTCACGAGGCTGCTGCTGTTCTTTCTAAGTCTGTCCAGAGTTCTTAGTTAGATAGCCAGAAACACAATTACATATTGCACATGCCTCTGTTGAAGCCAAAGTGCATCTCTTATATACAAAAAAAAAGAGGCTTCTGGTTGCGTTTTATACTTGTGTTACAGGTTCAACAAAACTGAAACATTGCACTTTCGGTATCTGCCTTCATATCTTGGCTTTTAATTTTTAAGGTTGACAATAAAAACAATCTAGCTTTGTACCACTGTATTTCTTCTGTTTTTCAATATCCTTTACACTGTAAGAGAATAAATTCTGCAAATACTTTAAGTGATACAGAGTTAAGTAATATATGGATGTCTACGTAGTCCCTGAAGATCCTCAGTAACTTGTAAAGTCAAGTAAAACCTAATCATCATTTGCTACCTTTTATGTAAGAATTATTGAGAAGTAGCGTTTCATTGAAGGAAAGAAAAAAAAATCTTGACAGCCAAAAAAATATAGCATGCAGTGGCATCGTGAGTTAAAGAACAAATGTACCAAATAGTACTGATTATTAAAAATGCCAACAGAATTGTTACTAGTAAAAAGTTAAACCTTTTTTTCAGTATATAGTTGGACTTAATCAAAATACTTGAGAAGCAGTCTTTTTAGGTGTTGAAAAAGCATTAAACTCAAAACAACTAAGAAAGCCAACTGGACCTGTAGTTTTTTGTGAAACATGCTACCATGTACCATTCGTTACGGTGGTAAAAATTTGCTGATTCTCTTCATATATAATCCATTTTGCTAATACTATTTTTACTCTTTCAGGAGTTCTATGAACATACGAAAACACTTTGGCAAGATGAAGGCGTGAAAGCCTGCTATGAGAGATCTAATGAATATCAACTGATTGATTGTGCACAGTAGTAAGTATTGTTTTTATTCTGTTGTATATTGACTGTGATACAATTTTTTTATTATTATTGGGTGTTAATGACAGTGATTTGGATGGTCCTGATGCTTACTTTTCTTTACCTTGGAAAAGGAGCACATGCGGCACGGTGAATTCTTGGTGATGAGCAATTTAAAGAGGCAGGAAAAAACAGTGTTCAGTTAGACAGTAATATCTATATTGAAAATCTTGCAGATGCTTTCAAATGGTCTTAATACAGGCTGACATGTTTTAAGGTGGACAATTGTATTGTGTCAGACCAAATTTCCCACTTCTTCCATTTAGACTGGTTCCTTTCCAAACGAAAGCTTCAGATACTGCAGCAAGTTTTATTAAGTTGGAAAGTTACATTGGTGTGAAGCATTCCCACATTTGCAGAATTTGTTTTTAGTGCAGTTTTTTTATCTGAAAACAAAGAGATGGCATCAACAGTCATGGGCAGCAGCCTGTGATCAGTCACCAAGACTTCTACTTGCGCACCTTCATGCACATATCCGAGAAATGATTCGTTCTCTTCTGCTGTTTATACCACTGTGATAATTAGCATTGCTATGAGAGAGAGAGCTGCATGTTTGCAGTTACACAGAGCAGAATAGTATGGTTCAGAATTTTTTTTTTTTTTTATGACAAGATGTTTGTCATAAGCATGACCATTCCTGGTATTTTTGTTGTGTATACTCAAGAATTGCAGGACTTAAATTTGGAATATTAATGGTTAAAACTGTTCTTTGTTAGTTTATACTCTCTCTACTTCCTTTGGAGAACCTGAAATAAGGTTTAACAGACAAGGAAATGTAGATTTCTCATTTCACATGATGATGGACAACTGCATCTCTTAAAGAACATTTGACAAAATATAATCTGTTGGTTTGGTTTAGGTTTTTTTTTTTAAGTAGACCTAAAGGTAAATGAACAATTACCTCTGTTTGAAAAGAGACCAGGGAGATAGTATTACTATGACTTGCACAGCTCCAGGTCTTTAGCAGCCTCTTTGAAGTTTTGCAGTTGTTTCTGGCATGAATTTGTTCCATGTGTAGCAATGTCTTTTGCATTAGGTGACCAATGTGTGATCGTTTGGCGTGAATCTTTTTGAAAGTTTGGTTACTACAAAATAAATACTGTAGGATTTTCATTTTCTGTCAACCACCCAGTAAATTTTGTCTTTCTAGTGTAAAGCTGGTGGAAATGAGAAAAAACTAGTTCTGTTTCTGCTAGTGTTTGGTTATCTGTTTGTTTCCGATTAGTGTTTATTAATCGTCAACTCCTGTAACAGGAAGACATAATTACTGTTAAGCACAAAGCGGGTTTTGTGTTGCCCTTTTTTGGAAGAGGAAAAAGTTTTATTCTGCCCTGGATGTACAGAAGAAAGCTAAAATTCTTATCATCCCTGATTGCTGGACGTTGGTGTTTTCATGGGCCAGCGAGGGAGATGGCCTTCATGATGGTTTTACCGTCCTGCTCCATCTAGTGGAACACTTAATTCTACATCATGGACTGTTGTGCCAAAAATAAACCTTGTACACTGCTGACCAATTACAGATTTTTTTTTAACCATTGCTGACATCTTCTACAAATATTTATTATTTATTCAATTTGATAATAAAGTATATGACATTATTTTCTTATAGAGGAAGCCTTCTAATTGTTAGTTTTGGTAGTCCTTCCTGGGATTTTTGATTGTGCAGTGGCATTGTTTTTAATAACAGAATATGCAAAGTAAGAAGTTTTTAATGGAAAAATGTTTGCTTTGAGCTTAACATCACTTTGAAAATTGACTTATTCTTACCATATTAAATTTTCAAGGGACCTGACAAAAATTACTTGTTGTAAAATCTGACACGATTAATACTTTGGAATTAAACTGGGGAGCACACTAAAAAAATGTAGCAAAGCGAAAATACAAAACGTAGCTGAGAATTATCAAGAGAATACTACTCTAATTTGAATGTGCAAGCTGCTGTCATTAGGGCTAACAGAAGTTAAAAGAGAAAGTTAAGCAAACTGTGTTGGAGTTGTCAGTTCTTTCAGAGAGGAGTCTTGGGTTCTAAACACTTTCTCCTTTGAAGTCCCTGTTTAAATGAGAAAGGCATACTTAAAATGGGAGCAGAATAGTGGCTTTTCTCTTTCAAGATCAACCCAGCTTCTAAAAATTCCTTCTTGCTCTTGAAAGTTGAAGAAATTCTTAAATATTAATGGATTCTTTGTTTGGTGAATTACTTTAAAATTCTAAACAGTATTTCTTCTTCACAGAAATTAACTTTTTATGTTTTTTGTAAAATTTTTATTTTTTTTAAATCTCATTTTCTGAAGTGTGACTTGCTTAGTGTAAAGTTTGTCTTTGTGTGGGCTTGTTTAACATTCTGCCTTTTTTTAAAAAGATGCATTTTTCACTCTTGGAAGTGACACAGTTATATATAGGAAGCTTTGCAAGGAGATTCTGCCCAGTGTTTAAAAATCAATTTTGTCTTTTAGCAGGAAACAGTGAGGAGTGTGTATCTTACAGGGCTTTGTTTGCCTTCCAGAAATGTTAATATCAAGATGAAATTTATTTCTGTTCCTGCCAAAGCTGTGCGAAGTGTATGCAGAGCTTCTTCAGCAATCTTGAAGAGTTCAGGGGCTGGCCTGTATCTCCTGTCCTCAGGGAGTGGGCACATTGCAGAGCCTGTGGTCTGCTTGTGTGGTGGCTCTTCCAGGCAGCAGACTGCGGCAGCACCCGGCATCCTGCCTCCTGGCCTCTGGGAACTGGCACGAGTCCTTTCCCTCCTCTTATTTCCATCTTTTGTTATGATGTGATGGTGGCCATGAGGAATTACCCAGTTCCCTTCTGTTCAACATTGCTGCTTGCACTATTCTGCTTTTCATGCATAAAATCTGGTTGCCCATGTAGGCAGCTTAGCTCTAGTCCGGCAGAAGGTCCTTTCAGGTGCTCCAGTGTCTTGAAAAGAAAGGTGTTGGGCAGATGGAGGCTTAAAATCTTGCAGAGTTTGTGCTGAGGGAAGAAGAAAACTAGATGATGAGACAGGAGCTTGCCTTGATGAACAAAGTGGCAGAGGAGCAGCAACTTTTTGCTTCTTGTCCTTTCCCAGGAAAGTAGGAACGAATATAATTCTCAGTCTAGTGTTGCACCTAACTGGAATGTAGGCATTTAGAGTCTGGCAATGGTGGGTTTCACCTGCCTCTGAGCAGTAACTTAAACTTCCTGCTGACTCACTGCAATTTTTCAGTATCTCCCCATAAGAAGTTAACATTAATACATGCTTTTATCAACCACTGAGTTCCTGGTTGTGTTAGCTCAGAAGAGACAACTTTACCAAAAGCCACAGGTACCATCCTGGCTTTCCATTCAACTGCAGTCGTGATCTTTGGAGGTGTGAAGCTGGGAGGCCTGGCCAGTAACCTCATCTGATGGAGAGCCCTTCTGGTATCCTGCCCTTTATCCTCGAGCTCACTGGCTAAATGAAAATGTCACTTCGGAGGAACCCTGTTCATTTTGAAAGAGTAGCTGCCTCTGCTCATCATGAGCTTTACTGTACTTCCTGCCTAGGCATATTTCACAGTCTTGAGAGGCAGAGAAAGGAAAGGAGACTGTTTCCCTTCTCTTAACCGGACTTACTAAGCAATTAGTTTCAATTCTGCTTTTAGAACAACATGGTCTGTGAGGTTGTCACTAGTTTCTCTGACAGGAATGTATTTTAGCTGTGAGGGGGGAGCAATATCTAAGAGAAAACCAAATTTCATTGCTCTTCCATCTTGTGGGCATATATACAGGAGAGAATGATATTTGTACTGAAGCTGCCGTGTGATACCGCTCTTGGCTAATAATAAACAGGGCAATGCAGAAGTGCCTGGAATATAGAAAATCCCAACGGTGATAAATAAATGATTTACCGTCCTCCATATTTCTTCCCTGAAGGCACAGGATTACATTTTACTTAGAATATATTACTTAATATAGTATTAAGAATATAGGAGCCATTTCCACTGTAACATGCCAAGACCTGTTTGTCAAATATATGCCTTCTGTCAAATATAACCAAACATGATCTCTTTGAAGTGCTGTTGTTGCTAATAATTCTACCTCAGTTTTCAGTTGAGGAGCGCTCTCTTCTTAAAGCTTCACAATCACACGGCAGAGCAGTCAGAGTAAGTAGGATCTCTCCCACAGGAACGTGCTGTTCGTGGCACAAGGGCATGAAGGATGCGAGGCCACGGAGCCAAAGTCTGTGGATGTCCTGAAGAAAACTGCTTTGTTATCAGTAGCCGCTGGATTTTACCAATGTGGCAAATGGAAAGCAAAGCCTGGGTACATAAGCTTCCTAGTGCTTTTTTTAGACTTGCTAATCTTAGGCTGTGCCCACAGATACATGAATTTTTGCTTTAGTTAGCCTTGGCTTAGTTAAACTTCTTGGCCTCCACTTTGATTTTTGTGCTTCATTTTACACTATGCTTGCTCCGCGTATCTCCTAGCTGCCACTTCCTGGTTTTGGCTGGGGTGGAAAAGGAAATAATGCGAGAGACAGTCTTTGCAACCCATTTCACACCCTCCGATATCAGGAAGGGCTGGAAGTAGCATGAGGGAGCCCATTCTCACGCTATTTCCTGCCACCGGCCGCTCCAGCTTTTCTCCTGCCGCCTGCCATTTCGGGCAAGGAGAGAGCACAGGGAGGTGGCTGGGCTGGATGCAGAGCCGCGTTTCTCAAACTTCAGCACCAGCAGAACCACTCCGATAGCTTGAAACTGTGCCAGGCTGCTCCAGAAGAGTTTTTTGAGAAGTATTTTTTAAGATGTTTGTTTTAAAAATACTTACCAAAGAAAGGGGGGGGAGCGCAGTTATTAAGCCGACTGCTGTGCAGGGCTGCTAAAGGATCAGCAGATGTGGACATGCTGGTTTTTTAATTTCTAATTTGTTTTGGGTTGTGAATTCCTTATATTTTTATTAAGATTTATGGTGTGTTTTATTTATGGATTTGCGGACTTGTAGAGAGCAATTAAGAGCCTCGATCTGAGCTCTTAATGATTTTCTTCCATGTTGGTTTCACTTCATGACAAAGTTCCCTTCATGGAACATGTAGTAAAGTGTGTTTGCTGGAAGTCTCACCTTTTTTAAATAGTGGCTGATTTACCAGTGGTGCTACTGTTAGACTAGTTACTTATTCATATTATTTATGGCCTTTTTGTTTTTCTTCTTTTTACTTTCTTTCCACTGAATGTTATTTTGGCAGAGTAGTTGCTCTTGTCTCCTCCAGCTCTGCAAGCTCTTTCTGTGTACTCACATTCAACAGGACAGGAATTTCCCTGGCCTATATTCCTGGCATACATGAGCTTCTTACGAACATTAACAATTATATTGTTAAACATTCCCATGAGGAAGAATAATATTCGTGTCCCCTTTTGCTGATCTAAAACTGATGAGCTTGCCTACTGCCCTGTGAACTCTATGGCAAGCCAAGGAATAGACCTAGATCATCTGACTTCTGATCCTTAGTCTTGATTATAAAATCCACCATACTTAAACCTACCTTACTTTATTCCAGAGCACTTAGAGATAACTGAATTAGAGTCTCCTCCCTTCTCTTCAGCCTGAGGGAATAGAGGATCATGTTTTAAACAAGGCTAAATTTCAATTTTAAAAACATATAAATTATACCCCAGGTTCTATTTTCTCTGTAATGCAGTGGGGTATTAGGTGCAGAAATAGGTTGCTGTAGATGACAGTAAGCACACTGCCTCCTGCCTTTGCATGACTATAGTGAAGTCACTACCAACAACATTAGTCCGAATATATATAAGTAGCTGAATTATACATAACTACTCCATGTGTCTGCCCTTTCTTGCTGACTGTTTATAGCAGGGATGTGCCTGCTGGCAAGTGCTGTGAAAACCAGATTACCTAAATTTAGCCAATAAATGGATTATGAATCCAACACATGTTCCCACTGTTGCCACAGCTAATCATAAATTCATAATTTCAAGCTATACTCAGCTCCAGATAAACTTCTGTGTCTTCAAATAAATTACATCCCAGTATGAAACAAGATAAAACAATGTCCTGGAATAGCTTGCTTGAGTGGTACAAACTAGGAGCACTAAAGTGAAAATACTAAAAGTGATGAGCCATAATGGTAGAAAGACCTTAACAAGCCCAAAGTGCGTGTAGTTTAAGATGTTATACCAGGCTTTTGAGGTCTGTGCGATGTCCAGCACATCATTTTGAAGTATCATGAAAGGGTTTAATCATTTACTCCAGAAATCCGATTTCTACCTCCACTTCCACTCACTCTACCGCTTGTAACCATCCCTGCACCCATCATCTTCATTCTTTTGCTGCTTTTATTTCTCCTTTGTTCCACACATCTGTTAATGTGTCAGTTCCTTTCTGGCCTTCGGCTGCAGATGCAGCTTCCTTTCCGTGTCTAGTTGTAAATATTAGGGATTTACTGTCAGCTGGAGGAAGAGCTGACCTGGTCTGAAGAGCATGAAAAAACTGGGTTTGAACTTCTTCCCCGGTTTCTTGACCCAGCCCTGCATCCAAATAGCCACACTTTGCCTTGTGGCACATCACTTGCTAATGCCTGCAAGAGTTAAGGATAAACCCTAGTGCAAGTGTTCGTGGGGCCAGGTGGGTGGAAATGGATGTTCCTTGCTCAGGGTGTTACATTTGCTTTCACGTACAAATGGAGCATTTGCTCATGCAGCAGCTATTTCTCCCTTTCAGTAACAAATTCACATGCACAAAATTTGCTCAGGTTAGGCGCACGCTTGCTTGAGAGTATTTTTGAAACTTTGGCACAAAAGCTAACATTTTATTTAAACAAAATTTGTCCATAAAATTGTAAATTTCCTCTGTGATCATAAGTAGCCATCCGCATGATTTGTTCCATAGATTCCTGTTTTCCTCTGAAAGGTAATTTTTATTTTGAGTGGCAGAAGCACATCAAGACAGTGTCGTGAAGGCAGGACTAAATAACAAGCATATTGATGTTTTAGTTAACTGCTGAAGAGTACTGGGTTGAGGCCGCTTGGTAGTTTGCTCAGTATCTCTTTGCTAATGTTTTACTTTAATAGTCTACTGTAAAACCAAAGCCAATGTCATCAAAGACTGAGAATGTGTATGAGTAACTACTACTGTATTAACCTAGGAGTGATGCAGCTTCATAATTCTGTACTAAAAGTATTTGGCCCTGGTTCAAAATTCTGCAGATAAAGTTGTTCTTTAGCCCAATTTCTTGATGGTTTGCCTATACCCATAGAGTTAATTAACACAGAGTTAAATATAATTCACTAAAGAGAATAACAGGTTCTTTGTTACCAGTGGTAAAAATGGCAAACTATGTTTTTTTGATAACGCTATGCTTGCATCACCAAATGATTTTAAACATTTCAATAAATGAATAATACAGATAAATGATAAAATGTGCCTAAGCCCTGAGATCTCTACTTCAAAAAGAGAAAATAAAGTCATATTGAGCTTTTTCAAAGCAACTGTCAGATGCATATTTTTGTAATTGCTTTCAAGTCTGACGCAGTAGTATCTGGACTTCTTAGTCAACGTATTTCTGATACCTGTCTATGCTTCTGCTTTGGCTTTTGTGGCACTGTTCCCTGCAAAAGGTACGAATTCAAATGCGGTGGAATTATTTTGTGAGTGAATGGGAAAAGTTGTAATGCAATGCAGCAGGAGATGGAGTATAAGTCAAAACCTTCTGTTAATTAAACTTTTACCAATTCCTGCATTTTATTGGCAACAGGTTCCCCATTCCTTCCCACTGTTTCATCTTCCCGTCCTGAAAGTTTTTGTTGTGGCATTAATTGTGTGAGAGAATATGCTGGAAATAGATGAAAAAACGTCTTTTGTTCACCGAGGCTATTGGAAGAAATGCTGTGAATGTTGTGTTGGTCTCTTGCTCTGTTGATAGGCACAAGTTTTAATACAGTAAGAATTGGTGAACTACACTGGCAGGGTGCTTATTCTGCACCTGTGTGATTTGTATACAGGTATATACCTAAAGCTGAACTTACCTGCATTAGTTACATAAAACATCTGACGAGTTGCCACCTTCAACAGTAGTGTTTTCAACTTTTAATCAAGGAGATGTGTAGGGCTGTTTATTTTGGTTGATTATTTAAGTTCTGAAACTTCATAAATCATTTTCCATGTCATTAAAATGACCACTATTTTTCAAATAACTAATTTATTAGCAAACAAGATTTCATCTGTGCATTCAAAGCCCTGACTCAATACCTAATCCTTTTTGAGTGATTAATCAGTGTTGTTACAGACTTGACACAAAATAATCTATTCAAGAAGTTAGAATGTTGCATTGTTACACAAGATCATTAAGTGCAGCTACTAATGTAGCATTACTACACCATTTTCTTTTTCTTTCATGATTGTAGAGAATAAGAAAAATTAAGTAGCCTGGATTCACCCTTACAGGAACTCACTTAAAGTAGATGGAGTTTCTCCTACTGCGAGTTGATTCATTAACAGCAGGTTTCGCAAATACTGCTGATTGCACGGATTCCTTGGCGTTCTGCTGAACAGCCTTTCATCCCTTCAGTGATGCCACACGTTCCTGGCGTGAGGGGATCCCACTATTCTAGTAAATACCTTATCGGGCGACTAAAGCTGCTAGGCACACAATTGGTGCAGTTACCGTGAGACAGGCCCAATGTTTGATGAGGTTTGACACGTTCAGAAAGTCAGACAGTTGGCGGAGCTACATTATTTCGGAAAGCTCAAGATTCTTTGGCAGATCTTGCCAGATTGTATTGCCCTTTTGTATGGGTTTTTAATGTATTTATTTATTTATTTTCACTAGGCATGAAATATACATTTTTTTTATGGTAGGAAAAGTGCAACAAATTCACCCTAAAAATAACTCTTATTTGCTGCAAGTGAAACTTCTCCTGTAATTGCAGTTCTCAAAAAAATACATGTACTTTGAGTAAATTTGAACCGGTAAAATAGTAGACAGTAGTAGACAGTATCCTTAAATCCTTTGTGAAGACAGATAGCAGTGAGTCTGTGTGTTACATTGAATTAGTTATGATGAGAAATTAATAGAAGTTTATATAAACTCTATAAGGTTGTTTTGCAGCTAGAGTGTCCTAGACTTCAGTATTTATTGAAGTTTTACCCATCAATTTAAAAACAATGTGCTCATTTTTACTGCAAAATGTTCATAACTTTAAAAACAGAGCAAACATCTCGAATTGTCAGTATTGGACTTAATGGCATGGTGGTCCTGGACAATTGTAGTAGTTTAAAAACCGTAGCTGTCGAGTGTTAAGAATCGATCAAAGCAACTGTTAAAACTTGTTTTAGTTCCTGAGAATTTGTTTTCACTCCCCCTTTCCTCCCATGCTTTTGCAGCCTCCCTTTGTGCAGACATAAAAAGCTCCAAATGAGGTTTGTTTGGAGCTGAGATTGAAACAAACAATTCAATATGATGTGGCAACAAGTGGAGTAGAAGACTTCCATAGGGGCTGGAGCAGCCTTTACTAGAAACCCCTTCTGCAGGAGGAAGATCTACAGGCACAAAGTACAGGGCAAGCTGTAAAGAAATGCTTGAGGAAATGAGAAAGAGAATGGTGTTGGCGGCATCACTTTTGCATTACCTGTGCAACAGCCAAGCTGGCGTTCCCTGGGTGGATGTGGTGGCTGGAGCTGCTGGGATGGCTGCGGGGTGCTGGCGAGGGGGGACCCTCAGGTCTGGCTGCTGCTGTGGAAGCCCCAGTAACTGCTGCTCTAGCTGGAAAGAGCTTGCTGAAATGGTGTAATTCCCCAGGTGCTCCAATAGCAGCGCACGTGGAGCAGATGTGACCAGTATTTTTAGGATTTTGCAGTTTACTTGCCTTAGTGGGTGAGTAGTTGCTGGAACTTTTTGCCTGACCTTGGGATCTGCTGTTTCTGATGTTTGCTGTCAGCAAGCACGACAGCTTTTGGAGCGTGAGTTGTTGTTTTTCTATGAGGGCTCTTATCGCTCATGCTGTATTGCTGCAGAAAAGGAACATTTCAAGATTAGAAGCCAACAATTAGGCCAATACTTTCATCAAACTAAGACCTAAAAAGATACTGTTAAACCTCATTAAAGACTTGCTTTAAAAAAGGAATTAAAGCCACTGTTCTGAAAGATAGGAGGCAACAGAAAATTTCTGATCCAAGGATGAAATGAGGCCAGTACATTTGCTGGTACAGTGTGAAAGTGCCAGGTTCGATTCCCAATTATTCCCTGGGCTGAAACACTGCAAATACATCGCTGCCAGTCCCAGCAAGAGGGAGCACTCGATGCCATTGACTTGCACACTCTCTCCCTCCTTTCCATCTTCTGTCAACTCCGTTTGGGGATACACCAAGGCCTTTCCTTCACTGGGGACTTAACTTTAAATTTCTTTTGTCTGTTTGCCTGCATTCAGAGGTATTGCTGAATCTATTATTTTTGAGAGACCCCTGGCATGACAAAAGATGTCTGTGGTACCTTTGGTATAAATTTACCAGCAGAATCAAAAGTTTATTGAGTCCATGTGCTTGGATGCAGAGAACATGGTCATAAAATCCTTACTTCAGGAGAGGCAGGCTGAAAATTAAAAAGTAGATTAAGCACTTATTAGGTGAGCAATTTATCAAACTGAAGCTGAACTTAAGTATTCTTGAAGTACTTTTTATAGTATGTGACTAATTCCTAAATAAACTGAAAGAAATCACTAGCTAATTTTGCATGTGATTAAGAATAATTATTTTGTAGGCAGGATGTCATGGATAGGTTTTGTGATTTGAAATACTGTTCTTGAACTGATTACTCTATGATGTATTGTATAGGTTTTGTAGCTGAATCATGTTAAAATCAGTTGTTACAGTTAAGTATAATTCTCTGTTAACTATATTTGTATTGTGGTGCACTAATTAAGTCTCCTAGAAGGATATCCACCAATAAAGCTAAATTGTAGTATGTTCATTATGCAAGTGAGGGTTTGCAGTGTGTGGATGGTAATTTACACTTGAAACGTGTTCGCTGCCCAGTAAATTTTCTGTGAAGGCTGTGAAGCGCCTTGGGTGCTCTGCAAGGTTCCCCTTCCCCCAAAGGGCTTATGTAAACTGCAGCAGAGTAAAAGCCAGCGCAGGCCTATTTTTAGCAAGGCTGTGGCAGCTGAGGGAGGGAAAGAGCCTTGGGTCCTGGAGGAGGGTCTGCCAAAGGAGCATGGGGCTAGTGGGAGCTGCAGCCAGCCCGGTTCAGGTGGCCAGGTCGTGCTGGATAATCCTTGCCAAGAGATTAATGATTTTACAATTTAAATAAAACCCCTAAAACCTTCTGACGCTGAAGTAGTTTTTATAAATAGATTAAAATAGTGACATAATGCAAAATCTCCGTGAATTATGTTCATTTGCCATTTTTGTTCATATATTGCCAATGTTGGTAATATTTGAAAAGTTGCTGAAGATCATGTCTGGACATGCTATCCACCACTTTTGCTATTAAGGCAGCTCAGTTGGATTTTAGTTACTTGTTTATGATGTATAAAAGCTGGGACAGTGTGGAAAAGTTAGGCATCTAGAAGCTTTGTATCAGGCAAGGCAATCTTCTTACATAGCTTCATAAAGAGTAGGGCTGTTCTCTGGATATTCTTTCATCAAACTGAGTCAAGAGTGAACCAAACTTGCTCAAGTCTGCTGATTGTTATTTTATTTCGGCCTTTTCATCAGCTCTGTGTGTCAGTATACGTGCCACAAAGAACAGATTTTGCTGTTAAGGTGTACAGTCTCAGTTCTTTTCTTGGTTCAGCCTGAATGGCTTCTCCTCACCATTTCTGCTGGAGGACCTGCTGTTCACCTCTGTTCCATGGAGCTGAACTGCTTTAGAATCTACACATTTTGTTATCAAAGGCCAGGCTTGGGTAAAACTTAACTTTCCTTGTTTATAAGTTGGTGTTCTGATGCGTCTCTTCTTCAAGAAAAATATAAACACTCACACTTTCAAAAACTCCTGGGTGATTTTGGGTGGTGTGGGGTTTTACATGAAATCAGAAGTATCTTACTGTTCAGTCTTTCATGGTATCAATGTCAAGAAGTATTGCAATGACATCAAGAATCTTGACACGATGGTTTTTTAGCAGGGATGAGAGGATTGATTTAGAGCTCTTCACTGTCCTACAGCATAGATGATATATTCCCCAGATGGGTATTCTAGACTCTAGGATCCTGCTGTGTCTAATTCTCTACTCCTATTGGTTAAAGCTGGTTTCAAAAATAAGGCTTATAGTATGTATGAGGTGTGAAATAGTCCTATGTGAGGTTACGAGTATAACGTACTCATTATTGTCACAGTGTGTTATAAAGGGAACCAGTAATGAAAATGTCTACTTTTAAAGAGCTATCTGGAGAAGAACATGTCAGATTATAACTCATTTTATTGTGATTTATGAGGCTCATTCAGTAAATTTGCAAATATCAATATGCTCCCTGTTGTGAATTCTTCTGTGCTCCTCCAGAGCTCTTTGCCGTGTGAGATCCTTGACTCTTCACCGTTGCCTCTGCAGTACTTCACTGTCCACCTCTCTTCCAAGGAGCCAAACTACTCTAAGACCCAAGCAGTTCGTTATCATTTATCCTTCTCACCAGCTCTTTCAGATATTACAAGCTCCGTTTCTGTTTCTCCCTCCTCACGTGGGCAGACTGCAAGTTGTGCAGCTGCGTGGAGCCATTCCCTGCTCATAAGGAGAGTGGTTGGGGAACGGGCAGGGAAAAACAGGGCAAGGCAGGACTGGACAGGTCAAGGCAGAAATGTGTGCATTAAACTAAAAAAAAAAAAACAAAAACCAAAACCAGCCAAACCCTGAGCCTGGCCCTCAACCAATTTTTAGGATCAGAAATGTGTTGAGCCATTTCCCAGTTTCAATCTGATTGGAGCCAAGCCTTAGCAGACGCTTGGGAAGCTGTAGCTCCACTGCTGCTTAATTGCTTCTTGTTTTGAAAGATAATTAGGAACTTTATTTAAAAATAGTAACTTTAGTGTTCAGTCCATTAAATTTGTCACCAAGATAATTTCATTGGACTCCCAGCTGTTTTCTTATTGGAATTGTGAACTAAAAATAGGTAGAATTTCTGCTGTTCCGTGCAGAGGCCGGTACCTCCATTTCGGCTCTGACTTACCCTAATGATGTGAAATGTGTTTGTTTCCCTCAGAGCTTTCTTCTGGGCTGTATTTAAGAAGGTCCTGCTAATTATGCCAAAATTGTGCGCTGTGGTTTTCTGATAAAGTCACGTGGCTGCAAAGAATATGAAACTGATTTCCCTCAAGACAAGTCTTACAAATGAAAGATTAGTGCCGCACCCAGTCCATTTTTCTTCTTTCACCAGTGTGTAAGAGATGTTTGTAATAATTCAACACATACCTTTTAAAAACAAACACTAATGAACACAGGTTTGTTACTATTATTATGAGGGGTGCAATTTACCCTCTCAGCTCAGTTCTCCTGAGCAGTCTCTTTGTTGTGTGTAATTGAAATCACAGTGTAGATGGTGAGATAAAGTGACAATTACCACGTTGAGATGGTACAAAACATGGCGTTTTTTTGAAACGAACCTCTGTAATTACCAGAATCTGTACAAGCATACCCTGGTTTTATACATACATGGATTACAGGGTGAATCAGGTTGTAGTATCCATGTTTAAATAGTATATCTTTTAAGTTCTGAACCGTTTCACATTTATTCCTAACATCCATACCACAAAGCATCACAATGAATTAACGGTGGACATGCAGAAAACTGAAACAGATTTTTACTCCATAGAGTTAGACACATATATGTCTATGTAAAGGTATGGCACTTTCCCTGCATACTTACTTAAAAATCAAGAATACATTAAAAAAGCTGCATTTTTCAATTGTGACAGTAGTTAAAGATGTTTTTTTCTTCCTTGGCATAACTTTTGACTGTAACTCCACTAAATTTCTGCAGCTGTGTTTTCTGATTAAAACAAACGTAGGTAACAGGAGGAAGTCCTGCTGCAGAGCCGCGTGGGCTTGGGTGGCTGGTTTTTTCCTTTTTAAGGGCTCGGTGTTTGGAGCCACAATCAAGAAAGGCAGTGACCCGAATGTAAATTATATCGGCCTTTATTTTTCTTTCTTCCCCATTCTATTGTCTTTAAGCAAAGAAACAGAAAAGCCTATGATGTGTTTATAAAACATAGGTCTCTCAAATGGAAGTGGGTTCATTCAGGGGGAATTTTTCTTTTTTAATTAAAACGAGGGCTATGCATATCTGCAGAAGTACTCCAGCGATGTTCCCCTAAAACCTGTATTTAGATGCAGTGTGTAATTCTGGCATGGTTTATTAACGTCTTGGATCTTTTTTAATTTTTTCATCTGCTTGTTGGCAGTCTGTTCCTTGGACTTTCTGTGCATGTGCGTTTATACAAAGAAGATAACCGTAGTTTTACAAGCTGAAGCTATAGGATCTAAACGTGGGTGGGATGGGGTGAGGGAAAAGTGCCATCTTGAGAGCTCTGCACCTGTCACTAGTTTTGAGCATCACAATCAATACAGGGCAACGAGTGTGTTCAAGATGCTGCAAAAATGTCTTGGGCTGAAAAATGTAGAAGCAAACAGAGAATGGCTATATTTAGTAGTCGCATATTATTAACTTGTGTAATGTATCAGTTGCTGTGCCGAGGCACCCTTTTTTGTGGTGAATCTAATAATTTGCTGCTGAGTAGAGGAAGTGGAGTTCAAGTACTGTAGTGTGATAAAGGCTGTGTTTCACATATGGTTATAATGTTGATAGACTGAAAACATATAAGCACCTGATGTGGTGTAAGTAATATAAGAACACACCTCCTTTTCACCAGAACCACTGGGATTTCTCTCCAGACTTTCTGTCTGACCCATCTGATCCGAGTCTCTTCCACCTTGCAGCCTTTGCTGCTGTTCTTAGTGTAAACTAAGACCCGGAAGGTCTAATAATAGTAATGCAGAACAAATGGAAATCCTGGAATTGTCTTCAGCACTCTTAAGTCACATTGTTTCTAGTTGCAGGTATCAGAGCAATAGGTGAGCACGTCTAGGCTACAGCTGGGTCACTGATGGGTTCCATCAGAGCCACTGTCTGCCTCTCTTCCTAGCAAAGCTTTGAATCATAGCATCATTTTGGTTGGAAGTGACTTTTAAGATCATCAAGTCCAACTGTTAACCCAGCACTGCCAAGTCCACCACTAAACCATGTCCCTCAGCACCACAGTTATTACCACATCTGTGGGCTCTGCACATCAGATGCCCACTGAGTTTCAGGTGCACCTTTGAACCAAGACTGCAGCACTGAAGGCTGCTGTACATCAGCTGTACAGACATAAGAGGGTTGCTGGATTTATGTCCTTGTGCAAAATAGGAGACTTGGATGTTGAGCAGAGCCTTGTAAAGATGGTCAGAGCCCCAGCTTAGTTCATAACCCCTTAAGGTATGTTGATGCAGGAAATGTGCACTACATTTGGGAAAGAGAAATACCTTCTTAGACCCCTTATCTTTCCCACTGCAGAAATTCTACCCGTGATTTTTAGTGTCTGTTTTAGTTCAGTTCTTCTACTGAGACTGTTTTAAATGCTCCTTTCATGTAGAAGAGGAAATTTTTAGTCTGTTAATAATTTAGGTTTAGGGTTTCAGCCATTTAAAATGCAAACATGAGACACTGCCCTCTGCAGACAAAGAGGTGGTCAAGATGCGTGTGTTCTACTGGAATCTTACAGCTTTTAGTCATCCAGTGGAATCTGGAAATTTTCTGGAACTTGAATGCACATCTTGGGCTCTTCCGTTTGGCTCTTTTTTTCCCTCGGATTCCCTGCTGCCCAACTGTGATTGAGTGTGTGGGGGTGGGGAGTCCACCCACTTGTGGTGCAAAAATGGGTTGTTATTCATTGCTTTTTGATACTTTATTTTCAGTGTAATAAAATAAAACAGCATAAAGTAGTGTCACTGGAGTTTCAGAATTAGTGCCCGCTAAGATGAAATTCCTTCCCACCTCTCGGAGCTTTTGTTTCTTGCTACCTACATAGGTAGAGCTCATCGCACCGTTGTTACTTGCTTCACAACCATAATGGCTAGAATCTTTCTTTCTCTTTTCTCCTTCCTCCATCCACTGAAGAAAGTGGGGCTAAAGGTAAGGTTTCCAGAGAATGTGGCAGTAGTTGAAATTTAGCCGAGTTTTGCATGGTATACCTCAGTGCAGAGGTTCTCTTCAACCTTGGTAGAAGGGTGGTTTTTGGTCAAGGCTCCAGCACTGCCTGGGGGCACAGAGACCCATGTCAGAGAGAAGGATGGGGCTGTGGGAGAGGACCCCCTGCCAAGGCTTTCTCAGTCCTTGGCCGCTATGTAACAAGGAGGCCAGTGAGGATGCTGAGACGGCAAGGGCGGTGCATATGTGTCACCTTTAGTACCTCCTGAATCTTAATCTTCTCCTGAATATAAGGTGCAATTTCGAGACAGAGCTATCCATTCTGCTGTTGAGGTTTTTATAGTTATAATGCTGAAATAATTATTTTCTCTGAACAGTGTATTTAGTAATAGTGCAGGTAATTGCACCACTTCTATATAACTGTAATAAATAGACTCAATAAAGCTAGTTTAAAAGAACTAATTCGACCTGAAGCAACTGCGTTATGACTTCCTCATTGTAACGTTGTCTTAAGCTAGTTAGAGAATAAAGGATTTTAGAAGTCCTTCCAGAATTTCCTCTCACCTTCTTTCTCCCCATGCACTCACCCAGCAGCTCCTCCTCACCCGTGGATATCCATCGCAGCTCTCTGCACACTTACTCCAGTCCTGTCTCGGTTCCATGTTTTGCAGCACCTAACTGCTGGGCTGTGAGTCAGTCAGGGAGCTGCGATGGAAACCTCTCTGTGCCGAAACCAGCAGACGTGACTCTTGGCTGAGAGAGGAAACGGGCTGAGGTTGTGCCTTGTCAGGGATTTTACTTTTCCTGTGCACGCTTCATTCTACATTCTCTGTTACTTTAATCTTAAAACCACACAACTTAGAAAAGTCAACATTAAAAAAAAAACATCACAAATGTTAAAATATCTTTTGCTTACTGTCTGTTTTACAGACTTCTAAATGATTAAAGCTTTTAATACTGTTTTTAAGGTCTTTTATAACCAGTTTTTTGCTTCAAGAGATAAGATTTAAAGACGTTTGTATTTTTATAATGACTAAAATTCTCCTTCAGGATAAGCTGAGTCAAGTTAGCAGGTCAGTGGGGAAGAGACAAGGAAGGGACAAAATATTTTATATTAAAGATTCTAAAATGGTATGGCACGGCACGTGACTTCCAAATTAGTGCTGTTTGTGAGCCTTTGTAAAGCCACAGTATTCTGTGTGGTGTCCACTGTAATTGTAAGCTTAAAAGCACTAAATTTGCAAATGCAGTTTGGGGAAATACTCAATAGTTATGTATTGATGTTATCACAAACAACATGTGTGTAAGCGAAGGTGGAGGGTCTCTATTGCATTTTCCTTGTAAGAGCAGCAAAAATGTCAGCAAAGAGCAAAATCATGAAACTGGATGTCTGACAGTTCTGTTTGTGGTTTTTTTTTTTTAATGTGCTAAATTTCTCTGAGAATAAAACAGGGCTGCACTTTTTTCAGAAACATGGTCACTCCACGTGAATGGCTTTCCCACAGAAGCAGCATGTTCACCTTTATTGTTTGCCTTTGAATTTGGCTTCAAGCTTAATTTCTTGCACCTTTTATCTGCCTGAATGTAATGTGTACCAGGGAGAGACAAGCACTTAAATTTGATTTCTTGATTTTATTGTATGGAGAAAGAACACAGATATTTGCATGTGATTCTTTTCAGAGTAACCAACGATTAGAGTCACTGTACTGCTCAAAATGAACAGTATAAAATTGCTATTGTAGATCTGTGTCACTTGTTTGTTTTAAAATGAATTTTTGTAATGAAGTCTGGTATTAAATTTCATGATCAAGCAAATGTTTTCAAGAAAAAAGAGTAAATTTATAATTCACTTCAAAACAAGAGGTGTGCTCTTCACAGATGCTTTTAATACTAGATGCGAGCTTGTGTGCCTCGTTTTACAGAGGCCTGGAGCTGTTTTTCACGAGTTGCAAGAAGAACATTTAAAAAAAAGGGCGGGGGAAGGGGAGGATAAGGGGAGGAACATGCCTCTAAGAAAAGCAAAAACTGAATTGTGGGTTGCTTAAACTGTCAGCTCCTGAACAGGTATTGACAGGTAGTCCTGTGAAGACACTGACTGCCGTTCCCGTCCCGAGGGCCTGCAGCAAGCATCACGTGTGATGCTGGCATAAAAGAAATGGAACATTTGAGCCCTCTATGAGAACAGAAATCTCGGTTGGGATGGCACTTAAGTACACAACATCCCAGCACTGGATTTATATTCTTGCACATTAAATACATGTGAACATCTCTGAAGACCTTCATAAGAGCGTATTTAACTCAGGCAGTGAAGTCCTCCCTGCCACCCTGCTCAAAACCCAACATCGATTTGTCCTCCCATTGTTTTGGGCTCATCTGGGGCCTGATTCCTTCCCTGAGCTATCACTGCTTCCCCAGTTCCTGCGGGAACTCAGTCCTGGGATCAGAATTCCTTTTCTGTCATGTGAGATCATGTTGGCTCCACCTACCTCTGTCTCTACAATTTCTGTTAAAAATTATATTGTGGGGGAAGTGCCTGGTTCTGTATTCTCAGTGTTTGGGGTTTAGGTTCTACAAGCCACACACAAGCTGAAAAATACAGGAACTGTCCGAACCTTTGATTTGTCCGTTTTTGCAGACAGCTCTGTTTCCTCAGATTATAGAAACTAGAATGAAGTATTAGTTTATTAACTCCTTTATCATCTGAAAGGTATGGTGTAAATGACAATAAATAATGCTTCTAAAGCATTTTGTGGCTGTCAGTATAGTTTTATGCCTGCTTGAGATCTAGCTCTTTGGTTGTGGTTTTTTTTTAAAATTTTTTTTTTTTTTTTTACTTTCTGGCTGTGTTTTTAGGTCCCAGTCATTGAGAGAATACACTTCTATTAACATTTTAAATTATTGATGTAATTTTTATGTTCTTTAGTAGTGATGTCACTAATTTTCTCAGAATAATGCAATTTTAAAATTATAGGTACGTAATGGTCTTCATCAGCTGAAAGCAATTCTACTGATTTGATGGCACTGGAGGGAGCTAAAGACCATGAGGACAAGGTTCATATAAATACTTTGTTGGAACACAATGAAAGGATATCCCATTAGATTCACCTGTTTTAATTGCTCAGAGTAGCCTACAGTAGGAGACATAAACTTGATAGGTTGTTACCGTATTTAAAATGACATCTGAAATTGAAGCAAACTTTCATTTGCTGATTTGAACTCAGAGATGTTGGAGAGGGTTCAAACATTCATATTCTGTAGAGCTATTCTCGAATTCCATTAAAAATTATTAATATTGATTTTTGCCTCAATTACTTTGCTTAATTTCCGTAGTCAAAGTTAGGAGCAAATATTCTTAAACCTGTCTAAGGAGATCCCTATTGCACCTGATTGAAGAGATATTGAAAAAGTATTAAAGTTTAACAGAACACAGGCGTGATGCAGTCAGTGGTGCAGTTACATTGGTTTCTTCTGCTGTGTATAAGGTCTGTGACCGTAGCTCACAATGAAAAACAGCTTACAACAGAAATATCCCTGACCTTGTTCACAGATACACACCTTTTCCCACCTTCCAGAAAATGACAAAAAATATATTAAGAATATGGATATTTAAGCAGGGGCAGAATGGGAGAGAAGTACACAGTTGGCCATGCTTAAGTTCTCACTAGTCCGGCTTAATGGCTTTATAGACAGTAAGGACCATGGAAACAATCTGTTATTTTCTAAAGTATTGAACTTCAGCTTTTCATTCGTTGTGTAAAATTAAAAATTGTAGTCTTTAGTGTGCTGAGCTCTTTCTGAAGGAACTGAAAAAGATACCAAACTTGGTGGACTACCTAGGAGTTTGATTCTTTAAGATAGATGACAGTCCTTTGAGGGTCACAGGAGGTTAAAACCATTTCAAGCATCAGGAAAGACAGAAATTGCAGGCAGGTAAGTCACAGAACAGCCCGGGAGTGCAGGCTGCCACATCAGCTCTCCCATCTACCATGCCCAATTCCCACCCTCATGTCCAGGGTTTGATTTCCCTGGAAACTCTCCAGGTCCAGTGTAGCACTTGCCTTTCGTTCTGTTTCCAGTAACACATGAATTGTTTAGAGATGGCTGATATTTTGATTTCTGATTAATTCACCTCTTGTTTTATTTTAAACACTGATTCATTAGTAGGGATAAGTAAAAATGAAGGCAGGCAGATGGAATTGTAAGTGTAGAGAAGAGATCACATCCGATATCTAAAGCACTGGATTTGGTAGTGTTTTGCAAGAGGCAGAGTCATTAGTTAGATCTGAGTGTCTGGTGTGTCTGTGCTCCAAAATTCAGGAGGAAAAGTTGGAGAATAGGGACAGAAAGCAAAGTGAAGTGAGAAGTTTTGTTACCTGAACGTTTAATTGCTTCACCTTTCCCATATTTTTTTTTTTCGTCTGCCTGTCAAAAGTTAATAGGGATTGCACCATGTTCCTCCCCACTCACACCATGTTCCCGCCCCAGGCTTGCCTGGAATCAGATCACGACATAGTGATCTCATCCATATCGTTACCATTCATTTCTGTACCCAACCTTGGCCTTGGATCAGCTTACGTTTCTTCCTGGCATGGTGAAGTAATTTTCTGGGGTGGGGTAAGGGGCTGTTCTAAAGTTATTTGACATATACAGGCTTGTATTGCGGAGTGAGCCTCGGAGGCACGCAGTAGTGAGTTGGTTTTAATCAGTCTGTTTTGATAGTTGTGAGAGTGTGAAAATACCTTTGTACAAGTTCACAAAGTACGAGTGGAGGCAGCGGGAGCAGCCTCAAATGTTTGGGGTTTGTGTCGGTTATCGGTGGGAGGAAGCTGTGCGGGACAGGTTTCGTTTGCAGACTGGTAATGGAGTGTGGTGGCAGACAAATGCTGTAATGTTCGGGATAAAACGTGCCCCTGGTCAGGGGGAAGTGTCACAGAGCACAAACGATCTCCCTGGGGGAGGCCTCCCGCCAAAGCCATCGCTGGAGGAGCGGGAATCCGCAAGCAGCGTCATGTCAAGGTGAAGAGTTGATGGCAGAGGGATCTGGCAGGCGTCCTGGGGGGCCAGCTTGGGGTTACCTTGGAGTGTTTTGTGCTCTACAGCCCTCTCATCTTTCTCCCAGACAAAACCGGCAAGCTTGTTCATTGTATGAGCCAGAAAGGGCTATCTTGTCGTAATTAATGAATTGCTTTCTTAAGGAAGGAAAAAAATAGATACATAGTTCTGGTTTATATAATTTAAATCAAAACTGGCAGTTGATTACAGGCTCTTTGACTTGGAGTGTCTTTATAAAAAAAAGTCAGTCCTGAATTGTGCTGCATTGCACGGTAAAAAGCACATTTTCCAAAATACTTACATGAAAGCTGCTGTTTTCTGAAACACGCATTGTTCAGATGGCGAATGAGCAAACTGGATGTGGTGAAAGGAAGGGGGACGGGGAGGGAAGTTTACATACAGCTTCAAGCCTGGATGGAAGTTACTCTACAATTTTTAGAAATTAAAATATCAGTGTAGGGACCTAAAGGAATCCTGTGGGCTGATGGTGCAGTTTGTGAGGAACGTGTGCATGGTGCCTTTATGGCATACGGAAGATATTTTACCGTGGCTTGATGCTTATTGGGGTTGCCGTTTTTTCATTACCATCTGCAGTCTCTATTAGTTTTTGACAGAGGAACTAAGATTTTATATTTTGGGAGTGGTGTTCGCTGTGTTGTATCATGCTGACTGCTATTTCCAGTGTCTGTGAAATAGCAAAGTCTCACAACTTCAGTCTGATTCCTGAACTGTTGCTTTCATATGCTGCAGAAAATATTGAATCTCTTGATTATACAAATGTCTTCTGTTGGGTAATATTGACAAATACACTGAATAACATTTTTGACATAACATTCTGTTCCCACACAGATAATTTGGATGTAATTGAATGGGTTGATCAAGAGTCTGTGCTAAAAATACGACATTTTCTCACCCACTAAGTGAAAGAAAATGCGTGCTCAAAAGGCACTTTTGTCAAGCAGAGCCGTTGGAAAGTGGGCTGGGTTATGCTGCGACTACTGATTCGGCTTCCACCTCTGAAGGCGCAGCTCGGGTCTGGCCTCAGTTGCAGACGCAGCTGGTTTGTAACCTCAGCATAGTCCACGGCCGTAGCCTTGGCCCTGGTGAGGGTCCGTGGGGCGTGATGCAGGGTGATGGTGAGGAAGGGAGCAGCCATCCATCGCTGCAGTGGGGCTGGGGGGACCACGGCTCCTGCCAGGCTCCTGGAGGCACCGAGCAGCCTGCGAGGGATTTTACCTGGAGCAAAGCGCTCCAGCCCGTGCAGGGTCCCATCCAGGATGCCTGTCAGGCTTGCAGGAGTGCCTAAGTACACTTGAGCCAAAAATGTACAGAAATAGTTAGAGGGGGAAGTTTTGAAGATCTCTTTTCTTTCGGTTTTCCTTATTTTAATGGTCTCCTGGGCCAAAGACTGCATTGTTGCAGTTTCAAAAGCAGTATGGTTTTGCTGCAGACTGGGGGAGAAGAAAGAGAAATAGAGCTTAGAGAAGGGCTGAGTGTTTAGTATGCAATAAAGTAACTTTTCTGCTTCTCCCAATCTCCTATCAAATAAATCTCGTGCTAAGCAATCAAAACCATTTCTCTGCCCGCCGCGCCGCACAAGCCGAGCCACATTGTACCTTTCCAGCCTTTGAAACTGCCTGTGCCTATTTTTATTTGTCAGGCCAGGGCTGGGCTGGCCCCATTCCAGATGTGTCTCACAAGATTTGGTGCTGATGAGCTATTTATAGCACTGTGGTTCCATTGTCATGGCAACCGTGCTAGAGGCCAAGGCGGCTGGGAGCTATTTCTGGACTTGTGCTGTAATGTAAAACTGATTGGGAAAGTTTAGTGCATCCTCTAAGCCAGACTAACTTTAGACAGGCAGAGAAAAAAAAAAAAGACAACTACAACCTCTTTAAATAGGTTTTTCTTTTTCTCCTACCTTTTCCCCATTTCTCTTTTTGATCGCTAGCAGTTTTTGAAGGATGGTTTCCCTTCTGCTGGATTTGTCTAAAATTCATTCATGCCTCCCGGCAGATTACACTTTTTTAATTATGCAGCTTAGGAAGCTGGGTGCATAACCAGCCCTGTTTTTAGGGCAAGGTTTGTATTTCTTGGCAAGGCGAAAGTAAGAGGGTTTTGCTGGCTGGTCGATGGGGTATGGTTGGGGGTTTCTGCCATCGCTGCCGTTCTTTATACCCCGTAGTTTTAATATTCTATTTTTTGTGTGTGCTTCATGTTCTCCACACCATATAAGGAACTGTAACCTTGATTACCACAAGATGATTCCAAATATATGGAGTCATACTTTTCAGCTTTCTCATTATTTGCTTCAAAATTAGACCCATGGTGCCCCTCCGCCTCCAAGTGGCTGGAATGCTGCGAGGTTCTGTAATTACAGCTGGGGCCGCTCGCAAAATCACTCTTCTGGGATATGTACGCATTAATACTATCTCTAATTAAATTCTGAGCTTTTGACTGTTTGGAAATCTTTTTGCATGACTTGCTGCTTTGATAAGGAAATCGTAATAATCGTTTGACTTGAAATTGGAAATGAAAAAAATATTTGCGGCTTCTTGGGAAAATTTTCTAAAGAGTTGTCTTTTGATGTACTTCTGTTCAAGACTTATACTGCATTTAGAAGTTCATTTCCAATATAAAACTGGTTTTGAATGGGGTCCTTACGTCGTGAGAACGGACGTGCAGAATTTCGTTACAGGAACATCATATGTGAGATGTTTTTATATACAATACAGTGCTCTCATTATTATACCAATAATATTTGTTGCACTGCTGTCCCTAAGTGCCTGTCTCTAAAGGCTTTTTTTTGTCCTTAATTTTCTTGGTGAAGTAAAGTAATTGCAAAGGTCGTGATGGATTTTTTTTTTTCCTCTCTCTCCTTATCTAGTTTTGTTGAGGGGGGAAAAAAGTGCTGTGCCTTTCTGAATATTTTAATTATCCAGTAATGTGTTTGTGGTGTGTCTTCTGTAACCACCCTAACAGTCAAAACTCCACCTTTGCAAATCATAGAAAACATCAGTATATCTTTAAAAAAAAAAAAAACCCACAAAAATTCTACTGATGCCATTTTAATTTTTAATTTAATCTTGAGGAAAAACGTGGCAAGTTTGGTTTTATATACTCTCCATGTTTGCAGGATATCATAAATTCTAGCAAATTAAATGTTTGCTTATTTTATTTGCATCATTCCTTTAACTTTGCCTGCTCTCCTGCTTCTCTTGCAAAATAAACTACCCAAAATGTAAAAGAAATCTTTATCACCAGTTTAAGGAGTAGAATTTCCACACACCCCCCTCAATATCCTGCTTGCTCCCAAACCAGCAGAAGCGGAGGGACTGGAGGGACAGTTGATGCGCGCACATGCCCTGAGCTCCTGTCAGTGCCCTGCACGGAGCCCGTGGTTTTGTCACGCTGACAGACCTGCCTTTTCAGGGCTTGCAAAACTTCTCTGCATTAACATGTTTTTCAACTGTGTTAAAGTTACAGTGCATACATCGTGTAGTTCTTCAGCTCAAATACCCCTTTAAAGAGGGTGTTTTATCTTTGTCCTAATCCCGTGACTCTGGCTTCAGCATAGACAAAATAGCTAAAGAAATAATTTCTCAGATTGTTAACTGTTTAGCTTTTAGAAAGCTGTTGCTGAATAACAGAAAGGATTATGGCAAGGACTGAAAAGGAGTCAAGTAGAAGTAAAGCATGATCTGTTCTGGGAAATAAAAAATACATTTTTGTGTATAAACACTATTAATGTTGAGTTAAATTTCAGCTTAAAAGTACTTCAGGGAGCTTGGAGTTAGTTTTGTAGTCCTAACAGGGTACAGATAAATAAAAATCCACTGGGCATTTGTGCAGTTTGGTCTTTAGGAAGATGAGTAAACCACAATTTCTTCTGTACATAGAAACCTGAATTGTAAAGACTGTTTTAGAGGTGATCAGGGTAAATACAACTTTAATTCTTAGTAAAATCTTGATAATACTTAATAATATTCTGGTTAATTCTTAGTAATATCTTGATTAAAAACACATGACTCGGAGGAAATAAAAATTCCATTTCCACTGATTCAAGGGACTCTGGGCAATTAACTTACTCCCTGTGTGCCTACCTTTAAACAGGATTAATGTAAGGTGTGCGTTTCAGGATGCGATGGTAGAGGCAGGAAATGCAGCATGAATAAAGTTGTGAGTATGATTTACTGTCTGTAAAATACCTTGAGGCTTTCAAAGGCAAGAAACTTCACAAATACGGAGTTCCAGTACTACTGTTGAGGGGTGTGAGTTATAAACGAATGCTGAATTTAGCTGGGATTGAAATTTTGAACTGTGATTTGCAGTCTTACTGACACCAAAGATGAGATCTTAATATGTCTTTTAAGAGAGACGTTTTGTATACAAATTCAGGTTACGACTTGACAGGGAAAAAAAATCTGGTGGAAATAAAGCTCTTCAAATATAGGTGTGTTGTCAGTTTGAAGAGACCTTTCCAGTGTTGTTCTAGACTGAAAACAAAGGCTCTTCTTCACAAAGGAAAAAAAGTTCTCATCTGCCAACCATTTTGTCAGATCACAAAGAGTAACATGTCAAGTTAGTGTTTCTTGAGGTGGAAGATTTAATGCGCTATATACCTTTTCAGTGGGGAAAAATAAGTGCTGGCTGCAGTTCTCAGTCTGGCAGCAGTATTGTTCAGGAAATTCCCCCCATAGGATAAAACAACTCTCTCTGTATGAAAGATCTCTAGAATAAATTGGTAATTGTCTTGATCTGAAAATTGGGATATAATGTTGACATGATAGGCTTATTAAAAATACAGATACATGTATGACTTAAATTGCTTTGACCTGCAGGAGCCAAGGAAAGCTTCTTCTGCCCCTAAATCCATCCCTTAAAATTGAAGACACTTGATTCTTCACAAAGATCTGTTTAAAACATTTCACCTGTGGTTTTCCTTTCCCAGGCTGAAGAAAGGGAACCAAAATTAAAGTGTATTTTTTATTTCAGATTAATTAAATTGTTATTAATACCTTTAATTTTAATATCTCAGGGACACATCTGCTGCTGTCTTAGAGATGCTTCTTCTCCAGTGTTGCTGACTACAAACGATCTAAAGTTTGGGGTTTCTTGCTGGGTTTGGTTTGGGTTTTCTTAGCATGTGTCGTAGCAGTATCGGTGTTTTACAACACAGGCAAAACTACCTTATACTAAGTGACAGTATTTTGCAGAGCAGTAACTGATCCTGTTATTTAGTCGTGTCTAGAATCTGGCCCTAAGTGAGAATTGGCAGCGATGCTGAATGAATGATTTGCTTTCTGGAAAATAGCTTTCCCGTATAATCTCTGGGAAACTTTTCCAGAAGAAAAAAACTGACTTTGTAACTTGGTGCAAGACTTGCTCACAGTGTAAAATTTGATTTTGTGGTTTAACAGTTTTATTTGAATTATTTCACCAAGGTCACTTTTCTTTCTCCCTGTGAAATTCATTGCTGACACAGTAGATGGGCACAGTAGGCTCAGAACAATCTCTCCCAGCAGTGAATTCAGCACACAGAGTAGCTCTGAAGTGGCCTCACCGGTGTTTTGGGTAGAGCATAACAAGAATTAAAAATAGAAATTAATGAGGGTGAATTTGTTTTTATTTTGAATTAGGCTTTGTTCTCATCTGGCTTGATTATTAGTTTAATTTACTGGATAAATTATTTGATCTTGACTAACATTGACTTAGAAGTCTCTGAACATAGTGTATTGATCTTTTCTGAACTCCCATGCTCTTACTGTTGCTCCTTATTTTAGGTGTATCAGGCTAGATCAGATTTCTGCTACCCTTTCTCCTTGCAGACACATTTATTTTTCAGTTGACCAACAGAAAGAATAAACTCCTTTCTCTATGTTTGAGCAAAAAATCAAACTGTTTTTTAATGTCTTTAGCCCTTTCCAAAGTGCAGACTTTAACAAAAGGACACGTGCACAGGAGGAATTCTTCATTTAACATATTGCTTTGCTCCATTTTCCCTAAAATGCCACTGGAAGCAGGGTAGGTTTTCTGGTAACTATCACGTAGTGAGAGACTTAAAAGAGTATTGTTACGAGTCTCAGATGTTACTGAATGTTGGAACTGTTTGGGGGGGGGGGGAGAAGAAATGTTTATTCCATTTGAACTTGTTTTACCTGGCATGAACACTGCTATTGGAATTCATCTCAAGTACAGTACTGCTGCTCCTATGTGGCTGATGTTTTTCAAGGAAATCATAGGCCTAAAAATAGTCTGCATAAACAACAGTAAGAGGTTTGTACTTTCAGTTCCAGGTTTTAGCAATATCTTGTTGTTATTTTCTAATTGTCAGTTTCCAAAATCCATTAAGCTGATTAGCAGTGTGTTTAAAAACAAAGCAAAACAAGCAGCCCCCAAAACCCACCTCTTGGGGAGCCTCCCATAGAATGTTATGCTTAGATAAATGCAGTACAGAAAGGCTGGGCCATTGTAGTAATCACCTTTAAATCTTGATGAACATGTTATGTTCTGAACATTTTTCAAGCACCCTCTGTCCTGTGAAGTTGCCGCATGATTCTGAAATTGTGGTCTTAGGAGAGAATGTCCTGGTTGGAATTCATGGTTGTTGTACATATTTAACATCCTCTGTGTGCTGAACTAAGAGCTTTACTTCTTTTCCTTTGGATTAAAAAAAAAAGTGTAATCAATGAACAGCCTTGAAGAAATGAGGAAAAAAATCCAGCTTGCAAATTGCAGTACACCTTTTGTTGTCAATTTTATCCTTGTATATCTGTCTCCATGTCACCTTTCGTGATGGGAATTGATCTTTACACTGTCTCATGTTTTTAGTAGTATGCTTACTGAGATACATTTTAATGTATTTTAAAAACTGTAATTCAGACTATGCAAAAACTTACTTTTCATTTGTTTCTGAAACAAGGTGGTCATCTAGTTCGGGTATAAAAAGCTTTCCACTGAAGCCACTGTTAACACATACAGTTCTTCTTCCTCCTTCCCCTGCTCTTCATTAGATGTTCTAGCAAGTCAGTTGGGAAGCAGGGACAGAAACTGAGGGCTAAGAAGGATCCTTGTGATTTTAACCGGACATGGTTTCTGATTTGTGAGCTGGGATGTGGTTACCTTTTGCTCCCCTTTAAATTGTTGCCTGTGACCATAGTTCAGGCACTTTGAGCCTGTGTAGGGATTGAAAGGGAAAACTCATCTTTTCTTTGCAGTTTCTGCTTCATAAAGAATTCATGCAAAGGAATTTAAAACGAAACTTAAAGTATATTGGCTTTAAGACTGTGATTAATCATTAATGTTACGGGTAAAGTTAACTGTAGAAGCATTGCTAGATCTCCTAATAACACTGAAGTAGAAGGTGCCTGAGCACGGGGTAGCCCTGCTGCGTACTTAGGGTTGGATGCTGTGATTGGGAATGCAAACAGCATAAAATCTGCATCCTGAAGCTGCTGGTTTGTTACCTCTTCAAGTCGCATAGTAACACCACAATAAAACAGAGTTAAATCGGTTCCTTGAGATTTTTGCTCTTTGAGCTGAAGTGAAAGATAATTAGGAGGTTACAGTTAATTAGCCAAAATATTTTAAAGGCTCCAGGATACTTTAAGTAATGCCTAATGAATTTGAATAAAGCACATCTTTTTATACCCATGTGTCCTGCTGCTGCTACTTCTCCAGAAAGTAAACTGAAAAACTGATACCAACAATTGACAGAAAAATCAGTATTCCCTCTCACTTAACTGAACATGTAATGGAATTGGTTTAGGGATTTCATTTATTAAAAGAATTATAGTGACGATAAATGTTTAACAAATACTCATCTTACTTTCAGGAAAATCACATGTAAGCAGTTTTTTTGAGTCATTGGTTTACTGTTAGCAGTAGTGGATTATATTGTACAACTTATATGAATAAATTACCTAAATTAAATGACTTGTATGTTTGCTAGGGGAGGGAGCAGAAAGGGAGGGGATTGGAATGACCAGAGCTGATGAACAGAACTGTGGATTTGGCCCTCTGCTGGGTGCTGCTGGGAAAGGCAGGTTTTAAATACTAGTGCATGTACCTCGAGCCATTTAAGTGTATTCAGCATTTTGTGAATCAACGTGCACTAAAATACAACGAATCTTATCTGGGAACCTGTCGGTTGCTAAAGTGTTAGATCGTTTGTCTACTTTGAGAATGAAAAGTTACTCTCTTTCTTTTCTCTCCTCAGTTTTCTAGACAAGATTGACATAGTCAAACAAAATGAGTATACACCATCTGACCAGGTAAGGAACGATTCATCAAGAGATTACACAATTTATCTGCCCCCTCTGTCTCTGAGGAGAACTATCTCATTGATTTTCTAATTGCCATTTGTGGCACTAGTACAGATGCTGCCATGTACTGTACATAGGTACTGCTCCAGTAAAAATTACTTTGAACTGAGATTGTTTATACATGTAAATATACTGTGAAATGAAAATTTGCCTAGATTCAAGACTTACTTTATGTTTCTGTGATGCGAAAACTCAAACATCCATTAGAATTAGTAATTTATAATGTTTTGCCCTCCTTGCTGAATAACCATCATGCACTTTCTCTGATACAAAGTTGGTTGGTATCTTCTCAGCCCCACTGGCACCCACTGAAACCTGTGAATGCATCATCTGATCTCTAGGGATGGGTCCGCACTCTTCCGAACTCTTGTGTTTGCTTTAAATGGCTTGTAAATGTTTCCTCCCCTTCCAAGCTTGGCACTTACAACCTGCTTGTGAAAATAGATGTACTGTAAAAGTTGAGCACACCCATATGTGTGCAAGTGTGTTCACGATCAGAACCTTAAATGCAGCTTCACCATGCTCTGTTCCCTGTTACTGCAGTACAGCATAGAGTGCCAGCGCTGGGTAAAAGGTTTTTATTCCTGTTGCTGGATATGTGAAGAATTATGAAGTATCCCTGTTGAGTCAGTGACTTCTCTTTTATCCTCTAGGATCTTCTCAGATGCAGAGTTTTGACATCAGGAATTTTTGAAACCAAGTTTCAGGTGGATAAAGTAAATTTTCAGTAAGTATCTTTATTTTTTCTTTCTATTTTTTAATTATTTTTTTTTAAAGACAATGCAGACAAATACCAGGGTAAATTGGAGGATAGTCTACCACACAGTCGTTGAGACTACTGTATCTCAAGTTGATGTTTAATAGAAGTATTTTAGGATTTTTTAATTTAGTAGTCTGGCTTTAAAAAGAAATGCCAATTTGGTGTGCGATTTTCTGCTCGTATTTTAATTTGCAAAGAATAAAGTGTTTTAAATCTATATTTACTAACACCTTTTCTGAGTATTTGATGCGTTGCTAGTTAACATAGTGCAACAGTTGACCAAACCCAGACAATGCATGCTCTCTTTACTGTCCCAGGTTAGAAAGATTACTTGATCCAGACAAAAACTGCTGAGTTTTAGTCTGGTCGTGTTGTCTTTAGATCTTTGTTTCAGCAAATGATTTGTTGTAGGTAGGACTTTTTTTTAATGTCTTGGCTTGTAAGGGTGCAAATGTGTCTGCAATACACATACACCAGAATTTCTTACCTTCAAGTGTAGGGTTAGTGGAAGTAAACACAATTCTATGTTGTGGTGGAAGCGCTGTGTGCAGATGTTGCTGGACTGTTACCTGTTCAGGTTCTCATAATTCTTGATTCCTTTTAGCTTCTATGACACAGAAGACCTAACATTTCTTAAATTTTCTGTTTGCAATTAGGGGGGAAAAAAAAACCAAACCTTTAAACAAAATGTATTCTGACTCGATTTATGTTTTTTTTTCTCAGTATGTTTGATGTTGGAGGGCAACGAGATGAACGCCGAAAATGGATCCAGTGTTTTAATGGTATGATTACAATTTCTGTTTGTTTTATAAAACAGTTCTCTGCAAAATTTTAATGCCCAGTCTTAATTTTCTCACTGTGTGAAAGTCATCTTCTTTTCCATGTAGCTTGATAAGGAATTATCTGAACAGTCACATGGGATGGAATTTTTATTGACATGTAAACTTCTGTAACTGCATAGAATATCTTTAGGGAGAATGCAGGTGGAAAGGAATTCAAGTCTGATAACACAGCTTGTCCATTTTCTTTGGCTTTCTTCTTCATTTAATTAGGGGTTTTTTGCTGGGTTTGTGCATTATTTGCCAGCTATCCGAGTGTTGAATTCCAAGCTGTATTCTGTCTTCCAAGGGAAGGTTTACATAAGTTTGTGCCTATACAAAATATACAATTACAGGATCATTACGACATGCATAAATCAGAATATCATATTTTTGCGCATAATTGTGGCCAGGCTGTGATGTCATGGGTGCTTCTTTCTGAATCAGCACCAACCCATTAATGTGGTATGAGACTGTGGGGAATACCGGTCTTGTTAGACACTGTCACATCTGGGGCATAAGACTCTGCGCCTTGTGTAGTGTAGCCCCAAAACGCCAAAAATGGGCCTGATGGAGCTTATAAACCTGCACTTTTCTAGGGAGCCGTGCATATTAACAGAATTTCTTAATGAAACAGCCCTAAGGGGAAGGCACTTACTGGAAACATATAAATAAATACCCTCATTTAAGTAACCTGCATATAAGGTAGATTCCTCGGAGTGCTAACATAGCACCAGCCTAGACGCGGGTAAGACCTGAATCGGCTGCAGGCATTTTGTAAGATCTGAAGTCTTAACGCTGATGTCCCCATCAGTTTAGTTCAGGTGATTATATTCTTAACTCCCATACAATTTAAATTAGGTAGTTTTGTGTGTGTTCTGAAGGGTTGCATGTCCCTTCACTGCTATTTTACTCTCTGTTTAGACATGAAACCTTTCTCCACGTTTTCTTAAAGCTAGAGTATTAGACAATTATTTTTGTCTTTTTCTTTGTTGTTTGTACAAAATATTTATGAAGCTCTGCAAAGTCTTACCTTTTGTAGAACAGTTATAATGAGATCCTGCAGAACAGATAAAACAGAATGCAGCTTAGAATTCAGCCTGTTTTGCTACAGTTACTGTCAGTGTGTCACCTGAACACTTCATATATGTGTGGAACTACTGTGCAATATTTTCTACTGTGCTATTAATAACAGATTTGTTTGGGTTTTATCTGCTCCTTCCTCTTCCTGTTCCCTCACGATCTGACTCATCTCTTCTGCTGTTGATGTCTGAGGTAGATGAGCCTGAAAGTCAGTGTAAGGGTCTGGAGCAGCACAGAAACACAGAGATCTGGATTCTGTGATCCTGGGAGTATCTCCCAGGAAAGAGATGGGGGCCTCTGAGCGGTTTAGTACGTTATAGGAGGACTAGAGCAAGTAACCATGAATTCACAGCAATCTACTAGTTTTATTGTTACTATTGCCTTTTGTCCTGAGGTCTTCCCCCACGGGCCTCCCTGTCCTTTCTTGGTAACTCAGTTGCTTTCTGAATTTCTTTCCACACTTTAAGTCTTCTTTAAATTCGCTTAGCTTTCTTCAATTTCTCTCTCTTGCTTCTGTTCCTGTCTTTTCTGCATTTTCTGTCACTGTCAGCCGCTGTTGACAATGCCTTTCCTATCTTTAAAGATTCCTTCACTTTCTTTTCTTATTTTTGGTACTTTGAAAGCTCTGAGCAGTAGCATTCCAGCCTGTTCTCTTCATGAAACTGGAAGTCTGGCAGCTTTTATTGAACTTTGGGATTCCTGGATATTTCTTCTGAAGTTTGGTATTAACTAATGGGTATTTCTTGATCTAGATGTGACTGCTATCATATTTGTGGTGGCGAGCAGTAGCTACAACATGGTTATACGAGAGGACAATCAGACCAATCGGCTTCAAGAAGCACTAAACCTCTTCAAGAGTATCTGGAACAACAGGTCTGTGAATTGAAGTCTCATTTTTCATATCACATAAATTAGTGATCTTGTCTCATACTGTAGTCAAGGTTTGTGTACTGGGCCTGCCTAGGATAGAGTTAATTTTCTTCATAGCAGCTCACACGGTGCTGTGGTTTAGATTCTGACCGAGACAATCCTGGTAACACACTGCTTTTGTAGCTGTTGCCGAACACTGTTTGGGAAGCGTCGAGGCCTTCTCTGTTTCTCGCTCTGCCCCCCAGTGAACACGCTGCAGGTGTGCGGTGGGTTGGGAGGGGACACAAGCGGGCAGATGTCCCAGGCTAACCGCAGAGGTATTCCGTGCCGTGTGATGTCACGCTCAGCAAGGAAAGGGAAAAGAGCGGGGTTGGGAGGGTCTGCCATCTTGCTGGGTATTGGTCTGCCCACAGGAGGAGGTGGGTGATTGCCTTTGCATCACTTCTTTGTTTTCTTCTCTCTTCCACTTACCCTTCACTTATTAAGCAATTATTATTTATCTTTTTTTATCTTGGCTCTCAAATTCCTCGCTATTATTCTTCCGTTCCTCTTCCTCCGTCCCACAGACGGGGAAGGTGAGCGAGCAGCTCTGTGGTGCCTTGCTGCCCACTGGCGTTAACCCACAGCAGCGCGTAGCCGCTGTTACGTGCTTCTCACAGCGCAGTCCAAGCCCATCTTTGATCCCAGCAGCCCAGTGAAGAAAACTCTGGAGAGTTACAAAGTGGTAGTTGCCATATTGAGGCTGAAGGAATGAAAGCAGTGATAGAGTAGCCCACTATGAAGTGGGTACTTCCACCTGTCTGGAGCACTTGGATTAGCAACTTCTGTTGCCCACATTAGGAGCGTACAAACCGAACCCAGGGTGTGTACACTCAGAATTACACCACTGGATTCAGGAATAAAAGGAACCTTTCAAAATTATTATAGTGTGTCATATGACTGTTGTCTCCAGAAGTGGAATGAGTTTCTTTGGCCGTGTGATCCGAGCTGTGCCTTCTCAGAGTGTTCGGTTTCAATTTTCTACAGGTGGCTACGGACCATTTCAGTAATTCTTTTCCTGAATAAACAAGATTTGCTAGCAGAGAAAGTTTTGGCAGGGAAATCTAAAATTGAAGACTACTTTCCAGAGTTTGCTCGCTACACTACACCAGATGATGGTAAGAATTTTAAGTTTTATTAGCAATTTATCATTGCCTTGTTAATCACATTTGTAATGTTTTTGGTAATTTCAGCTAAGCCTGGAAAACTCTTAAGTAGATCACAGAATCATAGAATGCCAGGTTGGAAGGGACCCCAAGGATCATCTAGTCCAGCCTTTCAAGATAGAAAAATACAGTTTAAATGAGATGGCTCAGCACCCTGTAAAGCTGAGTCTTAAAACTGTCCAATGTGAGGGAATCCACTACTTGCCTTGGGAGATGATTTCAATGTTTAATTGTACTCCTTGTAAAGAATTTTCTTCTGGAGTCCAGTTGGAATCACTCCAAGAGCAACTTGCAACCATTGCCTCTTGTTTTTTCCATGTGACTCCTTGTAAAAAGGGAGTCTCCTTCATCTTGATAGCCACCCTTTATGTACTGGTACATGCTGATAAGGTCTCCCCTAAGCCTTCTTTTCTCAAGGCTGAACAATCCCAGTTTTCTCAGCCTTACTTCATACAGCAGGTCGTCCAGTCCCCTGAGATGTAATCTTTGTTGTCTTTCAGCCAAAACATAATGTTAAATTTTAGTTATTAACAAGGAGAGAATCCTGTCTTTTATTCATGTAATATGTTTATAATTCCATCATGCCAAAATCCTGTTACTTTGCTGGTATAGACAACGGTACAGCTTATCACCAGTGTAGAATCAGAGAATCATTTTGGTTGGAAGAGACCTTTAAGATCAAGTCCAACCATTAACCCAGCACTGCCAAGTCCACCACTAAACCCAGGGATGGGGACTCCACCACTGCCCTGGGCAGCCTGTTCCAGGGCTTTACAACCATTTCAGTGCAGAAGTTTTTCCTAATATCCAACATAAACCTCCCCTTGTGCAACTTGAGACCATTTCCTCTCATCCTTTCACTTGTTACATGGGAGAAGAAACTGACCCCCACCTGGCTCTCAACTCCTTTCAGGGAGTTGTGGAGAGCAAGAGGGTCTCCCCTCTAGGCTGAACAACCCCAGTTTCCTCAGCAGCTCCTCACAAGACTTGTGCTCTAGACCCTTCACCAACTTTGTTGCCCTTCTCTGGACACACTCCAGCCCCTCAATGTCCTCCTTCGAGTGAGGGGCCCAAAACTGAACCCAGTATTGGAGGTGCAGCATCCTCAGCACTGAGTACAAGGAGACAATTATTGCCTTAGTCCTGCTGGCCACACTAGCGCTGATCCAAGCCAGGATGCTGGTGGCCTTCGTGGCCAGCTGGGCACACGCTGGCTCCTCTTCAGCCGCCTGTCGACCAACACCCCCAGGTCCTTTCCCACCGGGCAGTTTCCAGCCGCTCCTCCCCAAGCGCAGAGCGCCGCAGGGGCTGGTTGTGTCCAAGGGCAGGACCCAGCACTTGGCCTTGTTGAACCTCATCCCGTTGGCCTTGGCCCATTGATCCAGCCTGTCCTGGACTCCCCCTAGTCATACCTGTGGTCAGTTCTCTAACCTGTCAAATGCCAAGTACTATGGCCACTGTAATATTCCTTTGTTCTCCTGAAATCTTGATGTTTTACATAATATGTTATGGTTTGCCTCACAGTCAGTTTTGAAAATTATGTTTCTATCGTATGTGAGCAGAAAACAGAACAAGTTACGATTTTTAGGTGCTATCACCAAAGAACATTTGTTTTAATGAGATACTTATTTTATTGTTAACTAGCAACACCAGAGCCTGGTGAGGATCCCAGAGTTACAAGGGCCAAGTATTTTATTAGAGACGAGTTTCTTGTAAGTATTTCCTTTTTTTCAGTATTTCTTACATGAGTCTTCTCAAATATAAGCTTTCGTGCACCTCCTACTATGGCAAAATGCTCTCACTTTTGGGGTTGTTTATATTTAACATCCACACTGCATAAAACACTGTTACATTTAAGAGCTTCACTGCTGTTTGTTAGCTGCTCTTTGGTTTTTTGTTTGTTGACGCCGTACATAATTAAATAGCAGAAGAATTGGTGAGAATCAGGAAACCTCAAATAGAGTGATGAGTGAAGTCCTGCCAGACTTTTATTCCGTTAATTATTTCTAAAGATAAAGATGAATCAAAAGATGCATCATCTGTAAAATATTTGTGTTCTTTTCATATTCTCTTTCCCATTACTGGTCAGCTGAAGCTATAATAGACATTGATTTTTTAAAATATTATTACAATTACTTGTAGTGGTGAGCATGGCAATCAAATTGTGGACTCATTCTGAAACTGAGCAAAACAAAATTTTGAGGGAGGCTTCCTGTAAGTGTAAAGCAGAGATAAAAGCCTTGTCCGAGGAGGCAAAATCCCACTTTCTTCATGGACAAATCGCCTAGGAGTTGCGTGGCTAAAGTCACCAAAGCTGCATGTAAATAATATCACTTTCTTGAATTCTCGTTCAACTCTGAAATTCCCAAGCAAGCAGCGACCTTCTCACCCTATAATTCTGATCATTTTAAATCTCAAGTTTTAGGTGAGAGCGTGAAAAATTGTGGGCATTTTGCCACTTAGTTACGCCCTTTGAGAGCACAACTCACACATGTTCTTAACCTTCATTCATCTGAGTTTTGAGAACATGGGGGTTTTCCCCCGTCAGGTTTATTTTAACCCAGTATCTCTCTCTCGCTTTTCACAGAGAATCAGCACAGCGAGTGGAGATGGAAGGCACTATTGCTACCCTCACTTCACGTGTGCAGTGGATACAGAGAACATCCGGAGGGTTTTCAATGACTGTCGGGACATTATTCAGCGCATGCACCTTCGCCAATACGAGTTGTTGTGATGGAGAGCACTTTTTTCTGTGTTTTGGACTCCTTATTCCTTATTAAAAAAAGAAAAAAAACACCCTTGCCCACATAGGGTGGAAGAGAACTGTTTGAATCTCCCATTGATTTGCACCCCTCAACTTTTTCTCCTTGCTGGACAATAGCAGCACTTCTAAGCTTGCTTCTGTACCCCTCGGACAGTTTGAGATGGCCCCTAACACTTAAAAGGCCATTTCCATGAGGATTCCCTAACACTGTTATTAACAAAAAAGAGAGAGAGAGGAAAAAAAAAAAAAAAAAAAAGAAATAAAAACTAATTAATTAAAAGCCCTGAATGTGGAGCACCTGAAAGAATTGAGGATAAAAAATTAAAACATAAAACAAAAATTGGGGAGAGAAAACCTTAGGTAATTTAGCACTGTTGTGGGCATAATCATATAACCCGTGATCTCCACTTTGTATCATTCACTGCATCAGATAAAGAAGGTGCCAAGTCACAGACCAAGTTTGAAGACAGACTTTTGAGTTTGGTTCTCTGACTGTAATGTGGCTTTGAACGGAAATACTGACAATTCTACAACAGACCTAGACAGTGCAAAAACCAACCGCTACCTTTCAGAAGGGTGTTTTTAAAACCAGTCTTGGTGGTCTAAGGACAACCATGGACATTTATGAATTGAACTGCGTATGGCCTGTGATTGCAGAAAGAGTTAACCACACACTGTTTTCAGTTTGTCCACTGATGATCCCGTCTGCTCTAAAAATCATTATCTGGACTGTAGTCCTCACAGTCTTTCCCTTCTTTTTCTTCTTCCCTCCCCTCATTTTTTTTATTTTACTGCTGGATTATTATTCTTGTACAGACTGTAAAATGTATTATTTTGTACAACTTTATTGAAAAAAAATAACTTGTAGAAGATCTTTGTGCCTTGATTATGGCTGTACCTGTACAATGAGCTAAGATGTAAGTATGTTTGATTGCGCTGTACAGCTTTGTCAACCCTATCTGCAGCATTAGCTCAAGGTAGGGAAAATTTATCTGTAGTTTAGTTTTTCTGGTTTATAAAAGGAGGAAAAATACTGTTTAGTAAAAAAAAAAAAAAAAAAGAAAAAAAAGAAAAAANNNNAAAAAGAAAAAAAAGAAAAAAAAAAAAAAGAAAAAAGTACAAATTGTGCAAACTTAACCACTTTAAAAGTGAGGTCTTCAACAAGTGACCAGATGTTGCAGCATCGTGCTTTTTAATTTTTAGCTTTAATTCATTTAAATCTCTATCCAAATGCAAAACATGGCTTGTTTCTACATAAACCAAATTTTGCTACAAATTATAAACGTTAGTCTTTGGTCATTCATAGTTCTTTTTGCTAAAGACAAAACCAGAACAATAACAGACACATAGGGCATCATGCAGGTCTGGTGACCATCTCTAGACTGGGCCAAATAACCCCACCACCCTCCACTGACGCTGCGTGGGCAAACTCCTACCGGAATGACAAGGTGTGCACTGCCCTTGGATTTGGCCACTGAATTCCAGTTTCAAATGACATTTTTATTTCTCTTTTAATAAAGAGATACTTTAGAACCTTTTTGTTTTATATTAACTATATAAGTAGCTTAAAGTGAAGATGTGTGGATTTTTCTTAAACTTGAATAATTTATGCAAATTATATGCTTAGAACAACATGTGGTACAGTAAAAAGAAAAAGAGCAAAAATCACTGTAGCAATAAGAGAGCATGTAATTTTAGTAACTACTACACTGCTTTATATTTTATACCTAGGTGTTTTATGTCTCTGTGAGTGTGTTACTTTTTCATGTGTCTAAACCTACGTGTACAATTTGTACAGAGTCAGAAATTACAGCTGTAATAACACATCTAGAACAGTGTTAGCCTATATTACTCAAACCCCCCTGTTCCCCCTTCATTTACACCCCTAAACTGATCTGGATCTTACTGCAGTGACTTTAAAAGGAAAAGAAACAAAACAAAAAAAACCCCAAACACCAAAATACTTGCCTCTTTGCCTTTCACACGAGCTTTCCTCCACCCAAGAGACTCTGTTAACTTTCTTTTTTGGGAAGAGGTCCAGTTTAAATTAAGATTCGGTTGTGGTCAGCGATGTCTGTGCAGCTAGATTTCCTTCAGCTATCAGATGCCTTTCTAACACAAAGAACTGCAACTGCTCAAAATTGAGTTTTCATTGCTTCCGTGGCTAAACTTTTAAATGAGAATCACCTAGTCCCATTTTCACACAGAGAGCAGGGACTTGATGGAGTTACTGTCCCATCCTTCTGAATTCAAAATTACTAGTGATCTTCCAGAAGACACCAAATCATCTGAAAATTTTAGCTGTGGTTGCTACTCATCTTTTAAAAATCAGCTTTCCTGTTCCCAGGTTTAGAAAGTTGCCAGCTGAACTTTGTAGAACTGTAGGAGGACGTGACTGAAAATCGCCCCTTACGATTTAAGAATGTATCCAGTGCCTGCAGGTTAAGGGCTGGTGTTTCCACTAGGTAAAGATGGGACACACGAAATGGAAAGGAAATTCATCGTGAGCCTTAATTTTAGTTACAAGAGCCAAAATCTTTAATTTAGTGCCAACCCTTCCCTTTTTAAGCCTAGGAGGAGTTGGTGTGAGCACCACGTTTATAAATGGGGAAAACCTGTAGTGGTGTGAGGAATGTAATCTCATCTGAGAGAAACAAAGCACCTCCGTTAAGAAAGAAAATTACAAAATAAGCTTCTTCGTCTGATAATGAGAAGGATGCGTAATAACAATGAACTATGTAAGACAGCGACAGTTTAAGAAACCTAAAGCTTTATATGAACAGAAATGTTTAGGGGATGCTTTCCTGTTTGTTTTCTTACATGAGGAAAAAGGCAATTGTTTTGAATATGGTTGAGTTGCACAAGTATGGAGTGTGTGTGTGTCTTAACGTCTCAGTATTGCCTTTGTTAGTCTCTTTATTAGTCCATGCAGTTTGGTGGCCTGGTAAATGCAAGTCTTATTTTTAACAGCTTTCCTTCTTTTTTTTTTTTTCTTTCTTTTTTTTTTTTTGTTTTAATACAAAACCATAAAGCTTTAATGCTTGCTATTTAATAAGTAACTGTGTTTTCTTCTGTCTCTAATTTAGTGGCCATAATTTGGAGTTAATTGAACCATTCCAACCTAATGCTTACCCACATCTCCTCGTTTTGTTTTATTTATTTATTTGAACTTCTTGTTTTCATGATTGAGGACTTTCACCTCTGTCTCATTCATCTGTTTGGAAACTTCTGACCGTACAGCCAAAACGTAACTCATTCGACTCAGTATTCATGGTGATGCTGAAGTGTAAGATACCTGCAAATGTAAACACTACCACTTTTATTAATAAAAGCAAATACAGTGTTTTAGGGCACATTTGCATCGCTGTAGTTGAGGTTGTGTCAGTATTTCCATTATAAACCCGTAGAGGGTCTATATCTTGGCACTAAATTGCCCTAAGCTAAGTCTTTGCCGTACAAGGCTTCTGCTCAAGCATGATTTGGTGGGTTGGTTTTTAAACGGTTTCCAACACAAACTCTTGCTTCTGTTTTTAAGTTATACAACTATTTTGTTGGATGGGGGTTGGTTAAAAAAAAACAACCAGCACAACAAAAAAAAACAACCAAACAAACCTGGGTCAAGATTGTTTTTGGCACTGCTGTAACTCAGAAATGGTTTTGATTTTAAAACATAACCTTTGGCAAGCCAGTAACCTACAATATGGTCTGATCACTTTGGGTATTTTGTAAAAATAATAATAAATTGTAGAGATGTTGTGGTTTCAAAATCAGCTACTGTGCATTTGCAGCAACTTATTTCAACCCCAGAACTTTTAGCAGTTTGTACGTCAGTACACGTATTCCGCAGCAGTGTGATGCAGCAGAATAGCAAAAACTCCGGAAGGGTTGGTTTTTTTTCAATAATGTGGAGAAGTAAATCCACTATGGACTAAAAAAAGATTCAGCTGCTTCTGAAAGCATCAAAAACTGCTCTCTCCGTGCTGAAACTGGAGCTCTCTGTTAGGAGCAGACTTTGATGCAAAAGCGTATGAAGACGTGCTGGGTCAGTTGTCATAGGCAGGAGCCCTGAGGGCTTATCTTCGTTTATTTAAAAACTATTTTGAATCATGGCATCGAGGATAGGATTGAACTGAGAGCATGTCATTAACTCCAGAGGAACTGAAGCTAATTCTGTTCCGGTGTGTTGCACGCAATTGATACCTGCAGGATTATTTTCTTTTACCAGTAAATCTATGCACAGAAATATTAATGTTCATCACTGTAGAAGCCGAGCACCTTGTAATCAGTCGTGGCACAATATTCCTGTAAGCGATGTAGGATGTTTTGTGTTGTATTCCGTTTTCCAGTGTCGAAAATTAGGTACCGGGAGAAACAAAAGATACAAACATGATTACACAGGAAACTGGCCACAGAGGAGACAGACCCGTGAGAGCCGAGCACCAGTGCAGTGCCTTAGTGACAATACTCTTGGTGACTGGTGCTCTACGAACGGCAAAGATAGAGAAAGGTGTTGTACCTTATAAAATTATGTAACTTATTCTGGAAGAGAGTAAGCTTTCTTCTTTCCCCAACTGTACCTAATATGCTATGTGGATTTCTAACAATGCTGGCACTCATAAGACCTCTTCCATGGAAGCAGATGATACAATTCTTACCAGCTGTAGGCAGCAGGATGAGGGCCACAGATGGGGAGATCCCGCACAGGCACGGCTCCTCATCCCCAAAATACCTGTTGAGTTTGTGTAACAGCAGAAGTATTCACAAGCAAACATCTTGTTTGCAGTCCAAAGCCAAAACTGTACCCTTCTTCCTCAGCTTTGATATTTCTGAAAATTTATCCACTGGGAAAAAGTATTTCTGTTCTATGACAAACTTTGAAATGTCTTTGTAAATAAAATGAGCCACAAAGGGGATTTCTGCTCCTCTGCTGACAAAAGCCGTTACACCGAAAAATCTTTCTGGTGACCGACAAGATAGAAATTCCAAGCGGGAACCTGTTTCAATCCTGGTCATAACCGCTCAGCGTAAACACTGTGAGCAGATGTGTTTCAGTTACTAGGGAGGTAAATGCTTCCGAGTATTTTACTGTATTGCAGAGACTGCTAAAATTTGAGCCACGAGTACTGGCTTCATAATTGTTTTCAACCCGGATTCCTATCTTACTAAAAGTTAAAAACTGCTTTTTATCCTGTCTACCCCTAATGTACTGAGCTGAGCAAAATGGGTGCAGTTTAAAGCATAAGTCTACTTGGAAAAGCAACCTGGGAGGAGTTGGGGAGGCAAACTAATCTCTCACTGCAGTAAACATGAAAATAGTAACTTGGGGGTTTTTTTCTAACTTCTGAGTCCGAAAAGCTTAGCCTGGTTCTGTGGGAAAATATAGGGAGTTCTTCCTAGGTTAACAACAGCAAGTGCTCGCTGATACCTGCAACACGGGGTAGCTGACCAAGTATGTAAGAGATAATTTATTAAAGAGAAAAAAAACAAAAAAACACCAAACTAGAATTTATAGGTCTTCCTTCTGTTTTTCCCTTAGGAAGTCTGCCTCAAAAATGTTTATTTTAGTGACTGGATAAAGCAAAGCCCTTAAACATTGTCCCAGATACAGAGAGAATGATACATGTTTGAGGGAGAAGATCCTGGTGTTAGTGTTTTTTATGTAACATAAGATGTTTTCCTAGGCTGGGGTACCAGTAGACAAATGTAAGCAGATTCAACATTAAAATGTGAATGTATCTCTTCACTTTAATTTACCCAATTGTTTTATTAAATGAGTTGGCTAATACTACTTTTTTTTTTTTCTTTTCCATAGAATACTACTCAATCTTGGAGAAAGAACAAGCTTAGGGCAGAGATAGTAATGTTGGAAACTCAGTTCTGTTGTTCTGTTATGCAAACTAATGTTTTGAGGCTGTGAATTTTACGTGAGTTATTAATAGTGAAGTCTAGTGTTTCTATTGGTAGTTTTCTGGTATTTGATATGACTTGGGAATTTTGTCATTCTTGCAACTAAAATGCTAGAGCACCAGCAGAGATCAGGCAGAGGAAGGAGCTGCTGTATAAGGGTTATGGATTATCGCATCCGGCTCGTGACTGTAAGGCTGCGTGGAAAGGGGGCCCATCCCAGTTCTTTTTCACTACTTCCCCAGTTTTCTGTTGGCAGGATGGGAAGAGCTTCCATAAAAAGACAAACGAAGGGGTTGGGTGAACCAAATACATCTGTGTAAGACCTCACAGTATTAATGAAAGGTATTTCAAACTTGTGTGAACCTAGAGCCGCAGGAGACAGAATGTCTTTCCTGAAGCGTGTGTGTGATGATTCATACGTAGTTTTAATCTCTGTTCTCTCTTTGCTTGAAGGCACAACATCCAAAATGAAGTCACATTTCATGAAAGTTTCGGTGCTAACCTTGAGTTCTGTTCCCCACAGGGCAAAACTGCTGGGCTACAAAGGTTCATCTATGTAAGACAGTCTGGAAGCTCGGTGCTGCCACAAGCAATGGCTCTTGTTAACCTATTTGTGATCTAAAACTGGGGAGTTTACAACGTGGCCCAAAACCTGCTACCTTTGGATTCAGATATTTGTGTCCTTACTGCCCCACACCACCTACTCCTATAAATGAAGGGTAAGAGAGAATAGAGCAGCTGTGAAAGAAAGTTACGAGACAACCTCACTGAAAGTTCAAAGGAAGTAGAAAAAGGTAGATAAACAAGACCTAAATCCATCACCTTTCCATCACTGAAAAATATGTTTATGGGGGAAATTCTTCACCCCCCAGTTTGGGATCCTTACCCAAGTGTTCAAGGTCAGAGAATGTATCTAAAAGGCTGTGATATCTCCAACTAAGGAACCGCAGAAAATACACTTACTGCCTACATTATAGAACTGGGAGATGCTTCAGTGAGTGTCAGTTTTAATGATCAGCGTGCAACTCAACTGGAGCTTGCTTTGAAGCAAGAAAATGTTTCCGCTGTAGGCTTATCTTGAACAATACTTTGGGCATTGTGAGGCCATGCTTTTAAACAATCCACAGTATATAACTACAGTTCCAACTTCTAAGTTCATGTTTGAGGGAGACTAGAATGACATTATGTCAGCAACCTAAAATCCACCTTGTTATGTCTGGGAATACTCAGTTACCCAGCGAAGTGCCATGGTGTGCAGTGTCTGGAGCAGCACTGCTACCAGGAATTGTGATTCTCAAGGTACAAACAAAAATGCTTAATCCTGGAAGTTCTGCTTGAGAGGGAAGAACTCTTTAGCCAAAACTCATTATGCTAACTAATGCTGCAGTGATTTCCTACTCAATTTGAAAGTTATTACCTTATTCTAGTTGAATGTATTGGCTGATTTGTAAAGGGCTAATGATTATGGAATACAAATTTATGCTAGAAGAGTTTGCAGAGGGCAAGGTACAGCAGTAAATTAGCATACAGAGAATGCCAGGGTGGATATCTTTAAAGAACATATGAATAAAAGGCAAATAGTTTTCTTGGAAGTTGGCTCTTCTGTTTGGGATTTTTCTTTTGTTCCAGGAAGAACCCAACTGAAGTTGGATGACTTCATCAGCTGTATTATATTCAGCCCTTCTTTAGGTAGGAAATCTTGAAGCAGAGTTGTTAAGTAATTTGCACAAAAATCAAGCAACAAATTTTGACAGTTGAGTGGAATTCAAACTTGAGCATTTGATTGGTTTATTCTTTACTCCCTTAGAAGAGCCATTCCCAACCTTTATGAAATCAACCTTCACTTCTGTTTTCTTTTATTTTTTTTTTAAAAAGGTAGTTTTCCAGATTTCTCTAGATCTGGATCTACTCTCCAGGATGACTTTACTGCTTCTTCAAAGCATGCAGCAGAGACTCTGAGCCTGGCCTTCCTTGTATATTCATTGGGCTCAACATTTTCTTTTTAATAGGCTCACAGCCTCATCAAAATCATTAGATGGGAATTGTGGCTGAATACTATTTTACACGCAAAAATGTAATCAAATATGCATTTAGGGAAAAATTTGTTGCACTTATTTTCTGGATAATAATATATTTCAGGGACATTCAGGTGGGTTTATTGATGAACATTTCACTGCAACTTTGTAAACACAAATCCATACAGGAGAACACAGTTAAACCCAAGAAGACAACCAACATTGTTTCCATTCAAAGTTGTAAAGAGTTAGTCTGCCAAATCAATTTCTGGTACATTTAGTGTTTCATCACAGTTTAAACAATACCTTGAAACTGTTGAGTTTGATCTGACTTTGTCTCTTTGCCTTTGATTATAGACCTGAAGTGGGGGAAGCTTGGCTATTGCGATTCTTCTGCAAAGGGCTATACAGCAAACGTCTGGCTCTGTCCCTAGTTTTCTCCTCAAGGAAAGTTGAAAGTAAATGCTTTGAGTATTGTTCATTCTTTATATATTTAAACAACAAATATATATATATATACTCATTTTCTGTTATTGCAATCAAAATAAAGAGATATAAATACATAAAGACAAAAGAACTTCTAGTTTTAAGGTTCAGACACTGAAATTACTAGTGTCGTTAATGTCTGATACCAGTATGTGTCTTGCTGGCGGTTGGTGCTGTAGACTCTTCCTTTTTTCTACTCAGATAAGCAGTAAGTTTTGTAGCATAATTACCATTGAAATCCTACAGGTCCAGTTGTCATTAGACAAAACTTTTACCTGCTCTGAAAAATGCTTTACTGAAGGTTAAGATGAGCCATGAGCTCTGGGCACAAGGAAATTCTCCGGACTGCAGATCCAAATAGCCTACCCAGGAGATGCGCAGCAATTTCAGTCATGGGACACAAGCCTCTCCTGCTTATATAAAGACATCAATAATACAAAGCATATTTATTTGAGCCTTCTGTAAAGAACCAGCCTCTTAAGCCTCACAAAGCCTCAACTTTGTTGTTTTCCCATCCAGTTTCATTGGAATATTTGTTAAGTTCTGGACTTGCTTTTTCTCAAGTTTTAAATTTTCGGAACCTTCTGTTAGATTAATATAATAGTTACTCTGAAATCACCTTCAGAGAACTTGTCTTACATCTTATAACCCTGTACATCATTACAAGCCAAAAAAAAAAAAAAAAGCTGATTGTCCTGAGTTAGAACCAAACCAATTCTGTTCAGTGATTTTACTTTTCAGCTGAGTCTTTTCTAA
>VZZY01019952.1:118444-134550 GCA_013400335.1 Eurystomus gularis | reverse complement strand
CCTCGGGCCTGAGGCGGCCTGTGGCGGGAAGCGCTCGCCCTCACCCTCCGCGCCGCTCTGGAGAGCGCAGGGCTGCTCCCGAGGGACGCTGCCTGCTCCCCGGCTGGGGCTGGGGAAGCTCCCGGGCCCCATCGCTCCCGGAGCCGCCTCTGGGGCTCTGAGCTGAGGCGGGAAGCGGCGAGCTTAAGGGCGGGCGGGGAAGTCTTCCCTGTGGTGGGGCCTGGGGCTGGAGAGGGTAAAAAGGAGGTAAACAACTGCAAGACGGCGCTTGGCTTTGCGCCTTCTCTGTTAAGAAGTCTTGTTTGTCTGGGGAGCGGGTTGCTTGCTGTGGTGAACCGAGGCGTGTGAGTATTTGTGAGCAGAAATAGCCTAAATGTGTGAGTATAGGGGAAGAACAGGACGAGGGAGATGGCTGACTTGACTGTGCTTGCAAATAGCAAGACGATGAGGATGGGGAGGGAGAAGATGATGCCGAAGTCCAGCAAGAATGCCTGAAGAAGTTTTCAATGCCAGACTATATAATGGAGCCGTCTATATTTAACACGTTAAAGAGGTGAGTGTAACCTTGTGTGTGTTGTATGTGTTACAGGTGCAGTGTCATTGCTTTTTGTGGAAGTATGTGGGAAAATGTATAAATGATGCTACCGTTTACAATACATCTTTCAAACAGTTCTTTTCCAATCCTTTCATCAGGTATTTCCAAGCAGGAGGTTCCCCAGAGAATGTTATCCAGCTCCTCTCTGAAAACTACACAGCCGTGGCACGGACTGTAAATCTGCTGGCAGAGTGGCTCATTCAAACAGGTACGATAAGTAATAAAGCATAATCTGGGTCTATGGGGGTTTTTTGCCAGGAAGATCTGAATTAGTTGCAAATTTGATTGTACTCAGTAAGTGGATCATCGTAAAGTTGTCCTGTATGTGTATGTATGGATCATCATTAAGTTGTCACTGTATGTATCCTAAATTCTTTATAATAATATGTTTATTCTGTTCAGAGAATAAGTGAAGCAGTCTCTTGATTAACATTTTGAAATGCCCACAAACTGCATTATAAAGGGTAATATAGTTGAAGTAACTGCATAAACTCTAGTTTCTTTTTTGTTTCATGCACAAGGGCAAGGGTATTGTTACATAGATGGTGCTAAAAATATTTGATATTTTGTAATAGTATTACATAATTAATATTGTAGAAACCAGTTACCTTATTACTAGTTACTATTCTCTTTCAGTGGATCAGTGTTAGATGAGAGATTCTCATACAGGTGCCTGTATTCTCTGGGGCAAAAATTCTCTATTACTAGTCTGCTTCTGAATTCTTCCACAGCCTCTTGCAAGATACGTTCAGCATTATCTTGTGGTAGCTTTGTCCCTTAGCTAGTACAAACTTTTGTTTACGTATTACCAGAATTATTACATTCTGATCTCAGAATGTAGAACAACTTACTACTACATTCTGTATTGTTTTGTGGTATACTATCAAAGCTACTGATAGCCAGTATAAAGGTTGGACTTTACTCTGTGGTAAGGAGGGTTTGTGCATCAACCCTGGTGGTCCAGTCCTTTTTGTGATTAAGATCCGTGCCTTTTGGTATTGTGCCCAGTAACAGTCTTGTGAGATGGCTGGCATTGCTGTTGGTATGACTGATGGAGAGAAAGAGAAAAGGACGAATGTGACCTGCCTGTGATTCTGAGCAGTCTGCATTTAGGAAAAAAGATTGAGAATCTGTAACTCTGTCTGTATTGCTGTGGCGTGGTGGTAGAACTGATGGCTCTTCTCTCATCTTCTCTGTGTTGATAAATTTCTGAGTAGTTTCTGTTCTCGTTGAGAAATTTAAGATGTTGCTGCTGTGTTTCATTGGATTGCATCTGCCAAGTTTTTTGTTCCTTCTATACAGGTGTTGAGCCATTGCAAGTTCAGGAGACTGCAGAAAACCATTTAAAGAGCTTATTTACCAAGCTTTTTGACCCTCAGAAAGCAGATTCCATCTTTACAGAGGAAGGAGAGGTGTGCATGGAATCCGTGTTGCTGTCTCTACATGAGTGGATGCTACGTAGATGCCTTCATCTGATGGAGTAGTAGATGGTGGGGGAAAGGAAACTGTATCTTCAAATCTCCTTGGTTAAGAAACAACTGGTTTCAGAAAACCTACTGTGTCTCACTGGAGTCCTCAGAGGCTTAGAGAACTTAGGAACTTTGAATGCATCCTTCTCTGAAATAAAGTTCTGTATAACAACTCGCAGGACTCCTGAGAGGTAAAAGGCTTACTTTTAATGATCCTGGCAACTAGATATTCTTACATTTCTCTCTGTTGCTCTAATCTTTTTCAGACTCCAGCCTGGCTTGAGCAAATGACAGCACATACTACATGGAGAGACCTCTTTTACAAGCTGGCAGAAGCCCATCCTGACTGTTTAATGCTTAATTTTACTGTGAAGGTAGTATACTCAAGTCTAATAAATGAGAATACTGATTGTTCTGGTGTCAGATATTGGCTGTGGTCTTGCCTGGATCTTACGTATTCCTGCTAATGCTATTTATTCAAATGCCAGAACGGTACAAGTACTTGTTGGTGGGAGGAATTGTGTTACAGGCTGCAAGTAGGGAAGATAGTCTCCCAGTCTGAAGTGCTGAACATTTCACCCAGTGTTGTATGTCTCTGTGACAGGGAAAGAATGCTATATCTTGCTTTGCTCAGGAATATTTTTATATCATTATGGTTGTTCACTTTGGTTTTGCTACATCTTTATTGGTTTCCTTTTCTGTGGTCTAAAAGATGAATGTGAATTCTAGTAAGTGTGTGCAGAGGCAAATCTTACATTTTTTGGTGTTCCTCTAGACTTGTTAGGATAGCTGAAGTATAAGTAATGGAAGGTAAATAATACAAGTTTTCTGTGATGTTGTTTTTATAGCTTATATCTGATGCTGGTTATCAAGGGGAAATAACCAGCGTGTCAACAGCACGTCAGCAACTGGAAGTATTTTCCAGAGTCCTGCGTACATCTCTGGCAACAATTTTAGATGGAGGAGAAGAAAACCTTGAAAAAAACCTCCCTGAGTTTGCCGTGAGTTTTTTTTTTTTTTCTTTTTATGTGGAAAGAAAATAGTGTTTTCCTTTCCAGTTAGGGTATACAAATCATTGCGAGACTGTAGAGAATCTTGACATCTTATCAAGTCTTTAAAAATCCTATGAAGAGAAGGTGTATCTGAGTTAAAAAAATTAAAATTTATGCTTTTTGATCATTCTGTAACCAAGAATTCCTTGGGTTGCTTACATGACACTGTAAAAAGGTGAAGGTAGAACTGTTGTCTTTCTCATTTAATGGAAGGTCTAAAGAACAGTCAGGTCAGTCCACTGCAAGTTAAAATAATTATTTCATCATCCGTGTCAGTGTGAAAGTTGCCATCTGAGTCAATCCAGCATCTGTTCTTTGTTGTGAAATAGCATCATGGCAAAGGAAATTATCAATTTAGCCATTTCTTCTTGCATGGTATCAGTGCACAGTGATACTGTGCTTTTGTGTACTTTCTTCTTGGCTGTTGGGCTTTTGGTTTTCTTGTTTAGTTGTTTGTGTTTTGTTTTGGGTTTTTTTCTTTTGATTAGTAGATTTCAGTGAAATCTTTGCTATTAGGGCAATATAATCAGAGAAGCATACTTGCATATTTCTTGTTGACTGGTAAGTTGTTTTTTTTTGATGTGTGCTTTCACAGAAGATGGTGTGCCATGGAGAACACACGTATCTTTTTGCTCAGTCTATGATGTCCATATTAGCTCAGGAAGAGCAAGGAGGGTCAGCTGTCAGGAGGATTGCTCAGGAGGTTCAGAGATATGCTCACGAGAAGTAAGTGGGAGTTACATTATTAGTTAAATGTAAGTCACTGGAATTTGTAAACTACTGGGTTTTGCTCATTCTTGATTACCTTTTACCAGCAAAAGAGAGTTCTTAGCTGCAACAGAGCAGTTCTTATAGCAATCCTAATTAGTAAAAGAGCAGAAAAGTTTGGTGTCCTGTACTGGGAAACCTGAAATGAGCAAGTAACTGAAATTTCTGTCTGTTAAAAATTACATATTTTTATTATTCTGCAAACATTTTAGAAACAAACAAGGGAAACACCGGCCTGTTTCTAGAATTACTCAGGATAAGGGGTTCTGCCCTAAGGCATTACATTCCATTGCACGTGCCATGTTGACTCAGTGAAGATAAAATTAAAATGTCCAAATTGAGAAAATAAGTTGTTATGTGTGTTTGCTCTTCATCTAGAGGCCATGATGCTAGTCAGATCACTTTAGCACTGGGTACTGCAGCCTCCTATCCTCGAGCGTGTCAGGCTCTGGGTGCAATGTTGTCCAAAGGAGCTCTGAATCCAGCAGATATCACTGTCCTCTTCAAAATGTTTACAAGCATGGACCCACCTCCAGTAGAACTGGTTAGTAGCTATGTTTTTATAACTCCAAAACTTACTTCTGCTACAGTAGCACTCAGAAGTACAGGGTCTTGTGTTAAGTGTTACAGTGACACAAAATAAAAGCTAGCACTCAGACTCATCCCACTATAACTTTAAGTCATTCACATATAATTTAATTATAATCTCTAAATGTGAAACTACTACTTGTATTAAGTTTTGCATTAGCTTCTTGATTTTTATTTTTTTTTAATCATCCCACGTTTTTTACATAAAATCTAAAGAACTTCTTAATAGGAGATAAAGGTGGCAAGGAATTAATTAACTTCTTTTAACAACAACAACAAAAATGTCAAAAAACCCCACCTGGTTTTGCAGTTTGTTATACACAGGCCTAAATGGCACGTTTCACATTTCTCACTGCCTTGTTCTAACATGAGTTCTGGTAACAAATCAAATGGTGGCATTTAGATACTTTAGCAATATAGTCTGTAACTGTTGTTTCCTCTTTGGGTTTTTTTTGTTGTTTTTTTCTGCCAAAAGTTTGGGTCTCTTCAGAAAACTATCTAACCTGCTCCCAAGGGGCAGGGAATGAACACATTCATATCTCATTCTACTCAAGGTGTATCAGATGCACAAACTGTGGTTTTTTAGCCCCCTCTCATAATTCTTGAGCCATAATAAACCGTTACTTTTCTTCACAGATTCGAGTACCTGCCTTTCTGGACCTCTTCATGCAGTCCCTGTTTAAGCCAGGTGCTAAGATCAACCAGGACCACAAGCACAAATTTATTCACATACTGGCATATGCGGCTAGTGTAGTAGAGATGTGGAAAAAGGTAACGTGTGCTTCTGTGAATAACATTATTTTTACCTACAGTGGCCTGGCTGCGCTGAGGAAAATGAAGTTGCTCAATCTGAAATAATGTATTCAGATTGATTTCTGTATTTTCACATGAAATGTTTCTGGCTTCAACTGAAAGGACTAAAAAATGTAGATCCTGATGATCAGGTAGTACTACAAGTGTTAGAGTGCATGGAGTATTTTTGCTGTCTTCCCCCGCCACCCCTCAGAGGTTATCAGTAGTAGTTGTATGCTACTAGAATCATGTGTCCTTTTTCAGAGGAGGAAGAATTGAATGCCGTGAAGTGGGTAAAGTAATTCGTAGGGAATTAATGCAAACATCCTTGTACTTCAGCTCGTTGATAATTAGTTCTGCTGAAACTTGCATTTGAGTCTAAATTTTTGAGAAACGTGATGTAATCTTAGGTTTAGCACAGGTTACAATTCCTTTCCTTAAATAAAGACATCCAGTATATTCACAAGTCTTGCATTCAAACTTTACCATTTTCCAGAACAAGAGAGTCAGCATAAACAAGGATGAACTCAAGTCAACTTCAAAAGCCATTGAAACTGTTCACAATCTGTGTTGCAATGAGAACAAAGGAGCATCAGAGCTGGTTGCAGAACTGAGCACTCTCTACCAGTGCATCAGGTGAGCAGGGAGACTGGTCCCTGGCTTCAGTTGTTGGTAGGAAAGTAATACTTACTAGGGGCAGTACTGCTGCAGGGAGATAAATGCCTTTGTGGGCCACTTTGCGAGAACATCGTCATTGTAGAGCACTTGAAGATGTGGTCTGAAGTGGCTTTCAGAATTGTACATCTCACTCTGCAATCTGTCTCAGGAGGACGTAAATTCTGGCTTTCACTGACAACTTGTCCTTCTTGTGTCACACAGAACATGCTTTTCTGTCACTGGAAAAAGATGACACATTACCTTGTCTTCCCAGTAAAGTTTTCCTAGCAATAGATGTGTCCTTTTTTCTCCTTTTAAAAGAATGCAATAGCAGATACTGAATAAACTGGAACAAACTTGGAGTGTACATGAAATTTTTTTGCATTTTGTGCAGAGCAGGGAGCGTCTCTGTAGAAAGAATTATTCTTCCAGCCTATCTTTTGTTTGTTTCTTTGTTTTTCCTCCTCCCTTTTTCTTGATGAAAACTACTCCATGTGCTGGCAACTTTTCAAGCAAAACTTGTTAAGCTTTATTAATTCAGCTGAAGGTTAAACTGAAACTCTAGCAGTCATTAGAATATACTGAAAGATTTTATTTTTTTTTTTTAGTGGGAGTTTTTTGGTTTGCTTTGGGGTTTTTTTGGTTGGTGCTTTTTTTTTTTAATGCTCCTGTGCAGAAGTGATCTCTTGTTCTGTAGGTTCCCAGTGGTGGCAATGGGTGTATTAAAATGGGTGGACTGGACGGTGTCAGAACCACGATATTTCCAGCTGCAGACTGATCACACTCCTGTTCATCTGGCATTGTTGGATGAGGTAAAAGTGTATATAAAAAGCTTGCTGGAGAGTAGGAACAGTTTTGGTGCTTGTAACTAGAAGTACCTCCAGTTGACTGAACGCCTGTCATTGCAGTAAGTCAGGAAATACACGGATTAATCTGTTTCTATTCAGAGCTCATTCTTTGGTTTTGCAAGCTCAGCATTATTTACGCTAGGAAAACTTAGCTATTAAAAATGGTGGAAGGCTTTTCTAAAAGTTTACATCTGGCACTGTATGTCAGTGTAAACTTGTCTAATCAAGGCTGGTGTGTTGGCTTTTAAATTGAAGTTCTGGGGATCTAACTTTCCTGTCTTGTTTGCAGATCAGTACATGCCACCAGCTGCTTCATCCCCAAGTTCTACAACTTCTTGTCAAGCTCTTTGAAACAGAACATTCGCAGCTCGATGTAATGGAGCAGGTGATTCTCAAAGGATTCAGTACTTGTGTTCCTTCATGTTAGTTAGTCAGGATAGTAGCTTTTGCTGTCACAGCAGTTCTGAGAGTTTAATTTCAGAATATGGCCAGAACGAGCAATAAAAGTTGCACACTTTTGAGAGGAAGTTCTGATCTGTTGGTTCTTCCCTCCCCACACTTTCAGCTGGAATTGAAGAAGACTCTCTTGGACAGGATGGTGCACCTGCTCAGTCGAGGCTACGTCCTGCCTGTTGTCAGCTATATCCGCAAATGCCTGGAGAAGCTCGATACAGATATTTCTCTCATCAGATACTTTGTTACAGAGGTCAGCAAAAACTGTTTACTAACATACAGAAATAAACTCGAATGTCAGTTGTATGTGTTTGGATATTAAATCAGATTGCCTCAGATTGAAAATACTTCAAGACATGAGATCAGATTCTGAGCAATGTAAGGAATACCAGTATTCACTAGAATGTGACTTAGTCCTACTGACTCCTGAAAGCATTAAGGTACTGGGTAGAGTACCACAAGAATAGATGATTAATTATGTCTGTAGAGAACAGAGGTCTTAAGTGCAACTACGTGTGTCCTTTAATTGTGAATTAAATATTGTGTCTACTATTCCTCTGACTGGAAGACTAATCCAGCGTTGTCTGCTGTTTCAGGTGCTCGATGTGATTGCTCCTCCGTATACCTCAGACTTTGTACAGCTTTTTCTTCCAATCTTGGAGAATGAAAGTATTGCAGGTACTATTAAAACAGAAGGTGAACATGATCCTGTCACTGAGTTTATAGGTAAGTCACATTTATTCCTTCCACACCTGCTTCCACTTGTATTTGTTACAACTTGCAAATAATGTTGAGGAGGAGGATTGCTAAGAACAGGAACGTCTACCAGATATTGTCACAGATTGCTTCCCTTTTAGGGGCCTGTGTTTAGCAATTTGCCTTTAATCAAGGATCTCTGGGTAGTTGAGGAACTTGGAGACAAATGCTGCTTTATGAGAACTAGGACTGCAGTAAGGAAAGGATAGGAAGGGAAGAAATCTGTCATAATCCACTCCTATCCTAAAAGAAAAACAACTGCCCAGACTCTAAAATCCTGATTATTTACAGAATGCAGAAATCCACGTGAATGGTGCAATCAGAGTAATTTTTTTCTTTTTTTTTTTTCTTTTTTTCTTTTAAGCTCATTGCAAATCTAACTTTATTATGATGAACTAAGCAGTGGAAAATACCAAGAACACAGAGCACATGATCACTACTTTGCCATACTCTCCACCAGTAAGGTTCTATAACGGGGCAACAGAGCAGCAAAAAACAAACAAACAAAAAAAACACAAAAACCTACGAAAGAAGGAAGAAAGGGCTGAAGCGCATTTGATTGACTTGCGTGGTGACCTTGAGCTTTGTATCAGCTGACTGTTGATGTACTTTGGAAACTGGAATAATACTGAAGGATTTTTCTGTTGTTACACAAAATCAGTATAAATCTGAATATGCTGAAGGAGATACGGGAGAGAAATTTATTTCAGAGAATGTTCTTTTGCTTGCTCTTTTTTACTTGCAGAGTTTGTTACTGATTCTTTGTTTAATATATAAAACCTGGGGAATGGGGAAGGTAGCTCCTACAAAAACACTTTGCAGATAGTTCTTTGAAGACTAGATCTTGAACGCTCTAGGTTTTGATGGTTTGAGTTGTAAAAAAGGAATTTGTGTGATTAGCTCTGTGCTGCAGAGAAGCCACAATGCCTATTTCTCACCTCTGCGTTATATTAGAATTCTAAATACTCTACATATTTACTGCTAGGAAAAAAACCTTTCTGTGTAACCCAAGTGGAGTTGTAACAATCAAGGTTAGTTTTGTATTAACTGATGAATCCTACGTGACTGTGTTATCTTTCAGAATCTATTTTTTTGTTAAATAGATGCATCAAATGTTACTGGTAAGTTTCATTACCATGTCAGACTCCTACCGCTGTCCAAAAATATGAATGTGCAGAGATTTCATTACTGCCTGGTTTTTATACTTATCTCTACTCTGTCCTGACTGATGCCAAACAGTGGGGGATACACCCAAGATCATAATTTACCTTTAAATAAAGTTTTGGGTTGTTTTCTTTTCCAGAGATGTTTTTCAAAGTTTAATTAAGACCATTTTTTTTCTTTCTGTTCATTGGGCTGCATTTCTTTAAAAGTGAGGGGTATAGAAAAGCCCATTGTGCTTTTCCAAGCACATCTGTTTTCTGAAGAACCTGCGTTCTGAACTATACAGACATTTTTAAGTCCAACGATGTAAAGTTTAAAAGGAAATCACACTGTTCTTCTGTGTTGTCAGTGATTTGTGAATGGGAACTCTAAGCTACCATGATAATTCTTGAGACAGCAGCCAGCTGTACACATTCTTGTAACAGGGAGCGCGTCTTCCCTTTCCTCAGCCAGTCCCTCACAAACACACATGACAGTGACTGAGTTTACCATCATGTTCATTGGGCTGCATTAAAGCACAGCCTGAGAAGGGCAAAATTTGCTTCTGCAGAAGCTGTTCTGAGCTTCTTTGCCTATCTTTGAACGGAAGATGTACTATTATTACAGCTAACTCACCATTTAAACTTGCATGAGACCTATTTTTCATGTAGAATTAGCATACACATTAGACTTTTTGTAGCCCCTGACTTACTTTGTAGAATTAACCAGAGAAACAATTCACCATACAGAGCTTCATGGACATGTAGCCCTGTGTCATCTTTCAGTGATAAGCAAGAGCAGCTTCTTCCTGTATCCATTGCAACTTTGCCAGCTGTTTAAACGAGGTGTACTTTGGCTTTCCTCTGTGTCCAAGCTTGGTATCACTTCCTGCAAACAGCAAGTTTAGAGGTTTGTCTGCACTTATTCATGTAGCTGACTCTTAGCTAGTTAAACCTTCCCTGATGCTGTGATCAGTAGCATTATACTACCCTGTTGATACCTCAGTGGAACTTAAGATAAAGCAGGCACAGAATTAATCCTTATTGGCACTATGGAGTCATTTTGCTATGGTAAAGCAAAGCCAAGGAGACAAATGGAATTCTCTTTTGCCTAGATTTAAATGTGTATTATTGGCAAATGGTGGATAAGAGATAAAAACCTAACCATTCAAGTATGATTCTTGTATGCAGGGAGCCAAAGTTAGGCCCACCTCAACCAGAAAGTCTTTGAAGTCTACAAGTCTACTGGAATATAGCCTATCCTCAAGTCTAAAATACATTCTCATTGTCACAATGTCTCATCTCTCTTGCCTGTTGAAGTTTGATGCTTCCTTTTATCTTAATCCCCACTGTAGTGTAATTTAACTGGAATTGGTGTTTGACCCACTGTAGTTGCTGTACTGACAGTGTTGCCAACTAACCCCTTCACAAGAGAGAGTCCGGCAAGAGCAGCACCAGCCTGGGTGAGCTCTCAGCAAGTCCACCCTGTCAGACTGCTCTTCAGGTACAATAGAAGATGACCAAAACCACGCATTTATAAGCTCTTATAATATACATGAAGTCATGTAAAATTTCATTTATTAAATGCAATTAACAATATCAGCTAGTAACATTTGTTATGTCACTGATTTACCACTTAGTAACTGGCTCAGTTTAAAGGAAGAGAATTTGCTACATTCAAATGGTGAAGAGTTCTGGGTTGTGGCAGCTTACACCTTCCTTTGCACAACCAGTCACATAGTAAAGCAAGGAATTTGAGCAAAGTCACCTCAGAAGTACTTAGACTGTCTTTTGATCAAAGCAACTCCTGTTATTATTTTGGTTGTATAAAAGCAACTGCATTAGTTGAGACTTTCAACAATCCTGGTTTCACCAGGAGGCCAAGGAAACAACAGGGGCTTTAGTTTTTAAATGTATCTTGTCTAAATTTAGCTTTGTTTTTTTCATCTGCATCATTGTGAAATGATATTTGCTCAGTACCATCAGAAAATTTAATATAAACTCTAGACCCAAATATTGAGCATAGTTTTTCCTTCCCAGTAGGTCTATATAATTTGCATTTAAAAATACACAGAGATTTACATACACAGTTTCTGTGATTAAGTCAGTATGATTTGACTACCGTGCATCAAGCCAGGCAACTTTTTCATGGGTAGATTACCATTAAGTTGTAAATAATTATCTAAAGGCAGCTCTGTATTTATTTTACTGTGAAGACACTGTGTGTTGTTTTCTGGGCTAATTTTGCAGAACTGCCTGATAGTGTCAAACTGTGAAAGAATTTTTAGATAATTGTTTTTTAAACAGAAAAAAAAAGGTGCTGGGAAGCTTCCAAAGTCATTCCTAAACAGAAAGGCGTACAATGTAGACTCAAGGAAGTACAACATCTCCATATGCACAGTCCTCTTCAATAGCGAGATTGTAGTCTGCTCCTTTTCCACCTTTGTATGCACTTGTCACAATTCTCAGCCACCCTCTTTCACCCTGTAAAGAATTAACTGGCATTGTGAATTGGAAAACATAACTATAGAAACATGTATGCTTGAGTCTGTCTTCCAAATAGGAAGACTTTAAGGAAATCCAGGAATTGACTCAAGATTAAGTGTTAACACTGGTTTCATAGGGCAACCTTCTTCAAAGGCACAGTCTGCTTTGGTGACTTTACATCCCCTCATCTATTCCAGGGATGTAACCTGATTTTGCCTACAAGTTACAGTAATTTGTAGTTGCCCAAAACAGGAGCTGCATCTCCATGGAAGGGTAGCACTGGGGGTTGAGTTGACATGACCCAGGTAACTTTGGCTGAATATCCTTGTTTTCGGCTTAGTTAGGTTTCATTTTTTTAACTGCTAGTTTAGTTCAAAGACGTTCTACTTTTCCCATCCACAGGCTAGATTTGCAGCTTCCTGTTCACAAGCTAAAAGCCCCACCTTTCCTCTAAAGCCGTTCTGCAAACCTGTCTGTTCCCACATTTCCTTACCCAGGGTTCCCCCCATGAGTTACGAACAATCCAGTATTCTGTTCCGTTTTCTACGCCCCAGCCAGCCACAGACACAATGTGATTCACCACAGGTGAGGGGTTGTACTCTGTATAAAGCCCTCCAGTGTAAGCATCCAGCTTTTCAGTAGCCATTATGCCACAGCTGTAATAAAGCAGAGAAAGCATTTTATATATAAGGGGACTAGGGCAGAGGCCTGGCTAAAACTCAATGGTTTTCTTACACTTTTACTTCAAAAGTCAATTTATCTACAAAGTCAAGTCTGCGTATTGGTGCAGAGCTGCAGAGGTGCTAGAGTGGAGAAGTACACCTCAGTCACTAGGCTGAGTTTCATGTATTTCAACCCCAATATTGCTAGTAGACATTTTCTTTTACCTAATTGGTCCATTAGTGTAGATTTCTGCCATCATTTTTTCCCTTCCACTGACAGACCCGTAGTCAGCAACTTTCCAGAGAGTGTAGTTCTTTATCACATGGCATTCTCCAAAAGTGACACAAGTTCCACACTGGTTAAACTTCTTACACTCTACAAAACAGAAGTGAGGTTTATCACTGCAAGAGAATATTTCCCTTCAAGTTAATTAATGGTATGACACTAAGCTTTTTTTCTTTTCACTTATGTGAAGCAGATCTTAATAACGTAAGAGTTATGACTAATACATACTCTGGAGTAAATTCCTTTCTGGAAACCACAGTTACATCCCTACGATCACAAGTTACTGGTCTTTGCTTCATAGGAGTAAGCACTTTGATGAGGAAGTGTTTCAAATGTGCTTTTCTATGGATACAGAAACTACTCTGGTCATACATGACCACCCAAAGGTTACATTTCTCCTTTGTTTAGCTCGAGGTGACACTTGTAAATATTTCAGTACATTAGAGATTGTATGTCACAGACTTCAGAGCTAAAGTTAAAACAATTGAGCTGTGCAAACTTGTCTGGGCGTGATTTAATGCTACGCTGTCTGGCTAGAGTAAAAAGAGACATGCACAGGCCTGGAAAGAAAACCTGTTCTGTCAGTCAAACAGCAGGCACTACACTGAAAACTCAAAACTATCTTTTTATACGTTAAGATCTGCTAATCCTGGGATGAAGCTTTACAGCAAAGCAAATTGGCATCATACTTTGATCCTTAGCTTGGTAGTTGTTGCAGGTCTCATCTGGAATGCCATGGTCATGGGCATACATCCAGACACCCGAGTGGTCTCCACCTTCACAGGATCCTGCGTCAGCACAGTCAATCACATTCTGCACAGAGAGGTAGGCAGAAGGCCAAGCACCTTTTCTCTTTATGTTGATTCGATCTGCAAGGGTAAGAAATTAGGGTTTGTTAGCGGAATATGTGGGTGGCTACACATTGCAACTAGCGTTAAAGAGCATCTCCTTCATTGAGCCTCCAACTGTGTGCAGACAACAGTTCCTTGTGGTTGGAAAAGCCTCTGCTGTCAACGGCGAGGCACAAAGCACAACCCCACTCAAACCAGCAGGCTGAGTTATTATCATGGGTTTCCATTAGAAGTTTTTTCCATTAAAAACTCAGCAAAAGTATGCAGATGAGTAAGATCTGTTTAATGCCTTGAAGTACCTTGCCTTGACCTCTTTTCATTCAAGTCACAGCTTCTGAAAACTTCCAGATCGGTTTCCTGGATTTGACAGTAAAGAGTTTTCAAATGCACATCATAAAACCAGCTCTCACTAGCCTCTCTTGCAGGAGTAAAGATTGCTGCATAAACCCATGCAGAGGCCTGTAAGCCCCTGCAGCCCAGGTCTGACAGTCTTCACAAGCTTAAAGCAGGGAAAAGCTTTCAGAAGTCTATCCTTGCTGTTGTGTCAACATCTCACTGTTACCCTGCCATCTCAGACAGGCATCGCCACCCTGCTGCCTCATTTTGTCACAAACAACTCGCTTAGTGGGCAGAAAAGCTTCCCGATCAGTATTTATAAACTGCCGCTCACCGCGCGCTAGCAGTCCTGACTGATGCCACTGTAGTGCTTTTAATCCCATTAATACTAACAACACTCAACCATACTGGACAGAACTGGGAGCCATTATCCCAGCCTAGTCTTCCAGCAACAAGAGAAGGAATGAACGGTAAAGCAATAGATAAAACTATTCACAGCAGGTAGGAGGAAATATCCTGATATTTTAAATCAGCCTTTTATACTTACAAAATTGTACACGTCGCATACCTACATATGCAAGTTTTAACTGAAGTGAAACAATTAAGAAGTCACTGTAGTTTATCCTAGTACAGGTACATCCTGCAGCCTGGCAGGTTTCATGCATGTCTGTATTCTTGTACTGCTTAAGAACAGATCACTTGTGGTTCCTGCTGTCTGCTCACACCTGCACTGTCTTCCCGTTTCTGCACCATTTCTCTCTGTTCCTCCTCCAGTTAATCCTCAGCCTCCCTGTGCCAGCAGTACTTCCGCAGCACGTTACTGTGGCCTGCGAATCATCGTGGCTTCTCTCTACAGAGAATATTCCTCCAGCTGAAGCAAAGCCCTCTTTCCCTTTTCCCAGGAGAAGGGCTGATAGATATCTGCTGAAGCTGGATTTGTCTGTGTGCTGTGGTTGTCAGTCCCTTTGAATAACAGGGTGCTTGGGGCCAGTACCCTGGGGGCCCTTCCATCAAGCGCCAGCTTCTTTCATTTCCTCGTACCAGGCACTGCTGATGCAGCCCCTTGCTGCTGCAGATGTAGCACAGCTGGCTGAGGTACCAAAAAGCGGAAGGAGACAGAATAACTGCTTTTGCATCTGCTGTGACCATCACCACTCCTCCAATAAGAGAGGCAGGAAACCCAGTTCTTACACCAGGCCCTAAACAGCAGATTGGCAGGAGCCACATTTCTTCTACAAATAGCTTTTAAATCATGCCAGTGTTCCCCCCACCACAAGTCTGAGAAGGTGGGGACAGCCTCACTCTTGATTGCTTCCTCTATTGAACCCAAACCTCCTTGTCTTCAGTTTGGGCATTCCTGCTGTTCCTGGCGTATTCCTGGAATAATAGAATCATTTAGGTTGGAAAAGACCTTCAAGATCATTGAGTCCAACTGCTAACCCAGTCCACCACTAAACCACGTCTCTCAGCACCACATCTACAGGTCTTTAAAACCCCTCCAGGGACAGGCACTCCACTGCTTCCCTCAGCAGCCTGTTCCAGGGCTTGACAACCCTTTGGGGGGAAGAAATTGTTCCTCATGTCCAACCTCAGCCACCCCTGGTGCAACCTGATGCTGTTTTCTCTTGTCCTATCGCTTGTTCCTTGGGAGAAGAGACCAACCCACACCTCGCTCCAGCCCCATTTCAGGAAGTTGTCAAGAGCAAGAAGGTCTGAGCATCCTTTTCTCCAGGCTAAACAACCAGGTCCCTCCGCTGCTCCTTGTTCACAGACCTCTCAGCCTCGGCTTTTCCTGTGTTAATCACTGCAGTAACTGGGTACCTCTTCTTTACCCCAGCTATTGTTGTAAGCTGAAGATAAACGTCCTTTCCTTACCAAAAACTGTAAGTCACGGGGAAGGGGCTGCCCTGAGCCCCGCGTACCTGCCAGCGCGCTGGTGCTGCCGTGGGCCCAGCAGGACCCGCAGTACTGGGGGATGTGCTGGTTCCGAGTGGTGCTGGCGAAGTTGACGCCGTTGACATTCCGCCAGTCCCAGCTCTGGGGCAGCGCGGACACGTCCAGGTACTCGTGCGGGCGGGGGTAGGTCCTGCGTGGAGGCAGACAGCACAACTAGCCCCGCGGTTCCCGGGCACATCAGGGGATTTTGATTTTTTTTTTTTTTTCTTCTTTTTTTTAACACACCCAAAACAGGTTCCAGGGTTTCGTAACGAGGCTGCGGCCAGCGGCGCGGGTCACGTGACAGCGGGCAGCGTCACCGCGCTCGTGCCCGCCGGTGTCCCCCCCCCAGAGCCCCCGAGACCCTCCCGGACCCGAGGGACCCGGGGCGCCCCGGGAGCTCCTCCCGGGCGGGGGGCTGGAGACAGA
>VZZY01019952.1:93620-117935 GCA_013400335.1 Eurystomus gularis | reverse complement strand
GCTGGGCTCGGCTCGGCTGGGCTCGGCTCGGCGCCAGTGAAAAGACTCTGACCCCATCCTGACACTCGTCCTGTATATATTTAGAAGTATTTATTAGATCCCCCCCTCCCTCAGCGTCCTCTTCTCCAAGCTAAACGGACCCAGCTCCTTCAGCCTTTGCTCGTACGGTGGATGCTCCGAGCCCTTAATCATCTTAGTGGCCCTGTGCTGAACTCTTTCCAGTAGCTCCATCATCCTCTTGAACTGGGGAGCCCAGATCGGGACACAACACTCCAGAGGAGCCCTCACCAGAGCAGAGTAGAGGGGGAGGAGGACCTCCCTCGGCCTGCTGGCCACACTCTTCTTAATGCACCCCAGGATGCCAATGGCCTTCTTGGCTGCAAGGGCACATTGTGGCCTCATGGTCAGTCCACCATCCACCAGGCTTCCGGTGTGGCAGCCACTCCTCTTGGTTTTGCATCATCAGCAAACCTGCTGAGGGTACGCTCTGTCCCTTCGTCCAGGTTGTTAATGAATATACTGAGCAGGGCTGGACCTGGAGACAGTCTTTAAATAGTTTTTCTTAGTAACTGAACTGAAAATGTGAAGTAGATAGTCTTTATTGCTTGTTGAATGCAACGTTTTTTGGTAGCCTTCCTCTGGATGCTCTAGCTAGCCCAGATTAGTTGAGACTACCATCAGCTCACCTGGTACCCATTCTCAGATCTCTCTAAAATTGTGTGCTGGCCTGTAGCCTAGCTTACCTCAAATCAAACAGACTTTCTCCTCAACAGTCTTCTCTGCTACTGTGGAAAGCTAGCGCCTCTCAAGCAAACCATATTAACAAAAGAATAAAAGTATCCCAGAACGCCTCCCTGCACACACGCATTTCTTGCTGGTGAGTGCTGTGATGGCATTAAGAAAAAAAAAAATAAAAAAACCAGAAACAAACAACAAAAGGATTGTTTGTAGTCTCAGCACACTCCCATTGCCAGGGCTTTGGTATCTAGGGCCCACCCTGAAGGCAATGGAAGCAGTGGGCAGCCTGATAATAGACGCTGAGGAACAGGCTGGTAATAGCCCTGCCAGGCTGCTCCTAATCTCCGCAGTGCCAAAGGTCCCTCCAAGCCAACCCTTCTGCCACCATCTCCTCTTTCTCCCGTGACGCTCACAGTGCTAATCTGCAATAGCACATGTTCAGTGGCTGGGCCTAGGAAGCGCTCTTGGACAGTTAACAGGCTGGAGGTTGCTCAGAGCTGAGGAATGACACCGCTGCAAACAGAATGTGCAGAGAAACAGGCTTTTCATATACCAGGTTCCGTGCAAAGACAGACTTGGAGGTTCACAGAAGTACAGCTGGGGAGGAGAGCAAAAAGAGGCACAAAACCACCTCCACCTCACAAAGCACCTCAAATACTTTGTCATGTGCCACAATTTTGAATACTCTGTAAAGAAGTGCTTCAAAGGAGGCACGTGGTACCAGAGAGCTATATTTAGCAAGAGAAAAACCAATGTTATGTGACTGCATATTTCTTTCACTTCCTTTTTTTTTTTCCTTTGCTTGTGAAACACTCTCAGTGAATGTATTTCTTGCTGAAATTATTTTGCCAACTTGTTTGGAGAGTGAATGAGCATCTTCGGCCTTTTCACAAGTTGTGGCTATTGCAGATTAATACAGCACATATTTTCAACTGTGTTTAGTGGCAGTAGCTCTCCGATGTTGTGTCCATGCACCTCCCACTCAGCATGCAGCAACTGAAGGTACAACTGCACTGTTACTTTTAGCTAAGCATAGTTGGAGAAAATCAATATGAAATATGCACGAATAAAGAGAAGTTTGTTTTCAAAGTAAGTGTCCAAATCACTATTCCAGAATTTTGTCTTAGGAAATAGTAGAAGCTTTCCACTGCCATTGTAGAAAATACTTGCAATGGGGCAGTAGAACAGAACTGTTACGCTGTCCTGCTGGGTAAACTAAACTGCTTAGATAATATTTATATATTGGAAAATAATGAAACTATTGTGTTTTAAGGAAACAAATTTAATCTACCCGAATTCAAAGTCTTGCTTTTATTGCTCCCTGCTGAGGACTCATAGCCCGGGAGAGGATGACAGAATGTTTGCTACCTACTTTTTTGCCATGCAATTCTGGTGCTACACTTTGTCAGGAGCAGTTGTCTGTTCCCCCATTGGTGGAAGAAGTAGAAGTCATCTGTGGTGGGGAAGTCTGGAATAAGCTGATTTTTCATTTGGAACAATATGGAAGCTCAGAAATTCCTTATCTCCAGCAACCCCCAAAGTGGTAAAGTAGTTACTTTCAATGAGTCAAGGCCTTCCACTGTCATCTTTTTACACAAAATAATTTAAGATGCTTTCCTAATTATAGTTCCTTTTCCTGTCCTTAAAAGGAACACTCGCAAAGCACTGACAGTCATCTGACATGTAGTAAAACTGCCATAAGCTTCCAGAAGACAGACCATTCTGGGGTGCTGTTGCTTGGTGATATTAGTCCCATTTATCAGCAGGCAACATGACCGTGTCGTGTTTTGCTCAGCCTTGCGTTGCTTCCTTTCATGCAATGAAACATTTCACACAGTGGATATTATAGTTAGCTTCTGTGGAACTCTGTTTTCACCTCTAGCATTTTCCTGGAAAGTTCTGAAATACTACATCTCAGATATAAGAAAATAAGAAATAGAATAAACCCTGTATTTCTTAACAGCAGGAGAGAGAGAAAAAGAGAAAGAGAGAGCGAGTATCTGTGCAAGTTAATCACAATTTTCAGATTTTTATCTTGGCAGAAATATTTTTCTTATTATATATTTAAAGAACAGATATCACTGACAGTGCAGTGTTACATTTATGTTTTACAAATTATATTCTTGTTACTGATCCTGTCCCCCTCCTTCATGCACTTAGACACTGCAAATGATGCTTATTAGTGAACTGCAAGTTTGGCTGGCAATGCACCCTGAATGTTGTCATTGTAGGAGGTCACTGCTCAAAAGCCTTTTTTATTATGGGTATTGTCCTGTATGACTCATATGAGGTTAAAATTTAAATTACGTGGCCAAAGCACATGTACTTTAATAAATTAAAATCACTCATTTTTGGCTATAATCTCTATAGATGCATATAAAATTTATATATATATTATGTATGAAATAATGAAAGACAAATTCAATGTGCACAGATGATATCCATGAATCACGCTGTTTGCTGCACAGAGAGCTGGAATTAATTGTAAGGGGGTGCATGTGCTAATTTTCTTTTCCAAGCCACTCAGTAATGTACCTGTGCTCTTGTACCCTGCACACAGGCGCTTTGCCACCTTGTGAAATGCTCTGATGAGCAGCCTGAGGAGCTGGCTACTCCCCTTTGCTGGCTGAGTGACAGTCCCACCAGTATAAAAAGGCCCCTTGGGGTGGCCTGTGCTGTGCGCAGCTGATAGAGCAGCAGAAAGAGGGCTTGTTCTGGGGACTGCAACTGGAAAACCTGTGTTGGGTTGTAGCTGCCAACAAGTCTAAGCTACACAAAAATGCGTGAAATTGTGCACCTTCAGATTGGCCAGTGTGGGAACCAAATTGGCGCGAAGGTAAGGTCTCTTTTCAGTAGTGGTCATTGGTAGTACATGCTACCAGTGGTAGCAGCTCAAACATTGTTAGTGGATGGGGACTTTCAGGGGGAACAATGACTTTGTTAACTCGCTGGTAGGATGCATGGCACATTAGCAGTGAACGTGTGTTTGCTTATGAAAGCCATAAGATGGGCTTACTCCTCATAGAAAGGTTAAGGTTAAGACTGTCAAAGAATGAAGCATCTGCAATAACTATGGCACAGTGATTGTAGGTGCTCCAGAGCATTCCTGCTTGGAATCACATTCCCAGAGGCACTAATCTAGTCTGCAAAATACTGGGACAAGTGAAGGAGCCGGTAATTCCAGGACTGCAAGGATGTGATGCCAGTAATTTAGTTCAGCCCTACAGCAGTAACTCTGACACATTATAATAATTAATACGGGATTGTATTAATCAACAGAATGATCTGTGCTATCAGTGACCAATTAGGTTTTTCCAAGTGTGGCACAAGGTGCAGTCAAGGAGTCCTGTCTAGCTGGCCTCCTGCAAGAGGCACTCATGTCATTGGGAGTATTTTTGTGTAGTTCAAACACTGGCATGCATTTACTTAGCGAGAAGGCACTCACTGCTGCCTTCGTGTGCTAGGAGAAAAAAAACAATAGCCATTGCTTTTTCTGTGTGATGACCATCTTTTTTATTATTATTATTGATAAGTAGGAAGTAGTCAAAAAGAAGTATCTGGGTATTTGGGGCTGGGAGGTCTTTGAAGACACGCAATAACTTCAGGAGAGTTCTATAGTTGTCTTCCTCCATTTCTTACTCCCATGAATCTCACCTTGATTCCTTCTGTTGGAGCATGAAGCGGTGGATGGCCAGGGAATGTCATGTTAGAGGCTGATAGTTTGAAATGCAGCCAGTGTGATAGTTCAAAGGTTTGTATTTTTTCCTGTTGGCTTTGCCCTGGAAACCGCTTATGTCTAATAAGACCTGTAGAAAAACGTGCGCACACATATACACACACACACACAGCTACACCATGCAGATGTTGCCAATGGTGTATTTGTACCTCAAAACGAGTCTGGATGCTAAACCGAGAGTCCTTTAAAACTAAAATAGCCTGGTCATTACAGTGGGTGGGTGTGGCTATGTTAACACTGCGGTGGCTGCTGCCTAGATAAGCGCCTCAGTACACGCCATCCATATGAACGTCAAGATAGGACATTGTGAACCAACATCTGTTTGTGGAAAGCGTTGCTCGTGTACAAATTTTCCTGAGCCAGCTTTGCCATGCCACAGTCCCACTCGTGCACGACAGGCCCCAAAGCAGCCCTCCCCAATTCACCACCCCCTGACATTTTTGTTAAGCTCATACCAACTAGTACCCGTGTTACTGAAACTAATTTCTTTTACTCTAAAGGGAACGAATGGAGGGCCTCCACCTGTTAGAGCACAGGTGATAGCTAAGCAGCACAAATGGCCTACTAACCTTTTCCCTTAAAGTGTTTTGGGGAGCAGGATCCCCGCTCTGCCCTCATACATAAATGGCAAAACATTCCCCACGTCAGGCACAGTTCCCACTTTAGGTGCAGTCAGGCTTGAGCGCAGCAGCTCTGGACGTGTTGTGCTGAAAATAATTAAACGTTGTGGCTGTATTGAAACCGCTTTCCTTTTTCAGTTCTGGGAGGTGATAAGTGATGAACATGGGATTGACATCGCTGGAAACTACCGTGGGGCTGCGTCACTGCAGCTTGAGCGAATTAACGTGTACTTCAATGAGGCTTACTGTAAGTGCTGGGCATTGTTAGGGTGCTGGCAGAGCAATCATCTGCAGAACCAACATGAAGGTTAAAATAAGTAATTAAAAAAAAAAAAATCCCCAAATAACTATAGGTGAATTGGATTTTTCAGAGTAGATTTTTTGAGCCTATCTCTCTGACAGTAATTGTTCACATTCATTTTCATTTGTCCTAGCCCATAAATACGTGCCCCGTTCTATCTTGGTGGACCTGGAACCTGGTACGATGGACAGTGTACGGTCTAGCAAAATAGGCCCACTCTTTCGACCCGACAATTTTATTCATGGTACGTACAGCACGCTGTCAGTAAACTAACTAGAGGCAACTGTCCTCAAACAGCCTTTTAACTCCCATTCTTGTAACCTTTAAAAACTCTCTTAACTTGGTGGCTGTTCTTTCTGTAATTCTCGTTACAGGTAATTCGGGTGCTGGAAACAACTGGGCTAAGGGCCACTACACAGAAGGTGCTGAACTGATTGAAAACGTCATGGACGTGGTCAGGAATGAGTGTGAGAGTTGTGACTGCCTTCAGGGATTCCAGCTCATCCATTCGCTTGGTGGTGGCACAGGCTCAGGTATGGGCACGCTCCTCATCAACAAAATCAGAGAAGAATATCCCGACAGGATCATGAACACTTTCAGTGTTGTGCCATCACCCAAAGTATCCGACACGGTCGTAGAGCCGTATAATGCCATCCTCTCCATCCACCAACTAATAGAGAATACAGATGAAACCTTTTGCATTGACAATGAAGCTCTATATGACATATGTTTTAGAACTTTAAAACTCACCAATCCCACCTATGGTGACCTCAACCACTTGGTGTCTCTAACGATGAGTGGTGTCACAACCTCACTCCGTTTTCCTGGTCAGCTGAATGCAGATCTGAGGAAGCTGGCTGTTAACATGGTGCCCTTTCCTCGCCTGCATTTCTTCATGCCAGGCTTTGCTCCACTGACAGCTCGAGGTAGCCAACAGTACAGAGCCCTCTCAGTGCCAGAGCTCACTCAACAAATGTTTGATGCACGCAACATGATGGCAGCCTGCGACCCTCGTCGTGGACGTTACCTCACTGTGGCATGCATCTTCAGAGGCCGAATGTCTACCAGGGAAGTGGATGAGCAGTTGCTGGCTGTCCAGACCAAGAATAGCTCCTACTTTGTGGAGTGGATCCCTAACAACGTCAAAGTGGCTGTGTGTGACATACCACCGCGAGGCCTGAAGATGGCAGCTACCTTTATTGGCAATAACACAGCCATTCAGGAGCTCTTCATCAGGGTTTCTGAACAATTCTCAGCTATGTTCAGAAGAAAAGCATTTCTTCATTGGTATACTGGTGAAGGTATGGATGAGATGGAGTTTTCTGAAGCAGAAGGTAACACCAATGACCTTGTGTCTGAGTACCAGCAGTACCAGGATGCCACTGCAGATGTTGAGGAGTATGAAGAGGTAGAAGTGGAAGCCAGTCCAGAAAAGGAAGCACCGTGAAAACACTGGGAATATCAAAGCATCCTCTGAATAAGCCTGTTGACACTCACTAAAGACGAAAGCAGTAGCCATCACATACATACTGAAAATAACACTTTTCTCTACATCTGGCCAAAATATATCCAATATTATAACACAATGCTTTTGAAATTAATGGCAGCTATGCTCTACTCTCCTGAACAACCATTGACACTAAATCTCTCCCAAAGAAGAGCCAGTATGAAGACAAGTCACCTTGTAGGAGTTTTTCTTGTAAACGTATTCACATTTAGAATATTACTACCAGAGAATGAACGTAATATACAGCCTGTGTCTGTGTCTCAGGATCACAAGCAACAGCAAAACATGCTGTCAACTCATCAAATGTATTTTTATATATATATATTTTATATATAGGGTAAGCACAGTACCTGTCTTGTTTGTGAACTTGTGTTAGGAACATGTGCACATCCATAAAGCCTGTCAAGGCAGCATCGATTTTATGACACACTCCCCAGACTGATGTAGATCTGTAGACAAGTTCAGTTCATTAAGAGGAAGAGGGGGGCGGTGGAACAATGTGGGGCAAGACTGAATATGCACATTCTTTTATTTTATTTTGTTAAAGTACTTTAGTAGTTCTACCCTATTTCTGGCTTATATTATTGCAGAGCTTCTCTTCATTATCACAGTGTGGTTTCTTTCTATTTCAAATTATAGACTGGGTTAGGTTAGCATACCAAGTTGTGAACACTGTGTAAAAGTTTGGTGTGATTTTTTTTTTTTTAACTCCATAGACTAACTACTGTAAATTTTCTTCTTATCATTCAGTACAGCAGCACGGATAGAATGGTTTGCAGCTAGTTAAATAGAAGTTCAACATCAATCACTAAATCAAAAACATATCTTGACTTCAAGAAAAACTTTTGTGCCATTCACAACCATCTACTTAACACTGTATTTATAAATGTTCATTAATAAAAATTATATACATAAAGTACTTCAATACTTGAAACCTTTGATAGACAAAATTTAAATAACATTAAAAAATTGAGCTTGTTTTATTATAGTCTTATAAGAGTCAGTTTATTATACTCTGAAGAAAGCGATGCCTCGTGTTTGAGCCAACAGCAGTGCTGTCAAGGTGTGCACAGACGTGGGGCCGGTCCTGGAACCACGCTCTACGTCTGCTGTGCAGTGGGACAATGTTGTACTTGCTGTAAAGACACAGCAGCAGGAACATGCAAACCCTTCCCTCAATCCAATACAGCTGAAAGGACAACTGCTCCACCCTCGCTGAGAGCGGCTGGAGCGTCACCCTCCCTTCCTGCCCTTTCCCAGCAAACGCGTGTCCCTCTGCCCCCAGGAAATACCCCGGGATTTCTGCCCTTCCCTCTCCACCTCTTACAGGACACCAGGTCTCCAGCCCCTGATCCACTGCTCAGTGTCCCAGACAGCTTTGGGGGTTAGATCCTGTGGAGCAAAATGCCCTGTTTAGTCATAGCTCTAAACCTCACCAAACTGATTGTCACCGCGTTAGTTTTGTTCTGAGCACAACTGGAAAACAAACACCACGGCAGAGAATTTTAAAGCCAGCAGCATACCACTTCCAGCAGAGAGGACTGACAGTTACTTTTAATGACCAAAATCATATGCCTATAGTCTCTGTTAACATAGGTGTTTGGGAAAATAACTTTTTTTCTGGAGTAGTAAGAAATTGCTGAAATTAAGTGGGCAGAAAAGTTTTAAACAGCAATTAAATGCCTCCCTCATTTACGTACCTGAAATATCAGCATGAAATCCAAGAAGAGATTTGGCTTAAAAGTCAATCTGTGTTGCTATTGAATGGCAGACTGATAAAAACAGTCTTCTGTTTGAAGACAAGTGAAAGATAAACGTCTCTGCAAAATGGACTACTTTCTTTCAAGAGGAACAATGCTTTCCACGCATTCATTTCACAGAAATTACATTTATTAGCATGCTGATTTACATACAGCGGCAAGTTTTACAGTTAACGTGATACCGCAGGGTCTTGAGCTTGCCTACAGCTCTGCAGTTTGCTGCTGAGGGTGATCACCACGGGTCAGCTCCTATGAGAAATTTAAAAGACAAGTTATTCAAATCAAGCGTATGTTCGCAGGTTATGCTTGGTACAACAGGTAATAACATCTAAACTCAGATCAGGAATAGAAGCTGTTCTACTTTGAACAGATGTCAGCTGCTTGTGATGAATGCAGCGTCACAAAGAAAGGCACGAGCAGCATCTGTTTCGCAGACAGCCCTTACACAAATCAGTCTGAGCAGGGGGAACAGCAGTTCAGCCACGCTGTGCTGGCAGGGTAAAGCGAGCGAGGAAACCCAGGAACATCGCTACAGAAACCCAGCTGGCTTGCCAAGGGCTGTAGCAACTTCGACCGTTCAAAGCAGGGCCTGATGGACAGAACAGCTCCCGTTACTGAACTAATCAGATTAAGCAGCTTCTTGTCCGCAGGTAAGCAGGATGCAGGGACGTTTGCACACAGCGGCACTACAGCAGGCAGCGCCCGCTCCAGTTTCACGTGTGAAGACCAGAGCTGATTTTCCACACGCAGCACAAAATGAACCAAGCAGTTACGGACCGTCACTGAGCCGGCCCACGCAGGGAAACCAACGCTCCTCGTACGAAAAGCTACAACGAGGCGCCCCAGCGTACTTACGTTTTATTCCTTCTTGGGTTTCACCGTTTTCACAGTGGCCATTGCCGCCCTCTCTGCCTCTGCTTTGTACTGAGGCTTCATTGCTGCCCTGACCACCTGGGCACAGATCTGGGAGTACCGGATGTAACTGAGGACGGCAGAGAAACGCCAAGGTGAGAACCGCGCCCGTCCCCAGAGCTCCTCCACCCGCTCCAGAGGCGCCGCGGCGACCCCGCCATCCCCCCCCCAGCGAGACCCTCGCCTCCAGCCGTTACGACAATCGCGAGGAAGTCGCGACAGGCGCCCCGTGCCCCAGGCGGGTACCTGAGCCCGGCCTGCCGCCAGTAGGCCACCATGGCTGCGGCTCCGCTCCCGGGCAAGGTCAGCGCCCACCGGAAGGGGAAAACCGCCCCGCGCTGCACTTCAGCCAATCAACGAGCACGAGTGATCCTTCCGCCAATCAGAATCCGAATAAGCTCACGGAGTCTGACCAATAGTAACCACCCAGCGCTCCTCCAGTCACAAGCGCTTTCCTCTGGCAGCGACCAATCAGAGGGCTGAATAAGGCAGGCGGCTCCCGCCCTTTCCTCCCGAGGAGCTCGGGCAGCGGCCCCGCCCCTTCCCCTCAGCGGCGGGGAGGCGGGAGCGGGGCCGCGGTGCTCGCCTCGCAGGCACAGGGCCGCGGTCAGCCCCACGCCACAGCGGTGTGTTTCGCCCGGTTCCCCCCGTCAGGAGCTGTTTGGGAAAGGATTGGGACCTTCCCTGCCTGGGAAGGTCGCGGCTCCGCCCCCAGGTGTGGTCAGGTGGGCCCTGACTCTGAGGGCCGAAAAAGCGGGAGGAGCCGTGTGTGTGGTCTTGGTGATTCAGAGCCGTTAATTTAACAGAAACAGCCTACCCGTCAGGTAACTAGAGAACACAAACCCTGACTCTTCTTTGAGGCTACTGGCTGGTTTATACACCGACTCATTCCTAAGTAGGCCTGTTGTAATCTAAGAATGCAAGCAAGTGGTTAAAAACATGGGTTTTTTTCCCCAGCTAAATCAGTTGTCACTGCCCCTGTATGCCATCAGTTCTTAGCTTTTTCTAGATAAGGCTATAAAGAAGAAAATGGCTAATGCAGAGCCAATGATTTTTATAAACACAGACTGTCCTCAGTTTGGAGTTTTAATCTGGCCAAGTTGTGCTTTGTTCAGAGTTTTAGCCCGTCAGACATGATGCCTTGGCATGGAATTCTTTTGGATGTAAAACGGTTTATGCATACACCTGAAATTACATTCGGTCGCTTGCTCTAAACAAATTCATAAAAGACAACATAGCCAAGAATCATCTGTTGATACTTAATGGAAAAACAGACAAATTTCCATACATAATAAGCAAAAAGTTATGAGAAGAATCATACTGTGTTTGATAAGGAACCAGTTTGGTCCTAACCTCATGTTGATTTAAATAATTAGAACAGAGGACTTCAGGATATTATGGATTGGGGTTCTATTAAATCCTTGCTGTTAGGCTGTTACTTCTGTCACAAAATACATACAGGTCTTGGGGAAAGTTCCTCATTGCACAGAGGCCTTCCGTCTTCCTGCCAATTTTGGTATCTGCTGAAGTGCAAATCCCTGGAAATCACAGAGTGATTTCACATCACTACGTAGTGATGTTTTCACTTACAGAACATTTTTAAAGCACAGAAAAATTTGCAGCTTTATTGGAGAGCTCGCTTAGTCCAGAGCCATTGCAATTAACAATGCACACATCATAATGTCAGAATAGATCCACCAGAACAAAAACATAGATTCACCAGCTATGTCAGTCTGTCTCCAGGATAGCATATGACAGTAAGACAAAATTGCCTATTAGTGTCATTAGTAGGAACATCAACCAGGAAGGAAGAGTGAGAAGATGGGAAGAACTCAATTTGCCTACTTAATCTCTCCACTGAGATTACTGAAGATTCTAGTTAATGCCAGTTGTGATGACGCTTTGGAAGCGGACACTTAAGGGTGCCACATTAATCTAGTTTCTTCCATCTGCAGCAGTGATTTGTGGGCTTTTTTGTAACTGTTAAACAACTTTGCTCCTGTTGGATTTGGGGTTCATTTCTAAAATCTCTATATTGCAATCTTTCCTACTTAGTTTTAAAGAAATAACTAGTACAAATGAGGCAGGAAGCAATTCTTATTTCATGCATTTATTTCCTTATTTATCTTTTGTGTGAGGCATTTTTATCCTAATTTTGAGACAGACATGGTCTATTGGAGCAAAGCTTCCCAACCTGTAAAAAGTCATAAATTAAAGATTACTTGTTATCACAGCGCTTTTAATACAGAAAAGGTGCCAGTGATGTGATATTGAAACAAAACATACTTGTTTTCTAAAATTCAGCTGTAACAATGATTGACAAAAAGATAGGAGAAAGCACCAAAGATTTAAGGAAGCCTCTCTCTGCTACCTATGCAACATACTTGATGCAACACAAGTAATTGCACTACTTGTGTGTCTTGATAAAGGGGATTTTATATACAAATGCTGTTTTAATAGTAACATCTGGTTATTTGACAGGTAAAATAATTATCAATAAGATTATTTTAAGCCTTATGGGCAGCCCATGCCACAAATACAGCTTGGTAGAAAAAAATAATGGAGCAGAGCTGGACATCTTCCTTCCAGTTACACAGCCCTCTATTCCCTCCTCACACCTTCTGATTCCTCTCCTTACCCCCTGTCTCTTACCTGTTCTTTTCCCCCCAGTTTTCTTTTCTCACCACATCTTCTCTCTCCGTACTACCACGTGAGACACCCTGCCTGCAGTTCTGTGCAATGCACTCAGATTTGAATCCGTAATGGAGATCTACAACTTGGATGCTATTATTTGCACATTTGGCTCTGTTTACTCTTTGTTGATCTTGACAGCTAAAAATTTGGCATGAATTTAAAAAGTTAAAGCTCTGGGAGAGGTACCATGCTGAGACAGATGGAAATCAGATTAGTGACAGAAATTGTGCTCTACAAAAATTCCAGAATATAGATTGATGTTTGTACAGCTGTAAACAAGGCACCATTATAGATTTGTACAACCTGTTTTCATGCCCAGTTCTGTTTAGATGCTAAGGTGTATTTGTAAAGCCCTAAACATTCCTCGAGTAAGAACTTTCAGAGACAGAACTTAGAAACTAGCTTATAAAGGGGGAAAGTTTAGAAAGATCAGAGAGGTTGCAGAGAGAAGGGAGGGTTAGATGCAGAGATCAGGAGAAGCTGAAGCAGTGCGATTAGCAACATCCAGAAATGTGAGAGTGGATAGGTCTGTGGGAACTAAAGAGGTGAGATTAGAAACATCCAACGAAACTGAGGAAGTGAGGGAAGAAGCATCCTGGAAAGTGAGACTGGGGATATCCAGAAAGGGTGTAGAGATGAGATTAGAAACTTCCACAGAGGTTGATGAGGATACTTCAGTGGAGCCCTGAAACATGAAATAGTTAAAATTGGTGAGATCTAGTGATTCTGAAGAGGTTGAGGAGGTGTGCTCTGAGGCATCTACTGAGGATTGTGGGATTGTACAGGAAAAGTCTAAGGTAGCTGAGGAGCTGTGACTGGAAACATCTAGGGAGGATGAAGAAGTGAGACTGGAGAGGTCTAGAGAGGGTGAAGAAATAGGACTGGAGACCTCTGAGGAGGATACTGAGGTGAGACTTGAGAGATCTAAGGAGATTGAAGAGCTGTCGCCAGAGAGTTCCAGAGAGCCTGATGAAGTGAGACTTGACAGGTCCAGTGAAATTGAAGAAGTGAAACTGGAGCGCTCCCAGGAATCTGAAGAAGTGAGACTGGAGAGCTCTAAGGAGATTGAGGAAGAGGTACTGGAGAAGTCCGAAGAGGCCGAAGATGAGAGACTCGAAAGGTCCAGAGAAGATGAAGAAGTGAGACTGGAGATGTCCACAGAGGACGAAGAGCTCAGACTGGATAACTCCAAAGAGTCTGAAAAGGGGATTTTAAAGAGTTCCAAGGAGCCTGGAGTCTTGACACTGGAGGGGTCCAGGGAGGCCAAAAAAGTGAGACCAAGTCGGTCCAGGTAGACTGAAGAGATGACACTGAAAAGCCAAGTAAATCCACATGACAAGTGTTAAATCAGAAGTATTTTGAATTAAAGGTCTTTAATAACACAACACAAACCAAAAAGGTGTAATGGACCCAATTAATATTACTTTTGAAAATAGCCAAGCATAGTTTTAACCTTTACATCTCCTAGTGGTTTCTCTTTTGGTGCAGAAAAAACTCCAGTTATTACTTATTAGAGCTCACAGACTTATTTAGAATATTGCACCTTCATAGAGGACCAGCACAGAAGTACAAGTACAAGTTCTTCTGTCCTGGCATTTCTCTCCTTGTTCAACCAGATTTTAGCATCTATGATAGCCTGACAAAGAATAACCTCCTGCCAAATGCCATCTCTCTGTCCTGAAGGTTTGGAATAAGATAATAGTTACGTCATAGAATGGAAATGAAAATGGTTTTATTCTTCTTTTCCAGGTACCATATCATCAGATACCTGGCTGCTTACTGGGTATGGAGAGAGAAATTTAAAAAAACAAAACACAGTTGTAGATGGCAACAAGTCAAACTAGACCTCTGACTACACAGGTTTGAAGGAGTATTTCCTTTTGACTCATAATATCTAACTAAAAAATGTGGCCCTTCCTGATTATGCTAATAAAAATGGCAAAGAAAACAGTATTTTTCTCTGCAGCATGCACAGATTTCTTTTAGGAAGCTAGCAGTATGCTAAACTCCTCCTGTGGCTGAGAAATGCACATTTCAGCAACTTCCATTCTACTTGGTTTCAGATAAAAATAAGTCTTACTTGATTACTTTTATTTTGTACCTCTGGACATAAAACCTGGACTGTAATAACAGTAATTTTTGATTTGTGGTTAGTTTGAATTATTTAATAAAAATATCCTAAAGAGAACTTCTGATATACGGCAGACATCTAATTTAAAAGAACAGAACAGCTTATATTTCAGTTCATAAAGGTGCATCTAATTATAGTATGAGTAGATCAAGAGGCTGATCTACGGCTGCCTTCTCGTCTCGAGAATTTGCTGCAAAGCAGAGAGTAGTTGAAACTTGCTGTTGTCTTTCCAGACAGGCACAGGAATGCCCATGAAGTTTTTCAGAGAGTCATCACAGAATTGTTTTATTGACCAAGCCAGTGAAAGATGCACACATACAGGAGGCTGCAGCTTCTCAGGTGAATACACCCAAGCTTTACTCCTATTATTACACAACTGATGTCCAGATGCGTGTATAATGGATTTAAGATAATCACCATGGCTGGAACTCCCACTGAGGTCACCTCTTAACAGAGGCAGGTGTCTGCTGAACATGGGCTGAATTTGACAGGAATGATGTCTCAGTATGCAAACGTTAACATTGTGGGGATTTAGCACAACACAGAAATTACCGGACTAGAAAAAAAGCTGCTTATGCACCAATAATGAGACCTAAAATTGTCCTTGAATCCACTTAATATTTGTTCATAATGCAACTGTAGTTTTAGAGCTCATGCAACATGGTTGTAATTCTATCAAGAGTACAATGTTTATAGAGCAAAAGACAAATGAATTTTTCTTAACATGCATAATTTGTGATTAAGTTACAAGTTTGCTTGCTGCCCTATGTTCTTAATAAAACAATAAAAATAATTAACCCCTTAACAAAATTCCCTTGCTCTCTAACGACACTATCATTTTGTGACTGACTTCAAAGTTTCTCAAATGCATTGTACAGAGAAGAATAATTACATGAGAGGCAAATTACAGTGCAATAAAAAGCCAGTATCAACATGATTTCCAACAGACTATAAATTCCATCATCTCATCACTGTGTTCCTTGTGCCTTCATTTAAAATGGCAAAGTTATTGCACATTTTCTTATGAAATAACACTGCCAAGGAACATGGAATTATGGTCACTATTGTATAAAAGGTACAGGTCAGTAATAATGCTTCCTACCTTTGATAGCTGTGGATTTATCTCCTTTCTCTGCCTGGGTAAGCCATACTGGGCTGTGCTGGTAAAGCCCTGCTGTTCTCTCTGCTGATGACCCTAATCTGTTCCACAGCTACTGGAACTCATGCCATGCTGATGACAATACGGGTCATCTCTGATTAAATCTCCTCTTGGCTAAGTACAGCACGCTGCACAGAGCGCCAGCAGAAAACATACTCCAAATTCAGCTCTAATCTGAAGTTGCAGTTCTGGGCAGTTTCCTCTTACAGGACATTTTGAAAGTTAGCTGATGAAGCAGATGAAGACATTAATTTTAAACTTGTGGACACCTGGATCCAAAGTAAGAATAATTGTGCAGTGTCATCCACGTACTCAGCTGTCCATTCTACAAAATCTGGCATAAATAGGCTCTGGAGGGACCCAGGATCTGCAGAGCAGGACTCAGGTACATTCCAGTTTTAAGAATCTCACGCGTAACTACACATGTTGTTCATTTTATATTCTAGCTGTTATATTCAGCGCGATAATACATATTTTATCTAGCTGATACTATTTTTTTTTTTAGTTCGGTGTTTTTAAACTTTTTGATTAAAGGCTTGTCAAATCTTTGTGGAGAAAATGTAAAACAGCCATCCTGTGCTGAACTTCTGACCTGTGTCTGAGGAGAAAGACTTTAACTGAAGTGTTAGTTTCACAAAACTGTAATTTTTACTGCTATAATAACATAGTTTATAGCATCAAATACTCTCTCTAGTAGATGCAATATGAAATTATTGTAATACAGATTGCAGAGGCAATATAATTTCAGCCCACTCAATAGCTTTCTGTAGATAAGATCCTGTCTCCCCTTTAGTGTGTCTCACCTTGCTGCTGGCTGCATAAAGATGACATCACTTCTCATATTTGTGTTTTTCTGGTTCAACAAGGATGCGAAGGAGGAGGGCAGCACAGCCAGGAAGAGGGTGGCAGGCAGAAACAGGACTGTTTCCTTTCATTGAAGGTAAACAAATAGTTCAGCTTAGTTGTGACCTCACCTTTAGAATAATTCAATTCTATGGCAACAAATAAAGCAAAGCTATCAAACTGAGAAAGAAATTAACAGGTTCTGTTAAAGAACAAGCTTTGCCTTGAGAAACGAAGGATTCTAAAAAGACTCGGTGCTTTCCCACAGCTCGCTTTATCAGCACTCTGCAGTTCCATAAACATGAACCTCAACAGGATGCTGATCTTTGCTTTGAACCTGTCAATGCCGGGGGCTTTGAAAGGTTGCAGTACGAGACAATGGGTGCGTAGGCTTTCCATAGATGACATTTATTGGAAATATGCTGGACTGTACACTTTAACTGTAAGTACAGACCATGATAAACAGATCAGCAATGCTGTAGGAAATGGTGGTTAAAGGTTTTTGTGTTTTATTCCAAAACAAACAACTGGTTTTATAGTTAGCTGCTATATGACTGAACAGGTGCTGACATCCATTGTGAGCAAGATTTACTCCTCGGGTAAATTAAGAAGTAGTTTTCAAAAGTACTTCTATTGCTGACTGAAGAAAGTGGTATTATTTCAGTGTTCATACAGACACAAGTTGTTTCAGTGTCTCAGTAAATTTAGGATTTTGCATTCTTCCATGGTAGCAGCTTTCATCGTTCCAGGTTGTCAAATGCAGTACCTTGCAGAACACGAGTAGCAGGCAATGAGCAAGGTGCACAAACACGGGTCTTTAACAAGTTTATAGTGCAGGTGGGTACGTGGAAGCTGGACAACTACACACCATTAAAAGGAAATAAACCCCGATAGGTCTGTTTGTCTAAGAATGCCTTGCAGTAAATGCAAAACATTATACTGCTGCCTTAGCCACCTGGAACCTGGTGGCTTCAAGAAGTGAAGGACAAAGTGAGCGTAGTTTAGACCAAAAAAGATCTTTACTAAATTAACACCAAAATCCCACCAGTGTTATGGCCAATTCTTCTATCAAACCTGAGGAAAAATAAGTTTTACATTCCTTGTTTCAGCTTTGAGATACAAATCAGGTGAGCAGTTTGATTGGGAAGAATCTTTCCATAGGCATATGGCTGTGTCCGTACAGATATCTGGGAATGCACGAGGATGGTTTCCAGTGAACCAGCAGATGATGCAAGTGTTCAGTCTCAACAGGAGAGGGCATTAAGCTTGCCCAGACCTCAAACCTCCAGCTATTGCTACTTAATCTTCTGGCTTTAAATGAACAGTAATAGCATTTCTAGGTGCAACTTGCTTCAGAAGGATGCTTTGGAGACTTGTAGCATGTCCCCTCCTCCTAGCAGAAATCCTTAGCAGCTCTACCAGGAGTACTTGAGAAAGTAAACCAAAATAATTAAGACAATGAACAGCAAGGAAACCTAATGATTTGTTACTGAAAACTTCAGAAGGCAAGCAGTGAGAACAGAAGATTCGATAGTGCCATCTTAAATATCCTCCAGGCCATTGAGCTTTGCACCTAAAGCTTACTCGCTTCTGTTCTATTTCTCAGCAAAGTTATATGGGTGAGTCTGAAGCCTAAATAAAGCCAACAAAACCTAAATCTGCAGATAAGGTCAAGCATTAATCTATTGAGGCAAGCTGAACCAGGTAGGGATCCACTAGAGAGCACATAATTTGAAAAAAATCTTTCCACAGGATCTAGCAAACCGTGAAATCTGGTCACTAGCTGATGTGTCAGACTGGCAGAAAAGCAGTTCTTAAATAAGCAAGAGAGACTATGGCAGCTGTAAATGTGCATTTGAGCTAAACATTTCAATAGAAGAAGCTATCAACTCCACAGTATTTCTTCACCTTCCTCATTTTAGGTTAGTCACCTAGCACAGTAAAAAACAAACCAAACAGATCAGAAAGTTTCAGGAATTAGACAGAACTCAGATAAAATTTTATTTTAAAAAGCGCCACATACAGAAAGCCATACTCCCTGACAGAACGAGAACGCAGGCATATAAATAAGAACAAATAATATCATTATCTTTCAAGAAGTTGTTGAATGCTTGCAAAAATTAAACAGTAAGGGTTCTTTTCAGTGCAAGGGCAAACTGTGAGTTCAAACTATGCGGTCCTTAGTGCAGAAAAATTAGGAAAAGAAAAAAAAACAACAAAAAAATCAACTTTAAAATGCCCTGTGATGCTCATGGCTAAACAGACATTTCAAATCCGTTTCAAGCATTGCATTTATACCAGAAATGATGGTACAGTTTTGCAGAGGTTTCACATACGCTTTTTAAATTGAAATGCTATTTGACTTGTAATAACCTCCTGTAAAAGCATGGCAAACCTCAAAGATTTCAATTTACTAAGGTAGTCTCAAGCCACTTATTTTTAGAAAAATATTTAGAATAGTTAGATTTTAAAAACTTTTTTATATATAAATTTTTAAAACTTTTATGTATATATCTATCTATCTGTATACACACACACCTGATTTTTTCAACTACACATCTTACAGAAGATTGTGCTCCCATCTGTTTGCCTGTTAAAATCAGCTCTGGTTCTCTATATAGCAGACGCCATTCGATGGGCAATTCTGCTAGAACAGAAACCGCATGCAACATACCAAGTGCTGGAACAGGTGACATTACAGCTCTTAAAGGCTAACAGACAGTCTTGAAATTAGTTGTAAGCTTAGAATCGAAATTCCAGGAAAAGCCTCTGGCACCAACAGACAAAGATCAGCTAAATCAGGGCTGCACCTTTCCATTTTTCCATTTTTCCTTCACGCTGAAGGAGCCTCACGAGACAACCAGCCCCTGCTGAAGCCAGCAGGACTACCAGCAGACTGGCGTACTGGGTAAGGAGGGGTGTCACGGTCACAGCTCGTGGGTGGTGACAGTACCCAGAATCTAGAGCGAGTACCAAGAAACAAACACGAACTCTAGAAAACCTTTTATTCTCAAGGTTTTCATTTAAAGAGCCTTGTATTATAAGCAAATTAGTTCAAAAGGTGAAGGAACTTCTGGAACTTAGAACACCATTTAAATTAAAGGACAAATATTCAGTTAATGTAACAAATTGTTTCTGGAGCATGTTCAAGTTAATGAGCACATCACTAACATCCTTTAATATCACTTCCTCTTACATTTAGGTATCTCTTTAGCCAACTTCACAAAGGTTTTTTAGTCCTTTAAGTGGTTTGTTTGAAATTCTGAAGACAACACCTACTATTCTCAGATGCCCTAGCAGCTTGCAAGATTTTAAGGCTTTATGCTCATTGCATCCCTTTTTAAAACGAACTTTTAGAAACAGAGATAACTATTATAGACATTTAAGATAAGATTTTAAGTTACTGCATACTCAGTTCATTAATGTTCCGTTTAGAAACGGAATTTAGGTCTTAGTAAATAAGAGACACTTGGTATGTTTCATCTATATTGACTGAAAACCTATTTGAGTACCATGTTAGCTCAACCAAACAAGTTAAAAAGCTTATAAAAAAATATTTTGAACATTTTTTGTACTTCAAGCATCAAGTAATAAACTTTCTATTAAACCAAGTTCTTTCCCACAACTCTCCGAACTGAAACGGAACAACGCTGGAACAAACCATTCTGCTTATTTTTGGGCTTGGTCCCAAAAGAGGTAGTCCATAAGTCACACAGAAATAAAGATTCCACGGAAGTTAACCTGACATGCCAGTCTCCTCCACCATACGCAGCCTCATCGCTAAATGAGGCTATTTCATATCTGCAAACATTATAAGTTAGTGTTCATGTAAATACAGGAACTATACTTGAAAATTATTTCTTCATCTGTAACCAAATTCGGTCCAGTTGAACCAATATATTAACCAGGCTTTGTGCATCAGCCTCATTAGTAAGAATTCTGCTTTTCTCCAAATTAAATTTGAAACATGCCTAATTCACAGGTACGCCTTTAAATAACAAAGGATACGTGTATTTAGATTCGGAGAGAAGCTTCAGATTGTTAAACCTCGTTAGTAACACAGGTAATTTACTATCATTTCTCTACAAACGCTGCCGCCGCCATTGAATTCCTCATGGTTCCTCTTGCTGAAGCTGTGAACTCTTCAATCTCAGCATTCAGTCTAGTAATTACCCATTCCAGTGCTTCACGGCCCTACAGTTAGAGAAGAGTTTATCAGTGTATAAATCTCACTAAATAAGTAAATGGGTTAAACCCTGTTTTGCTGAAAAGGACTAAAGATACATTAGTTGAAAAAGGAAGAAGAGGTACAGAAATACCTGCCTCGGTGACACTTTTTACTTCAATAACCAGAGTACTGCAGGGACGTGTACTGCATTACACTCCATGACAAAATTCCTTATGCCAGCAGTGCTCACATTATGAGCCTCAACACATTTTTTTTATCCAGACTGTTTTATCATTCTCAAGGCTGAACTCAAGACATCTTTGGATTTCCAGAGGACAGGCTCTCAACTAACCCACCACTTCATGACTCCCACATAACCGCTTCAGACTTGTCTGGATGTATATCCTTTTTCAACAGCGAAAACTAACAGAAAGCATCAAGAAGGCAGCAAGAGAGCAACAGCGCCAGACTGCTAAGTGAGTGGAGATGTTACTTCCGGTGAAGATTCAAAGAGCTGTGCCAATAATGATTTGTTATCTCCATTCACAAGAAGAAAAAAAAAAAAAAGGAGGAAGTTCAGCCAGTGGAACATTCAGTCTCTACAGTAAAGGCAGTAGAAGTATGTGGACCCCTCCTAAGACCGCTGACAAACACAAAATCAGTGATTTTTATTCCCCTTGTCATTTAGTCAGTGGTCAGACATTTTACACAGTCATACTTACCTTATTAGCATTGGAAGAAATTGTGTTTGCCATTAGCCCTTCTAGGTAACTGCTGAGACTGACACCCTTTACTGATATTATTGCTTCTTGTGTCAAAATGGTTCTGAAACAGAGCAGGAAATGGAATTATTCCAAGCAGTTTAAGAATGCACTGCTGAAAGAAACTTGCTCCTCCCCAACAAGTACATTCTCTTACCAGCTTCGCTGTATAACACAGAACTTCTTGCCCAATAAAAACACCCTCCCCACCTCTACGCTGCTTAACTGCTTTATGCTTCTGCTCATAAAATAAGAGCCAAGAGTTCCTGCTAAGTCCACGTGTCACTTTGTGGTACTGAACTATTCCCATATCTAGCAGCAGGAAGCTAAGGGTGGAAACATCACATCTGGAATGACGGTATACTGGGAAAACAGAGACATCCCCTTCCACAACAGGGATTGACCATTTCTGACTGTCATGAGAGAAAACACCTCTTGTGTTCAGACTGCAGAGAAAGATCCTTCAGAATTATACTAGTTCCAGCAGCATACTCCGTAAGCTCTAGACTTGCCTTAAAAGCAAACAAAAACCAAACACCAAAACTCCAACGCTATAGACTAAAGGCAGAGAAATGTGCGTTCTAGTGCAGGTTCTGTGCTCAGGCTAGTAAAGAGATCAGAAATAAGATCAGAAATAAGGAGGTGGCAGCTGAAGACTGTATACAAAGTCCATTACAGGCAGGACATGGGACAACTCCCTGGAAACCTGAACTGCGCTGGACACCATCAGAGCATGACACTAAGCTTCCCAGTAGAGCTCCACAGAAGCAATGCCACTAGAGAAAATGACAGTCCGTTGAATTTGGTTTTTGTTACCATTACGGAGGTGATCATCTCCTGTTCAAGGGAAACTATGGAAATGGTCAAAGCCAAAGTCTGGACTACTTCAGGGCAATCTGGGAACAAAGAGGTACTTACTTGTCTGGTTCGTGAGGGTGCGGTTTATAGACAAGCCTCTCATCTACTGACACTAGGTTTGTAAAGGAAATCTGTAGAATACAAGAACAAATTACCCCTTGATAAAAACGTTAAGGGAATGTAGTAAAGAAAATTGCAGACTCAAAACTAACGCTTATGTCTGATTTAAACGTGACACTTTTGGCAAGTATTAGAGTTGTAGATCAAGACAGAAATCTCCCTGTCCAGCATTTGCTGGTCTACTTCTGAGATTTTGGATCATTCTTTATCACATTTATAAGAATATTTCAATAGTGGGATCAGACAGATGGAGTAGTACAAAGAGCAACATCTGACATGATTAGGAAACGGTGACAGTGTACACCAAATGGCTTAAAAATATTTTTCTTAATGCCCCACCCCCAAAACTGCTCCTGCCCCGCTCCTCAGTGTGTTCGGATGCTTCAGTCCTCACAAGTTCTAAAACCTAGTAGCTCCTTTCTGAAAACCAGAACCGATTAACCATAAACACATTACTTAAACCTTTAATTTGCACTGTTCTAATGCAGTTTTCAAGTCATTTTCACGATGTTTTCCCTTTTCAAATGTACAAGGTACTGTTACAATCTGTAATGTTTCAATTGCACAAACACAGCTACTTACATTACTGGATTTAAGCTCCATTGTTTTTTCCACTGGGTCAACAACAGAGTGCTCCTGAACATAGGTCTTTGTTCTGCATGTACCAATGAGCTAGAAGACAGGCAAACATACACAGAATTAATGATGCTAACCAACTGCAATTGTTTTAGTGCCTTTAAATACACCAGTATTGAACAGACGCTACGACAGCGGAATTAGGGTTTAGCTTAAAACTATTCAGTTGAGGAAGATTTCATTTTCAAGATGGAAGCAATCTAAGACCTCGGCAGTTTTTGGCTGTCAGTTAGTCACTATATGTACTGCTGTTGAGCTTTCCTGATACATAAATGCTTCTATTTTTAAACCATTAAAGTTATTAAATGAAACACATCTATTACGACACCAGTTCACAAGCTTCCCTTCCCTCCGGCACCCTCCTCGAGCTCTGCAATAGCAAACGTACCGATTTCACAATGGAGGGTATTCCCCATTCTGTACTGAGGAGTCTGTGGCTGTGCAACTTCCCGCTAGAGTCTACGTGTCTGTCCAAGACATCGACTCCAACCACGCTGGGGTTCATAGGATTTGGGTATTTCTGCATGGCAGCAGTCGTTACCGTTTCCCAGGGGTGACTGCCAAAACAGAATCAAGACACAAAGTTGTACGTCTTCGTTTTTTAACAGTGTTTCTATTAAAGCCGAACACATCAATTAATCGGTATCTTTAAAGCTGTTCAATTTCCAGTTCTCCATCCTACAAATAGTCTTCCCTAAACAAGAACATTTACCTACAAGAGGTAATGGGCACAAGGTTCAATACAGGAAGTTCCACTTAAACACGAGAAGGAACTTCTTTACTTTGAGGGTGGCAGAGCACTGGAACAGGCTGCCCAGAGAGGTTGTGGAGGCTCCTTCTCTGGAGACTTTCAAAACCTGTCTGGACGTGTTCCTGTGCGACCTGCTCTGGGTGATCCTGCTCTGGCAGGGGGGTTGGACTCGATGATCTCCAGAGGTCCCTTCCAACCCCTATGATTCTATGATTTTGTGAACTAGACAGTAGTACACGCCAGTTAAGCATTCAGTACCCCCGATGAATCAGGACTCCTGAATTCAAATACCTTCTCGCTTGTAACTTGATAAGAACGTTTTCCCTACGACATAGTGCTGAAAAATTCCAATTTCTTCAGGTTTCATTAATACTGGAGCAATTTACTAAGTTGTTACTTTTCTCTAACAAGTATTTCCTTCGCATTATTTTCCACCATAGGTGTTCTGAAGCACTTGAGCCCCGACAAGACGCAGCGACTCACGACGCTTCGGTCAGTCCCACACCCAGGAGGCAAGGCCCGTACCGCGGCCGGCACCGCAGCGGACCCGCGCCCGCAGGTACGGCTCCGGGTCTGGTTTGTGAGCGGCTTCCACGGCCTCGCCCCCTCAGAACCTCGCA
>VZZY01019952.1:26337-93008 GCA_013400335.1 Eurystomus gularis | reverse complement strand
GGCGGCGGGCTCCCCTGAGGGCTCCCCTCAGGGGCTCTGCTGGCGGCGGCGGCGGCAGCCGCGCTTCCCGGGCCGCCCCGGGCCGGGCCCAGCAGCTCCCGGCAGCTGAGAACCGCGTCTGGTTACACGAGGAAACGCCTCGAGCGGCGCAGCTCTGCTACACGTGCTCATTTCGTGCACAGCCCGTTGGCCTCTGCCCGGCTGATCGGCTAAAGTCGGAGTTAACCCGCGTGTTAAACTAACTCGGACCGTCAGGAGTCAAACGGGCCAACGTCGCACGTGTGACCCGCTACGCCGTGGCCTGCGTTGGGGTGCCCGTGTGCCGGGCACCAGAGGGCGCAGAGACCCGCGCTGCGGTACCGGGCGTGTGCGGGAGCGAGGCAGGAAGCGTTGGGCTGTTACTTAACTGCTGCCTGAGCCGTCAGAGCCGTGCCCCGCCCCGGGCAGCTCGCTGGTGTCCTCAGCCAACCTGTTTTGTAAGTACGCTGCCTGGAAGTTACAACCGGCAGTTATAGAACAGCCTCCTTATTATTTTCTGTGTTAAGAAACAGCTTCTGTGGCAGGCAGGCAGTTCCAGAATGGAAGGGTTTCAGCTAACTGTCCTGAACTCTCTTACTCATCCTTGGGATAAAACAAATGATTTACACAATTAATAAAGCAGTGAGAAAGCAGTTACAGCAACAAACAAAGCCAAATGCATTTCGTGGCACATCGTTAAGCGTTTCTAAAACTCCCAACGCAACACTTGTTTAAAGTGCCTGGAGTTGTGTGGAAACTTTTTTTCAAACGGGGTGGCAGCAGGACAGCATTTCATGGACACAGCTCTCCACCAGTGAGTGACTGGTGTACTCCTACCTGCACAGTAATGGTCTCGCTGGAAAAGGTTGAGAGGGAAATTTCCCAGACACAGGTTATTTCAGTCGGTGAAATTTCTAGCATCTTTCTGCAGTGCCAGAAATCTCAGCCAGTCTGTGGAAAGACCCAGATTCAGTGAATTTTCCCATGCATTCTTGTTCACAAGAGAAGCTACTAATGATAAACTACTAGATTCAGTCAGTAGCAAATACCTAAGTGAGAGCTGTTAAGAAATTTTTGCTGGTGAGACCTATCTTGATCTTATTTTTCCTGACTCTTCCACCTCATGGGACTATTCTTAAACATTGTTAACTTGCTAGTAGTCTATCATTGTGTATAGAGTTACTTCTGGAAGGCTGCAAGTCAGTTCTAAATCCACTGTAGTCCTAATATCCACTGAGTGATTTTTGCAGCTGGAGAATTTTGCAAAGGATGTTAAAAATGCTAAGCATTTTGAGAGGTCTCGGAATGCAATCCATAGTTGTGGAAGATGGCGACCCTTAAATAGACATGGGCAATTCAGCAGATACCCATCTCTGATCTGTTAGCCATCTGTAGCCTCTTGTCAGTTTTTTATGGAAAAGAAATATTAGCTACTGGAAGCAAAGCAAAGTGGTAACTCCAAGAAGGAAGCATGCCAACACATGGTGCAGGTTAGGAGCTAGATCTCAACAGTGCTCACTCCTAAAAACTGCAGTTTGTTTTAACAGGAGTTTTGTTCACGTAAGTTTCAGTATTTGAGTGACATCAAGGGCTGAACTAATTATAAACCTTAATTTTAAAAAGAATTATAAAATTATGAATAATAAAGCCAGACTTTACGAAAAGAAAATGCTCATTTGTAACAGCAGAGGAGAAAGCTGCGCATCCTAAACGTTAGAATTCTTTATGTTGGTGATACTGCATCTTGAGAATACTGTGTCCATTTTTACGACCAAGAATTTAATACTACAAAATTTGATCGTTTCCCCCTATATCCTGACAGTATCTAGTAGCTGAAATCGAAAGAAAACATTCTTTCAGTTACATCTGGCTCGTCCCAGGTGTTACTATGATGATTGTTAAGGACCATGATGAACATCTACACAAGGACAGAAAAACCTGTGGAAGCCCACAGTGAGGTTACTTGGTTCTCAGGTATCTTTCAGGGGCCCTTTGCTTATGAGTCACTAAATGCAACTGACACATGAAATGGGCCTTGTGACTATATGCTGCATACAGATTTTGGCAGAGCAACCTCTGTGGCATGACTAGGAAAGAAACCGCTCACAGAATCGTGTATGAAAGCGCTCTAAGCTCCAAATGGATTTATTGGCAGAACAAGGCTTTATGATTTTGTATTTTCAGACCCGTGTTTGCCAGCAGGGAGGTGTGAGTTGTGCCCTTTAAGCAGCCTCATAAAACATCCATCATTTTGACTGAAAAGCATCAATGTCAGGAAATAGCTCACAAACCAGAAGTCACTTTATCTGCAGCATTAGGTCCAGATCATTCATGCACTCCATAATGGCTACCAAAAACCCAGACTGTCAAACCCACGCAGGCCTGGACAATTACGGTTTTAGCTTTTTGTAAGAAAAATACAGGTATTGTGTCACACTTAGAAAAGCAAACAACTTTCAAAGTTTCAAAGCCCTAATCCCAGAGATCAGCTAGACCACTCTGCAGTACAAAATGTCACCAAATTCTAAAGTGAAAAGCGTTTGGTGGCAATGGCAGTGATTGAAGCTGCACTTCTGAATGAAATGAGTGCAAGTCAGAAGTGGCATCCATAATAGATCATCAGAACCAGATTTTACTGTAGTAGTATTGCAGATGAAGAGTGAGGGGAGAAAGTTCTGTATTTAACTGCTGCCCTTCCTTGCAGTACGCAGGATATGAACTCTGGTTGCTTACCCTGCTTCATATATCACAACACTTCACCATTTTCACATTACAACTGAGGCACGTTCACTATCTCATACACTTAAGAAACATGTATTTGGTAGTGTATTTTCTCCCCGTCATATTCTGAAGTAGCGCTAACCCTACAATAACACCGCACCAGTTCCTTGATCTGAAATTAAAAGTTTTGATGTGTGTGAAGTATTGGCATGCGCATGCAGTTATTAATGAACACCATTCAAAGGTCTTGCTCTTTTCCTGAGCTGGAAAAACAAGTTCCCCCTCCCTTTGTCAGTCTGGCAGTTGTACTGGCAGAAAACTGACGTTATTGATGTTTTCTTTCCCAGACATACCTCTTCAATGACTTTCATTACACAATTCTTAATGACTACCTCATCCAGAAACACTCTTTCACCATCAGCAGTCAGTATTGTGAGGCTGTTAGTGCCTGGCTGTTTTTTCCTGTATGTACTTCTTAAAAAAGCTTTGTGGCATGGCAGAGTTCTCTTTTCAGTGCTTCCAGGATCAGGTCTCAACCTCCTTGCAAGTCATTATACATCTCTGTATAAAAAGGTCACCTCAAACTGTACTTTTTATAAGCAAATACCCTTCTTTTCAGAAAGAAATCACAGCAGTATCTTGATGTAGGATAGTACCAACTCCTCTGGTTTTTGCTTGTACTTTAATAGTTTTGTTCAAGTAATTTTGATCCTTCTAGATTCTAATCAGTATCAAAAGGAGCCACTAATGGGGAGATGCCCCCACTACACAATGTATCACATCCTAAAAACATGGTGTTAGTTCCAAATGAGTTTACATGATAATACATTTACTAGGTCAGGACAAAGCTCCAAATGTATCATGGATTAACATTCAGATGCTTCTGTGCATCTCTTTCCTCTCTTCAGAGAAACAGATGGAATAAAAACATTTCCTCTTCAATACCAAAAATGTGGTTTTATCAAAACAACCAACATTCTTTACCAGTTTTTATTCTTCTGCATGGCATTAGCAGTGCCACTGCTGCTGTTGAGTCCTAACAGCTGCTTCTCACTGCTTCAGCAAGCTGGTCTCCCACTCCAAAACATTTCACCTTCTTTGTAACTGACGCAGTCCCAAATTCCTTGTTGTAGCTGAGGTCTGGACCCATCATTTGACCCAGCGCAGAGGGAAGGGACAGGGATGCAGCGATCACCACTGAAGACCACTGAGCTCTCTACTATCATAAAGTGACCTGCCTCAGTCAAGGCAGGTGCTCTGTCCAGCACGCTCTATACAACGGATTTCTCAACTTTTGTCAAAGCTGCGTGAGCTCGCTGCGACAGACACCCCCCGAGGTCGGTTACCGCTGTTCTCAAGCTGCTACTCATGTTGCTCCAGAACAGCTGTTCACAAGGCCAGGATGAGTGCAGCTGAATTTCTGTTTTCTGCACAGTGACCCATAAATGGAACTGAAAAATCCTGGAAAGGCCATGCTAGTGTTGCAGAGGAGGCCAGGAGGTCTCACGATCAAGTGGTCAGGGCTGATGAAGCCAATGCTGTGTAGCCCCCAGAATGCCTACGGGAATCATGGCTTGGGGTTAGCGAGACATTCAGCAGTTTTCTAAGTTCAGTGCATTTGTTACTCATCCACTGACAAACACTGAATTGGTATTTGTTAGTATCCTGCACTTTGGTTTAACCCAAAATAAAACACAGGTCAGTGTAAGAGAACTAAATGCCTGCACTTGTTCTTACACTTCATCAGTCAACCGGGAGAGTCTTTTTTTCTATCCTTTAGTATTTAGGGCTCTTTGTCCCTAAATCTAAAGAAAAATTAGATCATATAGAAATAGCCAACAAATCCCTTTCCCCTAACCCCAATGTTCTGGTGCAAATGGCTGTCAAGTTGCATATGAAATGCAAATAAAAATTTTTACAGGTTATAATTTTCAATCCTGAGACTAATACCTATCATCCCCAAGAAGAGATGAAATAGTAGCAACCATATCAACTTCCAGAGAAAAGATGCAGATGTTTATATTTTTATTCGGAAAGAAGATTGAAACCATTCATGCCTTCTGTGTGGAAACACCACAAGAGGGGGCTAGATTTCCATGAGGTTCTTCGTCCACGCGAAGACCTGTTGCTTGTTATTCCATGAGAGGGAATTACCGGCTCACAAGCAAACTCACCTCAAAGTACCCACATCTCTAAGCATTGCTATATGAAGGAGGACAAGATGCCTACTCTCATTCTGCATCCCAGCAGCAACCACTCTCAAAGGGCTGTCCACCCCTAAATCTAGAGCATATTTTTCTGGAAAAAGAAATTGTTCCCCTGCTTCCGTGTTAAAATGTGACCTAGACAGAAATCCCGTGCTGGAAACAAGTTGGAAAGATACATTCAGGCCCTTTTTTCAGTACTTCAAAAAAAATGAATGAAAGCTCAACACAAAAGCAATGAAACATCCCCAAATAAGTAATAAAAAAGCCCATCCCCTTTATGTCCTCTAGTAAAGCCTCGTTAATTTGGCAGAAACTTAAACCTACAAAAAAGACCTGACTTACTGCTGGACCAGTTTACTGATATTACTGGCTGCTCATCTGCATGACTTCAGCGGCCGGAAAAGGGAGAAGACAGGAAGGTCTGGCCACAAAGAGTCCCTCTGACAACAGCATCATCTTAGACCAGTTTAAGTCACTTCTGAAAGCAGAGTCTAAGTGGCCCTGCCCATACGTACGACAGGAAGTGGTGCCCCCCAACATGCAGTGATCTGTATTCACCTTCTGCAAGTGACCGGGGAAAAGGGGCTGTAATTGTCAATCTGATCTGACACAGGTAACCTACAACGAGGAATAAACGTATACATCCAAAAATCCATTGCTTCTGCCTGTGTCTTCCCAGAAGGACTGAAAAACCCCGGAATTTTCAGGTAACAGGTATATAAATAACACTCTTCCAGTACCTTTGTATGGTCCCCTTCAACATTTGCCTTCATCACAAGGACAAGCCAAATACAGGCAGCAGGAATCCCGTGAGACACTGAAGATTCAGAACATCTGGTTGCCTGGTTAGAAAGTTTCCAAATCACTTTTTTTTTATGCCAGGAATTTAAATCACATAAACCTATGGAATGGAAGTAAAGGACAGAGAAGTCAGTTGCTTTCAGAGCAGTATCAAAGCGAGACTTGTAACATTTGATTCCAGGTACTACTGCTCACGTACATGTCTCCCTGCAGAGCTGAAATGCCGTCAGTGCAAACCACAACATCAAAGATTGTCTCAGACAGAGTTTCTTGTCTTTTTGGGGAAAAAAGCTGACACCAATGGCAGAGCATATCATGAGAATTATTCATTCTCGGCTGCCATATTTTACTTCCCATATCACAGAAAAGGGGAGATACACTTTCTTCTTTCTTATGACTAAAACCAATAAGGTACAAACTGTTTGCCACAGATTTATATGCAGATTCAGAATTTGTTTTCAATATTGATTGCATAAAAGGACTCTTCCTGGAGTTTCTTAATATATATTATTTTTCTACTTCTTAAATCTTTTGTATATATTTATGCATGCACAACTGTTGTATGAAGCCTCTAGTCAGAAACTGCTGCTGTTCTCTAGCATGGAGATACAAGGAGCTAAAAAAAAAAAAAGGGATGTCATTTCTTAACGATACTATTGCAGATCTATTTCCTGTTTCAAAATTATGCTCATTTCCTTCTCAGGCACATTTAAACCAGTCTGGCTCCCAAAATAATTTCTAAGCTCTAAAATAACTTATAAACTTTTGAAAGCCAGCTGAGATTGGTTTGTGGGAAGGAGGTCTCCATGCTGGTGTTTCCACTTACTCAACAGAGCAGTCAAATTACTAACTCATCAACGTTATGAGACTGTGGGTCTAGTGGGAGGTGTCCCTGACCAGCGCAGGGGGCTTGGAACCAGATGATCTTTAAGGTCCCTTCCAACCCAAGCCATTCTATGATTCTGTGATTATTTACCAGGTTGCATAAATTACTGGACAACTGCAGCAAATGTGATTTGGTCACATTTTGCTGAGAGTCAATGAACCCCTCTGTAAGAGTGACAGCAAACGGACAGAACAACAGCACATCCTTCTCTCACAAGGCTGCACATCTTTCTGTCAGCTTTTAAAGACCCACAATGATTGGCTGCCTTCTGGATAGGTACCTGCTCCACTAAAAAGGCTAAGTTTAGAAGTTGCTTACACTTCCTTTACTCAGTTTTTACACACTAACACATTTGCTCTTCTCACTACACAGAGAGTTGCGGACACAAATCCCAGGACTTTGCTGTCTATGCCAGTAAATCTGCATCAAGAAACCTAGCAGGGGTAAAAAGTACATTTAATGAACTCACAAATATTTATTCATGCAAATTTAGGTGTCAAGAACCTGTTATGACAAATAATATAAATTCCTGAAAAATCAACAGATGGGTAACTTAGCAAATACTTAAAAATTGTGGCTTTAAAAGTGTGTATTTTAAGTATGTAGCTCCTAGGAAGAAGGAACTTTTGTATGACTGATAACATAGCAGTACTTCAAAAAGCCTCTTGAAAATCTAATGAGGCAGAAAGTTGAAATTACTTCAGTGAATGAGTAGTGTCAACGGTCTTACATTATCTATGCTAAAAAGCATCCACAGCATCCTGATTAGGTTTGTAATCATTGCTGAAAAATGCACCTATTTTCTCTCCGTTGTATGATCTTTTTGTTCTTTGTAATCATCAAGCTAAAATCATATTCAACTTTGTTTAGCCTGAGGCTGACCTCATCTGCTGCTAAAAAGCAGGAAGCCCATTTTGCCTCTTCATTTGGACAGATACCTGAATCTTCTCTGTCCGGTCAAAAAGAGCCACCAGGGTGGTACTCTTCTGAAGCAGTCAACTTGAATGCATTGTTTAATAATTGTTTTTTTAAGAAACATCGGCATTTTTTTTTCTATTCATAAGTGTCTGCACCAAAGGACTGTCTTAAGATAAAATAAACATGACTCACAGTCAGTGGAATATGCCGGATTACATGTGTGGTCTGTGTATTCCACTCGCTATCCACGATGCCTCACATACTCAAGAACAGTCTTAGATTTCAATTTCCAGAACTCCTCATCTATGATGTTTTTGTTACCTAGCATTTAAGTCTCTCCCTTCCCCAAATAACCCCCCACCTTGAAAAGAAACCCCAAATGCCACCAAAATTGCCCCCCTGAAAAGAAGAGAAGAAAAAATCAAAGAGAAGGAAAAGAAAAAGAAAAGAGAGAATAAAAGAAAAGAAAAAGAAAAGAAAAAAGAAAAGAAAAGAAAAGAAAAGAAAAGAAAAAAGAAAAGAAAAGAAAAAAAAGAAAAGAAAAAAGAAAAGAAAAGAAAAGAAAAGAAAAGAAAAGAAAAGAAAAGAAAAGAAAAGAAAGAAAATTAAAACCCAGACATTATCTTTGCTTCAGAACATTTAAAGTTAGGGTATATTTAAAATGTGCATTTAATAGAATGATCTGGCACAAGCCCTGGAACAAACATTCAATTTTCAGATCATTTAAAATTTTATTCTTCTGCCATAAAATGTCCTAAGAGGCTTAGATCTGCACGCCATCAGAGTACTGTTGCCTCTTATGCAAAACTGGCCAAATAGCTTCTTTATCAAGCATGTGATACGTCTACTGCAGTTGTGAAACACACTAACCCTGTACAACAACCAGGCTCCAATACTGTTTATATAATTTGAATGCAAATAATTATCTTTCTTGTCAGCTTTCTCCTCTACCTGACAACATATAAAATGGAAGAAATAAACGTACACACAATCACACCCAGCTGCCATCTCATTGCCTCATCGTTTGCGTACTGGCCAAGGTCAGGTCTTCCATCTGCTACCTGCAGTGTTTTCTTTTAACGTTCTGCAGTTGCTGCACTGAAATTATATTCCGTGTGATACTGCTGCACTTGCAGTTACGTTGTGCAGCAGAGGTCTTCAACAGGTAGCACATGGCCCTTACACGGCTTTTGGCTAGTGAACGACTTGGTTTCCAGTTACAAACTGACTAACAATTTGTAACAAGGCATGTGCTGTATGACTCGCTAGTATAATGAATTTTGGCTGTTATTTTTTAAAAATTGTGCAGTTTCTTTGACTGCCACAGTTCAGAGAGTTTGATTATGGCTAAACAAACAGTTCCATCTCGGCTGTGTCATTAGTGGGAGCAGCAGCTGCCACCAAGTGTTTGACTTTGGTGCAGCTAAACGACAGTTCATGGATGCAGTGTGACTGTTCTGTTGTCGGGGAAACAGTCTTTTAAACTCTGCATAATATGACAGTTACCAGCCAGATACTGTTTTTTTTTCTTGCAAGCATCACAAATGTGCATGTGATCAAGTAGGCAGATGATAATCACATGTTATCACCCACAACTCATGAGCAAGCACAGTAACAGCACAATTAAAGACAAAACCACATATTTTAAAGCACTTTGAAATTGCTGATGATTTTGTGGTATTTGGAAATAATCATGCTGCTCCCCTACATCTGATCCGTGTTTCATTCTAAAGATGACAACATTTCTTATAAAAACACACCATGCTATCAAACATTTGCTGAATGCAACTTTCTAATGCCAAACGTTGAAAAACAAGATTACTACCAGAAGAACAGGTAGTAATTGTAACATATTACATGTTAAAAAACAAACTTAACTCATGGTCTTCAAACCTTGCTCCAAAATGTATATAAGGCTCTGTTTCAGAAATCTTGTACTCTATCAGTTATCTTTTGACATGGCTTACAGAAACTGCAACCTGGAAATAAAAGTTGAGAATTCTTCATACACAAACTCCTGCATGAAAAGTGGCTGCTTAGTCATCAGTGCAGACATCTGAACCATCCCAGAGACAATCATCAGATCAATCATACAGGTCTCGAGACACCTCTGGCTTACATCTGTCAGTGGCTGACCACAGAGCTATGACGAAGGCAAGCCATTAAAACATTTTTATTCCAAGTTTTGTGGGCTACAGAACAGGTAGATCCTGGATTTAAGTTTATTTATGTTGTCCTTAATACTGGAATTGTATTTCCCACCTCTTTGGGAGAAGGAGGATCCAATCTCACCAATCAAGAGCACAGGACCTCACCTCTGGGACTACAGCCCTTGGGTCTTTAATAGTAACAGCAATTTAAGGCTCAGTCCCAACCTTATCAGCCGGGCTTGACAGCGGGAATTCCCAACTCCAAGCTGAGAAGATAGTCTGGTGTTTGGATGGAACTGACAACCCACAGAGAAACAGCTCACCTGAAAGTCAAAAACTGCCCAGAAAATGGCTCTTCTGCTTCTGGGGATGGGGCACTCCAACAGTTTAAAAGTTTTGATATCTCATCAGGCCAGGGCTACTTTCCCGTTTGTAGTTTCACTGAAAATACGTATCTTTTCCAAGTAGTCTTCTGAGGGGTTTTTATGAGTTTATTTCACCCAATTTAAAGGATAAACTATTAAAGAAAAATAAATAAAAATAGTAATCAAATAGAGTTTAAGATGGAAACGTAAGGCAAGTATCTTCTATGCAAATAAATGAACACTCCTCATGTACAATTGGGACAAAAGTATTTTCTTTCATCGTATGCTCTAAGAAACATTTTAAACTAATAAACAGATTCCATAAAATCTTCATTACCAGTAAAACAATAGATTTCCATTTAGGAAAAATCAAAATCAAAGGAAACGAGATGGTGTGATCAAAATTCGGGCTAGATAAAATGCCCGAACCCGCACTGTGCTGTAGCCACTATCTCACACTTACTACAGGCTATGGGCGTTCTTTTATATACTTAACTGTGAAATATTGTAGCACTTAAGGAAAAGGAAAGGAGTATGTGGGAAAACTTACACCCTTGGAAGTCCTGCAAAAGAACTCAGCTCCATTCTCCAGCGCTGTCCTGATCCAAAGCCAAACACATTTAACAGGCTTGTACAAGCCTGGTATGTACAGAATAAGAAAACAGGAGTAAAATTTATGCAACAGTTTAAAGAGGATCTAAGGATTTAGTAAGTATTAGAAGAACACACGAGCTGCTAAAAATACATTTACAGAACAGTCCTTGAAGTGTTGCACTTTGTGAAGAATTCCAAGTTAATGCCATCAGAGCCTTAACTCCTACCTGTGCATGTAATACACCTGCAAACTTGTGCTCTGGTGTTTCTCCATTCTCTTACGTCTGGCTCTGCACCAAGGGTGGAAAGTGTCCAGTGCACATGACAGCTCTTAGATACAGAATTTAGGCATGGAAACTCGAACCTTTCTAGGCCTTCCCTCACCCCATTATTGGTATTAATTTGTGCATCTTCATTAGTGGTGATTAGTTAGAGAGCACTTTGGGAGACAAAAGCTTTTTCATCATCATACGACCTATACTTAATGAGATGCCGAAGCTAAGCTGTATACCAAGCTGTCTGCAACTTAGCGTTTTGCTTTCAGCAAAAGCAATAATTAAAGGAATAATCAACATGTATAAATGAAAAAAAAGGAAAGTTAAATTCAAAGCACTGAGAAAGCATCAAACCTACCATAGTATGATTAAGCCAACTTGGATTAATGCCACCCATCTCTTCAGGATTTATACATGTTCTCTCTTATACACGTATGGAGTCCAAAACATTAATAGCCACAAAACTGAAGTAAAAAATATTTTTAAAAGGAATAAATATTTTCAGAAAGTAGTTTTAACAATGACTAGGCTTCTTACAAAACAACCCTTTAAAATGCAATTTTTCATATCTAATTCTTGCACAGTGTCTATTAAAGCGCTTTCTTTCAAGCTGCTTCAATTTATTATTTCTCTAAACTTAAATCATTTAAGAACTACTTCAAGTTGCTGCACAAGTAAATAATATTTATATCAGTCCTATTAAATCAATAGGATATGCATTCTTTCGCCAGCAGGTTCATGGCTAATAAGATGGCAAAACTGGAGTCTGACCTTCGTGGTTAGTGTCAATGTCTAGTTTTCATGCTCAGAATTAAGAGCAGTTTTTATATACATTTTCTACTGGTGACAAATTCTGAGCATACAGCAGCTCTCAAATCAGTCATTATTAGAAATCAAGGTCTATAAAAAAGGTAAGAGGAAGAGTACAGGAGCTACAGCAGCTTTTCTTTTTAATCAAGATATGCATACTATGTATCTTCTAAGGAAGGGCCTTCCAAATGTACAGTGGTATGAGTATCATAGGAACAGAAAAAACAAATACTGTCTGAACAGCTGAACACTCCCCTGAGCATATGGACTCCAACAGGGACTGCTGCTGCCAGAGACATTAGCAAGGAAAGCAGCACGCAAGGCGAGTTCTAAGTAAAACTATGATATTAATAAAAAACCTCCACAAAGCTTCACTAAGCACAGAAGTTGGAGACAACTCAGTATCAGGAACAACTAAAACTTATTTAATTTTGTCACTCTGAAATCAGCGTTCCTTTTATAAACGTGTATTTCGGTGTGTCATTTCTATCTTCATCCTTGCCAATATACTTGAAATTACAGCAGCGCTTTCTGAACTGTCTGAACACTCATACAAGGGATCCACATGGATTTAAACAAAAGATAACTACAACTACCTGTAAGAAGGACCCTTCTCTAGAGAAGTGATGGTGAATATTACTTTTAGTTCAATAGTTATTTGTCTGATTATTTAAATAATTGTAAGGCTCAAAAACATAAAGAAAAATGCCTGCAGAGCTAGGACTTAAGCAAAGCTCAGATGCTGAATTTTTCTGTGCTCACTTAGAAAAGATTTTCTTCAAAAAGTAATTCCTAATTCATTTGCTTGTAGGCTTTTTTTCCCAGGCCTATCCTGAGGCTATGGTATGTTGTCCGTTTTTTAATTACTGTGTTTTGTTGTTGCCTCTTAGGGAATCTAGTCAGCACAAGCATGCATCCCAAAACCCGAAATACTGAAAAATAAATACCATAGAATCAGTTTTCTGAAAAACGTGGCTATAAATGGAGAGAAGGAGAACAACTGTTACGCTCACTGAAACACAGTTTTTGGGAGATGAACAAAATGGGATTATACCTGTCAGCTTTGTTAAGTTAAATTGAGCACATCAATTTATTCTGTCTTTTCAGAAATAATCTGAGCAAGCACCGAGAGCTCTGACAGTTGTAGAGACTACTTACTAAGCCAACAGGGAATACCAGCACTGTGGAGATGGAATCTTTCACAGGTAACAATCTGGATAGCGAACTCTTCTCTTTGGCAGCTGTGAATTGAAGAATAAAATAATTTATGACACACATCCCGAACAACAAAGCCTGCACAATCTACACAGTTAATAGCCATGTTAAGATCTTTTTTTTTCAGTACTTTATTTTTGCTGTATTGATTTTCCAAGGTAAAAATGTGAAAGTACCTAGAAATCGCTTGTCCTGGAAATAACTGACATTCCTTTTCACTTGACTTAAATCTCCTTAAACATGTTCCAGGTTTTGGCACTTTTATTTACTACTATTAGAGAAGCTGTAAATATTTTGAAGGATAAAAAAAAAAAATCATTTTCTGTCTTCACATCTTAACTGGCTTGTTACCTATCCCCAGAGTGGAACACCAACACGTTTCCCACTGACAGAGTTTTCCTGTGAGGTCAGTAGTGGGCTGCGAGCTGCACCAGCCCCGAGCGCTGCTCATTTCGGTGCCTGTGCTCCCAGGCTGCAGCCAGTCACGTCTGTGCCCAGAGCAGAGCCAGTTCTGGTTTGAAAACCTTTCTTGAGGGTAGAGATTCAATGGCTTAACTTTTAATGTTCTTTAAGCTGAATTCAAGAACGTGGTCCTTAGTAGTTTGGTTTAGGAAACAAAAAGTGTCTGAGGAGTAAAATTCAAGGCTAAATTAGGACATAACAAAGAAATTACTCCATTTTAATGATGGTAAGAATGTTGCTGAGCTATCATTGCATCACTGACCTCATGAGGGGAAATGAGCTAGGTTTCAAAACTGACATGCTTCTGAGTAGCTTTTTGTTTTCCTGCTTCCCTGAAGCTCAGGGGACGTACCTGAGTTTTACCAATAAATTCATTATGTTTGGACGTTTTCTTTATACATGTTAAAATGCCATCTGTAGTTGATATCTTTTCAGATTTTCAGTGTTGGGAAATATTCCCTTACAAGCCATAATAAGTAGTATTTTGTGTAGGAATAAAGAGATAGATTATTTTGATTAAAAAAAAAAAGATAGAAAGATTAAAAAGTGTGCCTTTACAGTCTTAAGTTGCAGTACCTAAATACTATAATCAATATAATTCACCAGGAAGATATTTACTTCTGACAAGATAAGTGATGAATGACCACAGACTCAAATAAAAACTTGTAATTGTGTCACAGATTTTTCAATGGCTTTATTCAAGACAATAAAGAAATACTTATGCCCACAGAATTCTAGTGAAATAAGTAGGTAGTACTATCTCCGACGTTACAAATATGAAAATGCTGAGGAGATTTTCTCCAAGCTCTAGGATCAGCTAAGGACTCAATTCCCAGGAAAAAATTAGTGGGAGTTGAGCTTCTAACTCACATGTATCTTTTTCGAGATGTGTCTTAGATGGCTTTTCCAAGACAAAAGAATCATTTTGGATTAAAATTTAAGAATTTGCAGTTCCCACTGCAGTCAACTAAGCCACGTTTTCTCACTGTACCTTCTTATACTTTTTCTTTCCTTCCCATGCATGCACACGGGATCTGTGTGCAAAGGAGGCCTTGCGCAGAACACATGGCTTAAAAATGTGCTTTCCTGAAGCAGTCTTTTTAATGATTGCTGGCGTAGACAGACCATCTTTTTCCCTAAACCTTTGCAGATTCTAGAGATTTGGAAAGGTAGGTAATTACTGAAAGGCCACTGTAATTTTAATATCCATTTTGTTCTAATGCTGTATTTTTAATTTAGAGCAGCCTGAGGTGTTTATTAAATTGCTAAATCCTGCAAAGACTTAGTTTTTATTAAAATGTATCTTTAAGGGTAGTTTAGTAATGGATCTTTACAAACACAGTAATTGAAATCTATAAGATGAGGACAGCTGTTAAGGTGACTGTTTCCATAACAGCACACATCTACAGTAAGGTCCACAAAGACACAGGATACTGTTTCTATGGTAATAGAATGTCTTAGCCTCCAGGATGCACAGAAATCCCTTACGAAAAGTATGAACTAATATTTTAGATGAAAAGGACTTCCCTGTTTATGCTTATCTGTGGTTAGCCACTTGTTGTCAACTTTTTCTTCTACCTAGATCGTGAACTTTTTAGGTAGGTGACTCTTTAGCTTGTCTTTCTAAAGAACTAGGTGGTATCTAGTCATTCTCTCTGTCCTCCTCTTACAACTTCTTGAACTGCTGGTTAATTTTAATCAAGTTAGACTGTGGGACTGGTGTGTGTCTGCTGAGTGGGACTCAGTAGAAAGCGTAGAAACCCAGAGTGGGGACAACACTGGTGGGAAGTCCATAGGGTGAATTCAGTTGCTTTCTGTCTGGCCTGCTGCTTGGGCAGGCAGCCACAACTTGGATGCCTCCTAACTGGGGGATGTGGGACAAGCTGTGCTGAGGCTGAGGACAGGAGGAACTGCAGATACTGGAAAGGAAGGGTAAGGGTATAGAATATGCATTTATGGTGCTTTGTAGGTACTTCACATAGGTAAAGAAACTGTAACAAATACATTAGAAGTGTCAGAAGATGGCACAGTAACAATTGCAGCATGGTAGGAGTGTGCACACGGGCACAGACACGCAGATCAGCCTGTCTAGGAGTTTCAGATTTTGTCATAAGAAAAAGTGAGTTATGCTCCTGCTTAACACTGGGCCTCTCAATGCTTTGTGCTTTCTCCGTGTTTCTGTATCCTGAACTGGCTGGATATTTGGTTGTAAAAATTCTTCCAGATTATTATTCTGGGGTCAAATTTACAAAGGATCAGTGATAGCTTAGATGTTGGCAGAGTCACAATAGAACCTCTGCACTTCTTGGTAGGTGCCCATCAAAAATTAAAACTAATACAACTAAAAAGCAGACTATTCTCAGTAATTTAAGGTCATATTTTGTGCCAAGATGAAGGGGACAAGTGTTTGGAAATTCAGCTTGTGCCAAATACATGCATGCTCTCAGCACAGAGTAACTGGAGCTCTCTTTGTTAACACCCTATCACCTGGTACTTTAGAAGCAAAGCACGGTCAGGGAAACTTCCAGGTAAAAGTTAACTGTCACATTTCATTGTGGTTATTTAAGGAATCTTTAGTAACTTGTAACAGAATAACAAACAGGCCAAATTTCCACAGTTTTGCATATAAATTATTTGCAACTACATTTAAGTATAACAACAGATTGCCCATTGCTGGTAAGAACTCAGTGATTTAAATTAGACTACCCTGTATAGAGTCTGGGTGCAGCGAGTTTGGAGGCTGAAGACTTTTCTTAGCATGTACCCAGGATTTCAGGACAAGGAGATAACAAATGGTAATAGCTGGAAAACTGCTGATACAGTTTTGGTGTCTGCTTTTGAAAATTGGAGCCATTAATGGTGTCAATAAATTACAAAAAGTCATGGTAATCCAATTACTGCTATTTTAAAACACTGAGGTTCTTTTGTAGCTATGGAAACAAAAATGCAGACATTAATGAGCAAGGGGGAAAAAACCCTGGTGTTTCCTTGACAACAGATAAAAGCATAGCTCCATGAAACCCAAAGGAGAGAATGACAGAAATACCTTTTACCATGACATACAACTGAAATACAAGTCCAGTGCAATAATGTACTTCATCCTGCCAGGAAGCTACAAGTACTCTTTTCACACGACCGCTTCCCATCTTCAAATTGAAGTCACCCAGTAGCATGAGGCATTCTGTATGTTTATCTGATCATCTTCACGAGGGTAAGAATTAAAATGGCATGTTAAAGCCTGTGATAAGAACTGGAATGTGTTTGTGGCATGCATGGAGCAGTTGAGTGTGGTCTATAGCATGCTGAAAGAACTTTTCAGACAACAGACAAGAGACATAGACATTAGGTGCCAAACCTGAGGCTGACCTAGTGCTTTGCAATGTGGATGTGATGAGTGTGCTCCACAGGAAGCTCACCACGGGCAGAATGGACACGACTATTTCACACCCAGGTGTTGAAGAGCAGTTGTTCCCTGGAGTGGAACAACTAGAGGTAGATAAGAGGACACCAGTAAGATTACAGGGCTATTTTTCAGTGCATAGCATACAGCAGAATAGAATGTTGATATGTAAAATAATTTAAGAAAATTAATAAATAGAACAGTTGGCGAATTTCCCATAGGCAAATTTCCCTCCGGCATTTTGGAAGAACTAAATCTTAAAAAAAAGATCTTTCTTCAAATCTATCCAGCTTATGGCATTGAGAGCATCACTTCATACCTGGAAGAAAAGTATCAATCAGTTCAAAATCCTAAAGTGTTTTGTGTCGATAGCAATAAGGGGCTGGATACTAAGGTACAAGAAGGTATGGTCTGAGAAAAACCTTTGAGAAAAAACACAACTACATAAAAACTTATGGAGAAAATAAAAAACCCTATGGTTGAGTAGGCTGAATGTGGTGGCACATGGCTTTACCTGTGTGAGTGGCACCGGTCTTGGGCTGGCGGTGATGGGAATGCTGTGTTTCTACAGTTCTAGTTACTGATGCTTCCTCTTACTGCTTTTGACATTGACCTGAAAGTTGGTTCAAATGATCAATGACCCTGTCAAATTCTAGTGTCATTTTCTGTAAAGTACATTTAAGTTAGTGTGGCTGGTGGTTTTTAGAACATTTCTGAATACTATCAGAAGTTCTGAAGTTATCTGCTTTCCTATGACAAATAAGAAACAGATGGAAAAAATCAGTATGACTATAGTCTAGCTTGTGCGTGTGTGAAAACCAGCTAACCTAGCTCACTTTTTGAGTTGAAGCAACTGCTCCTCTGAAAGCTACATGGCTTTTAAGCGTGCCATAATTGTCATTACTCATATTTATGATACAATATGCCTGAAAATACTATAGCTCATTACTCCAGCAATATAAAAGCTTGGAAAGATGCTTCATATTCCTCCTGCAAAACTTCTGTTTTGTAGAAGAGGCACCGTAACACCGTCCACTTTTTAACCTTGAAACAGTCAGCAAAAGAATGACTTGAGCGAGGAGGAGTAAGTGGAGCTCTCTTCATGACAACCCTGTCACCTGGTGCTTTGGAAGCAAAGCTAGACTCACACATCTGCTTTTTCTCTCAGATGCCTTAAGTTTTTTCTTGGGCTATAGACTATCCTTGTGAATTAATCCATAAAATAGTCCTTTACCAGACCTGCTTATGCTGAACTAATACTAAAACTCCAAACCAAATAAAATACCAAATCAACCCTGTATGATGATTCAGCATTTAGAGCCTTACCTAAAGCACATTAAATCTAAATTTGTCTGTGGGATTTTAATGGAATATGGCTTGAGTCCAGCTTTTTTCCCCCCCCCCCCCCATCGGGTGTCTACTAGTAGAGCCCTGCTGTTGGGGTGTGAAAATAACACAAGCACTTTAAAGAAGAAATTCAGTTCTTAGTGAAACACTTAGGTTGTGTGCACAACCAGCTGAACCTTTTCATTTTGGTGATTGCCTTAGCATTTTCTCAGCAGCCCTTGAGTCTTTTCCCTATGGGATCCATTACTTTTGCCTTGAGTTTTAGTGTTTTCCTTGTACTGGCTTTTCTTTGGCAGATAGACCCATGTTTACTTCTAACGAAGCTCCGTGTCTCCCTTTTGCTGTTTAAGCACATTTTTGTCTTTTTGTGCTTTTTCCTTGGACTTTTAGTTTCCACTATGGCCTGACCAGTACGTGAGGGTTACACTCCTCTTTAGGGTGGTGGTTCTTCCTGTCTCGAGAAACAGACAGAAGTGCCATGTGGATCTTCATAGTTGTTATGCGGTATTGATATGAGGGTAATAGGTGGTTGTCCAATTTATTAAAATATTTTAATTCCTCCTGCTTTGAATATTTTTTTTTATACACAATTTTTTCCAGATCTTTAATATTTGCTTTAAAAGAGTCTGTCAATTTATAGATCTGTCATCTCTGGGGGAAAAAAAGTCACATTAAATACCATGGTGGAGATGTGCCTTTGGTGGAATGAAAGGTGTGTAGGCAACCAGGATTTCTGCACCTTCAAACTGAAGAATTCATATCCATAAAAGAAATATTGCTGCTTGTGATAATCGATAACAATCCTATGTCATGATTCTTCATGGGGAATCCTCAGAGGAGGATGAGGTGCATTTAGACATTCCAGATGCTACTTTATCTGCAGCAAAGCGGGCAGTACCATGGCAGAAATGATGAATGCTGCAGTGACTTGGAAACATGACAGCGACAGTCAATAGACATAGTTGCCCATGACACACTGAGACAAAAACGAGCAGCATGTAGCGTTCAGAGTCAGTGCTTCAGGCTATGTATTTTGTTACTATACTTTTCAAGCTGTGTCAAGAAAACTGTAGCAAGTATTTTTTAAAAAAATAGGAGTTGTAGTAAAAGATTCTAATCACACTACTCATTAATAATGCACAATGTTTAACTGGGCAAAAAGTATCTTAACTGAGCAGACAATATGCAAAGACTATGTAGAGTTTTGAGAAAGGCAAAGTAATAAAAAAATGGTTAAATTTTTTTTTTTTTTCACTTCTATAGGCACAAAAAGATTACAATGCTAGGAAAATTACCAGTTTTACTCAATTGACTTAAGCAATTTCACTTTGCAGTCTACAGCATGTTGTACAATTGCTCTCAGTCTGCATGAATGCAACCCTGCTGGGAGCCATATTTCTTTTCTCTCTAAACATGCACTTTTCTGTATCAGCTGAGGCCTCAGACACTTCTCTGGCAAAATTTTCCTGGAACTGACCTCAGCTGTCAGTTTATACATGAAAGAAGAATTTAAGCTTCTGCTGTGGCTAGTAGCCAGACCCCACTTAATACCAAGTCAGCCTGTACTTCTGTGTTTTAGTGGTAATATCTCTTTGACAGTTTTACCAGGGAGATATAGAACTGAAGATCATTTTTTGTTCACTGTAGGGTGATTCATCATTTAACTACCTTTATCAGATCCTTTGCTAAAGTTTGGGATTAGTAGTCTGAAGTCCTCAAGTCCAGTCTTGCTGTTTTTTACTCACATGCTGAATTCTGCTGATTTGACATTCAGCTCTGGATCTTTGACATGGGGAGCATTCAGCTGCTTGCTTCACACTGGGGCAGGAGATGGGGTGAAGAACTGCCAGTGATACCATGCGCTGAATAGCAATATTGGTGTCATAAAGTGTCTCCTCTTTTTCTCATCGCCCTTTGCCTATGTGTCCTGTTGCCCTGCTTTTTACTGGCAGCAGATACCAAATGCAGTAGGAATCCTGTTTGATTTGGGGCTCATTTGAATATTTGAAAAAATACACCTCTAAACCATTACACTCAAGAATGCATATGCCTTGTGTCCAAGCACGTGATTTTCAAACTAGACGTCTTCTCTTGTACATACATGAAGATACACTTTTAACGAGTGCTAGTCCCTTACTGTCACAGAGCAGCCAAGTCATAAAGGTTCCCTGAAGTTTTCAAGCTCCTTTCTGAAACTGTTTTGTCTCTGTTTTACTCTTTGTGGTCAAAAATATGTTTGAGAAGTGTTCTTGCTTGTCTGACAAAAAACTTCCACCGGACCCTCCCAACAACAGCGTTTTCGTAACCATTTCTATCTCCCTTCTCGTGCCAGCAATTGTAGAATTGTAGAATCATAGAATGGTTTGGGCTGGAAGGGACCTTTAGAGGTCATCTTGTCCAAAGCCCCTGTAGTGAGCAGGGACATCTTTAATTACACCAGGTTGCTCAGAGCCCTGTGCAACCTGACCTTGAATGTTTCCAGGTATTATATTTCAGCTTAAATAGCACTTTCCTCTCATTCCCCGTGACACTACAGAGAACAGCCCCTTTGTTTCCCGTTGGTCTCCTTTAGATCCAGTAGTTACCACAAACCTTCAAGTGTTCTGCCTAATTTGGGCCAGTAAGCACAATGCATTTCTAGACTACTGAACAAAAATGGGCTGCCAGGATGTCCTTTTTTTTTGGTTGTGTTTTGTGGAATATTCAAGGGAACGGTCTCAGATTTCCTAGCTGGCTGATTGTGGAGTGGCTGCTCTGCCTATTGTACCACGCTCCTCAGTGCTACCAAGATTTGGGTACCTATTTAGCATCTTCAAAGGCAGAAATACAGGTGTCCTCTGAAAACTTGTACTGTGGAAATCTGGATGCCCTTTGGAATACAAGCTCTTGTAGGTTAATTAAAAAATGGCAGCAAAAATCACAACAAAATGTTCACAGTATGTAACATCAAAAACCTTTTTAAATTTAGAGGCTGAGGAAGAAACTTGACTGGATTACATCTGTTAAGTTAAAAAAAAACCAACAACAAACCTTAGAAAAAGATAAAAGAAAAAGTAATAATTTTTCATTTGTGCCTGATGGGGCTGTGTTGTTTTTTTTTTTTAACTGTTTGCAAATCTTCAGTGTAATGGTTTGAAACCCAGTCGTGTCATTTCTTTACGCCCACACACAGAGCTGCAGTAGTGCAGACACTGTAGCAGGCAAACCATATTACCAGCATCGGCCATTAAAACTCTTCCTACACCAAGCGTGGGCTGACTTCACCCCCTCCTCTCTTCGCACACACCCCACCACCCACCTTTCAATTTTCAAATGCTTAAAAAAACAGAGAAGAGAAAGACACTGAAAAAAGAAAACAGGATGCTTCTTTTGTTTCAACGCTATTCCAGAGACCTGAACCTCTCCACCTGCCTGTGAATTGGCCACCTAAAGGTTAGCAAGTGTTTTGTTATCATTTTATATAGACAGAGATGTAATTAAATTCTAGATGGTAAGACAGAAATTTTAGAGTTGAGATTTTTTTTTACCGTGATGGTTCTTTCACTTAGCAATGAGAAAGATTTTTTCCTAAAACATAAAGCATTTTAGTACTGGCCCCACTTCTGTTTTTAAGAGGGCTTTAATCAGGGTTTTTTCATCATTTAGTCTAGCCTCCTAAACTTTAAAAGATGGATTAGGGTTATTATTTTTCTGTTAGAGCAACCTGTTGATTACAGACTGCTGGCTGGAGGTTGTTAACTCTTTCCTAACAAGGGAAATGCACAGGAGTGAATTTGACGAAAGGAAATCCTGTGAGGTTTTAGATTTTTTTAAGCACTAAGAATCCTATTTTTTTTCACTGTGAAGCCAACAACAGTGTTACAAAACCCACAGATGTGTTAGATATGTTTCTTTTTAGAAAGAAGTGGTGTACATTTAAAATAAAGACATATAATAAACTAGGAAGCATTTCTTATGACTGGAGCTGAGAAAAGGAGCAGCATAACAAGTAGCATAGGAAATATTCTCTGACATAAATTACACGAAGAGATCAAAAGGGGCAACACAACGTTTACTTACACTGAAATGTATTTTAGCTAACAATTTTCTTATTGATTTAAGCCTTTTGAATGTTTTCATTTACCAATTTTCAAGAAAAGGAGAATAAAAAAGATCGTAAACTACAATAATGATCAAAACAATTGGTGCTATTCTGGAATGAAGGGAAGTTATTACAGATCACATTCTTAAAAGGTTTTGATATTGTATTCTGGTACAGTGTTTACAAAAATGAAAAAGTAAAACAGTAATGGAAGTACAAGTCAAAAATATTTGTCCTCAGGATATGGTACAAGAATTTCAAAGTTCGATCAGCATGTTTTCTAGTTGCTTTGTACTTTTATAGCATATGAAGCAGGGCAAAACTTCAGGAACAATGACTTCTTAGAAGTAGCAAGATTTCCCAAAGTCCCAATTTGAGCAAGAAATGTTGTCATTGAAAGATTATGAGGGTTTTCAGAAAGTTAGGGATTTACACATTTTCATCCTAATCCTGCAGGGGACTGAGGCTCTCAACTTTGTTAGTAAAGGTTTTGAGCAGTCTGCACACTGCTGGTGGAACCTGCAGCCTTGTAAGATCAGATACATCCCTCAAGAACAAGTGAAAAGGTGAAGTCAGTACTTCTGTTATGAGACCTTTCAAAGTATGAAGTCAAACTGAGAAAAGAGCAAAGGCAGAAATAGTTTTAAAGTAAAACGAGATTAACAGTCACTTCTAGGCTAGTCAGGAAATGTATCAGTTCCATTTTGCAGTTTGAATTGAGGAGTAGAAAACACTCATAAACTTTTCCATCAAACAAGTAGTGTTTAAAGTACCTGCACAAAATTCATTTCAGACCCTATGGTTCACTGTTACTTTAAGCAGAAGTTTTGTCTAGGCAGTCAAGGGAGTTCTTCACAAACACTGACACCCTGTGCTAGCCATCAGTGGTAGACTAGCAACTGGAAATGATAATTCCAGATCTGTACCTTCTACTGACAGTAAGCTATTGTGTGCTGCTCTCAGCATCGCTGTCCTCATAAGAAAGCAGTTAACAATCCTATAAGATATTTTATTTTCATTGAAGTTTGTAAAGTCCTTTAAAGTAGGTACTTGATAGGATCTTTGAAGTTTATTTCCTTATTAGTATGGGAAGCACGTTTATTGCTACTTTCACTCAATCACATCTTTGGCTAAAACCCTGTAGCTATCTTTGAGGGATGCAGGGTTTTAGACACCTGGGAAGGAGTCCTTTCTGCAGCTTCTTGGAACCTAGAAGTGCACACCAGTGGTATGTGGATTTATCTCCTCAAATCCTGATTGAGACACGAATTGAGAGCGAAGTGCAGGATAGCACTACATACTCCCTACTGTACTGTACCTGACAGTCTTGTCTTTATACATGGTGAAAATAGATATTTTGCTGTATATTGAACCAAATAAGTTAAATGGATTTCTCTAGGCAGAATAATGTTTTGAACTTAAATGAATATAAATAATCTGGCACAAAGATTCCAGTTTAGGAAGTGACACCCCAAAACAGATGGGTTAAAAAGAGAAAACAAAAAGAACTAAAGCAGTGTAATACTGGTCCTTTCAGTGTACAGTTCATGTTACTCCTAGCCATTAGGGCAACCTGTTCATCCATATAAATGGGGAAGAATCATAAGATGCTGAGGAGTCGGTCTGGTTCCAGAGTCAATTCTCAAGATTTAGAGATTTTCAAGCTTCAGAAGATTCTGATAAGCTCTGAAACCTGTGTGATAGTGGCAAACATCCATGCAATCACCTGCTTTAGTTGTAACTTGCTTTATTTAATTACTGCTTCTTTAAGCCTCTCAGGATAAGAATTTTGCAATTTTAACACTTAGAAGTTGATATGCTACTGAGCATCCTAAATAATGAATTTTAAAAGCCTTTCTATGTTTTAGAGTCCTTACAGTTCCAGCATACTGCTGGAATTACTAGTACTGTTTAAAATAAGCATCCCTTTAAAGTAAGTTCACCTTAACTTAATAATAGTCTCAAAGTGCAATGTAATATAATGGGCTTCAGATACGTGGTAAAACTGAAGAGAAACTAATTTTGACTGGTTATGTAAAATGCCCATAAATCATCTGTTTGTATGGTTTGATTCAAGCCAGTATTCTATTCTAAGATGTGCATCTTTTTTCTCCCCTAGTTTGTTGACTGGAGCATGCAATAATCCTCCAGAAGATCTCACTTATATGTGAGAATCCATTCCTTCAGGAAAGTGTCTCCCAGGAGAGCTGAAACTAGTTGCTGCATGTAGTTTTATCCATATGGACAGCATGAGTCTGTGGATCAGACGCATGAGTCATTGTAGAGCAGTTCACAGTGTCAAGTGGTTTTCTAGATTCACTGATTTTAAGCGTTTGCAGTGCCATTACCAATTACCAGGAGCATTTCAGGGTATAATAGAAACTAAAAAGATTTTAAGCACCAATACTAGGCTTAAGAGCTTTTTTTTGTCCCCTGAATAACTAAATGACAGGCAAGCAAGACCAAAAGAATATGACAGAAATATTTCTCCACCTCCAAAATTAGAGGCCTACTAAAGTAGAGTCCAGTGACAAACTGACAGCAATCCAAACAACAGGCAAAACTCACCAAGATCAATAAAGCTGTGTAGAATGAAAATCCGCTGAAACCTCTGGCATTAGTCTATCACTTGAATTATTAAAAGAGCTTCCACCGAAGTGGATGTTGGACAATCATAACATTAGAGTTTCACCACTGCACAAGACAGAGGCTGCAGCTGTCTGAACGGGGCAGATGCTCATCGCGGGAAGATTAAAAGCTGCATCTTCCAAAATACAGTGATCCTAAGGAACTTTTACCGGCCAGATATGCTGATTTTGTAACATTATGGGGTATGCATATTCCAGTTTGGGATTTACTTAGTCTAATAGCAGTGGAGGAAGTAGCCATTCCAGACTGTGCTAAACAGGTGTTTGCAGAAAGAGCAGCTGTCCCCTTGGCTCTGCTTTAGCTGAGGACTCTTTATGAGTTCAACCCCCAAACGAAATCTCAGCTCTTAAAACAATCTTTTCCATTCTTTTGACTGTCCCCTATTCTGCTTTCCCTACAGTTTTCCCCAACTTCTAGGGGGGTTTGCTGAGCCTGACCTAAACACTTTTAACATTCCTGAAGTGTTTTCCCTCCCGGCTACCGCTTCCTACCCTGCACAGGGCACCATGAAGAGAAGCTGGTGGGTAATACCCACACTGGCTAAGCCGAGCGTTATATTTAAGTGTCTCTCCACCATTGTTTTCTTTTCCAAGAGATTTTAAGAGAGCTCTTTACTGTAAAGTTATCAGCAAATTAACTCTAGGGTTATAAAGAAAAAAAACTATCCGCCATTGTGTTTCACTGAATGACACAATTAAACGCAGGGTACAAAATGCCTGTTTTGAAGACAGTTGATTCTGTTTCGATGTTTCTACATGAATAGTGATAAAGAATACAAAGAGATTGAAATGCTGCTTCAATTTCTTCTGTTTCAGCTCTTCCTGTTTTCTTAAGGTTGTTACTGTGACACCAATGTAAAAAAAAAAGAAAAACCCAACTTCCTTCTTCTGATCTGTTTCAAGTCTTTGTCCTCCTCTCTCTCTGCTTGCATCAAGTATTGACAGAAGTGAGACTTCTTTTGCTGAAATGCCTGCCTCAGTAAAAGGTACGTGAGCTAAAATTACTTACAGACTACAGAGGATTCCACTTCTGTATGCTCTTGGTATTATATTTAAGGTAGGGATCACCAAAACCTTTTTAAAAAGGCAAAGATTTCTAGTGTAATATAGTATATGATGTATGTTCAGCATGTTGAAAAGCTGCTTCTGTGTGATTACCAAAATAAACTACCTCTGTCATGTCTACAGATTATACCTGTAGACTAAGGCAGGGGATTGAGCACTGCATCTGCTTAAAGACTATGATGCTCCTCTCAATGGTGTTAAGTGCAGGAAATCAGTAGTTATATGTTTATTTAATAATTTTATTAATAATGATGGGCAGTTGGCAGTGCATTTACATGTGCTGTGCAGAAAACAAAAACCTTTTGGTTGTATAATCCAAGATTATTATAACAGTGTTGATAAAATGAAGCAAATTTTATAAAATAGATTTGGAACTCAGGAAAAAAATATATAGAAAAGCAGAACACACTGGATTTAAAATGAGGGGGTTTTTTATACCACCCACCTCTTAAAAATACTTTATACTTATATACAGAATGAGATAGTTTCTGCTACACTGGTTTATTGTCTGAAACTACTCCACTTTTTGACTTTTCAGTATTCCACAGACCTACATATGGTGTGTACCTGAAGGTGTAACTCAAACTAGGAATAAAATAATTGTATATAAATGGAACTTTATTGACCAGTCTTGACTGCTTAAGAAAGTAATTTAGAGGATTTTGGACTGGCAAAATCCTGCTTTTAGGGTTTTTTTTTTGAATTTTTTTCTATCCAATTAGGATCAAGTTTTTATACTAGTAGTTGGATGACACAAGTTACAAATTGAACTTGGAACACCAGGTCGATGCTCAACAACAGAGCCTGGGGAACAATCAGCAAAGGAAGCTTTTCTACTTTAGGCAAGGACTACCCAGAATTAGCCTTGAGGCAGAATTAGTTTGAGATAGGCTATTTTTGTCAATGTACAAAGCGAGATAGTGGCTTGTTTTGTATATAAATGGCAGATGTGAAAATTATGATCATATTCACCACAGTAGAATACAAGCCACAGAAGTTTCAGTTAGGAAGAAAGTATCTTTTGTTTGCTGTGAAAAGCAGCAAACCATCACAGCTGGATGCACTGTGTATCACCCTGTAGTTTAATTGTTTGGCATTAGTTAAAACTTTTCGTTACATTTTCTGGAGTCAGTTAGGAATTTTCTTTGTAGAATGTTACAGAGCACTGAAACAATTATCAGAATTCAACTTTCATTTGGGGCCCAGAAACTTAACAGAATAAGCAAAATTACACAGAGAGTCTTTGAAATTACAGGATTCATATTAAAAACATCTGTCCACTGCAAGTCCTACTAACGTACAGGCTGGCCTTGAAGGGCCCACCAACTCTGCACGTGCACGAGGATACTCAAGGAGAGAACATAGTTTGTGACACTGGAGCAGGCTTATCGGGGTGGAAACGTGAATTCTGCATTTCCACACTTCCCTCCAGGGGAAGGAGGGGAGCACAGATACTATGACTTGTTTCATTTGATGTAGTACTTGTTAGATGTTCTAGCTACACGGTATTCACACTTCACTTTTCTTCTTTGAGTCTTGTCCCTGCAGCATATTTCTTTTTCCCCTCAATTCTTCATTATTTTCACATCTTTGGAAAACCTACTGCACGCTTATTTTATGAGTATCATTGGCTCATGTCTTATAACTTGCTGCTGTTTTAATTGTATGCTGTGTTTATATTGCTATAAAGGTGACTGTATAGCCTAAGAATTATCTTAAATGGACTTGAAATGTCTATAACCTCACTTTGCAAACTAGAGAAATCCACTTTTACCCCGTAGTGTTAACCACCACACTGCGGAATATGGATAATAACTCAATTCCTTTAACAAGCCATATTCCTTTAACATTCTTTCATCGATATAGTCAATACCTATACTACAAAGCCACTTAAGTGATTGTTCAACACAGAAATCTCTGAAGTGGACAAGAAAAGTCCACGCTTGATAACTGAGTTTGATTTATAAAATTCATGAGAAAGGAGAAGAGGCAAAATCTAACACGTTGCTGTGTGCAGACCAGTTCATTTTACAGATTTTCTGGGATTTTTATTACACTAAAATCTTTGGGTGGAGACAAAGAATGCTATCAGGCCCTGATACCTTTCCCATAAATGGCCTGTCCCTGACCCACTGCTGTTGGTAGCAAGCTTCTTGGTGACCCAGTGGCTCACCAGCAGTCTCGTTGATGCACATAATGCATGCAGAGAAGCTAATGGCCTTGCTTGTGACAGGAGGAAAGTCAGAGAACACATCCCTGGGACTTCATTGCTGGTTTTTCTGCACTTCTCCAATTCTTGCAGTAAGCAAAGCAGATCAGAGAGAAGCTGGAAGAAGCCTTGACTGTGAAACATAAGTCACCAGCCAGCAACAGCACTTTCAGAAGTGGTGCAGGGTGAGGAGTGCGGAGCAATACCTACTGAGTGCTCGGTATGTGCGTTGTCTGTCGCTCAAGGAGACAAGTATGTACAGTTGCACTGTGAGCTACACAAGGGATGAAATAACCAGTCAGATTAAAGGCAGTGTCCTGATATGCAAAACCTTTTCCTTTGCAGAAGACTGATCACCAATCTTACCTTTCAGTTTCATCTAATATGAAAACTACCTGAATTCCTAGTATATTTATTAAGACGCTAATTACACTTATTCCTGAGCACATATTGACCGTAACCTGTTCCATCTGATCATTAACAGAAAGTTATTTTCCCATTTTTCATATGCTGGGAGTGAGACACTATCTTTTCCAGTTGTGAAGTAACAGAACTTCTCTTAGATCTCCATCCAATTTTATATCCACTTACCAGCTCTAATTAACTGCTCTTAATTACTTGCTTTATTAACTGCTCTAATAGTAACCAAGGAATACTCAAAAACAATTACATTAAGTTTGCTACTTCTTCTGTAAGTGAATTATTTGCAAAATTCTCAGCAACTACATGCAACAGAGATTTTGCTTTGAGTAAGGGTAGCATAGTGTGCGTGTCATTTGGAACCAGTCCAAATTTCAAACAACAGTTGTTAATATTTTTTTTACTGTCTCCCAGTAATGATTAGCTATTAAAATGATCCAAGGAAGGTACAGAAACACCACTACAGATGATGCAGGAAGGCAACAAATCGCAGATTTCACATTTAGCCACTGATTATGTTGTTTCAAATGGGGGTTTTATGACTGTCTGCACAAGAACAGCCCATTATGATAACAGCCAATGGCTACAGAGCTGGGAGTAAAGCTGAAGGAGAATTTGAACAAACATTCACAGATCACCTTCTAATTTTCACCCAAACTACAATTACAAGAGGTTATGCTGATGCCTCTATCAGCTCTTCTAAAGCTAATTTTCAGTTAGCTTATTTGGATAGTTTCCTAGTTTGTTTCTGAGAAAGAAAAAAGACAAGACAAATTTTTGTTAAAATAAGAAGTAGTCTGGACCATCACCAACCCTGAATGTATTTGGATGATTTCATAAGAATTGGTTTACTCTTTCCAAAAACTGTGTCTACAAAATGCTTTCATCTGGATTGAAAGCATATAAAAATAAGAAGTATACCAGAATATCACCTTTAATTAGACAAAACTAATTTGGGCTACACAAAAGACAGCTTCAGTTTATCCCACTGTTTCCCTATGATGCTATCTTTTGTACTTTGTACATATTTATGTAACTCTCACCTGTGAAACAGGACATCAGCTTCATTTTGCACCACTTGTTGCAATGCATTTGGCCTTAGCTCACTTAATGTGGGTAAACACAGATAATATGCAGCCATGTTTAATGTCGTGTGTTTGGAACAGGTTGCCCAAAGAAGCTGTGCAGTTTTTATCCTCAGAGGTTTTCAAACCCGGAGCAACCTCACCTGACCTCAGTGCTAACTCTGCTCTGAGCAGGTGCTTGGACTAGAGACCTCCTGAGGTCCCTTCTAACCTTAATTGTTCTGTGCTTCTATATTAACATTTATTAATGTAAATTATTCCATTTAAAATATGGTACAAATATGTAATGGGAATACGGTTCCAGAAAATTAAAACTGGATTATTTCTGGAGTGCTGAGAACCTCCATTTGTAAACCTGATACTCAGATTTATTTCTGATACTTTGGGTACCTGTTGTAGTAGAGACGTGCAATGTTCAATGCTCTTTACACTGTACCAAACCTTAATTCCTAGCTAAGAAATTAAAGATCAATGTAATTGGAAAACGAAGTTATTGATTGTCTGTATAATGCCTGTATATAAGATTTGTGATATTCTTAATTGCTAACTTTCCCAGTCCAGCAGTTGAAAGTGTTTTATTTCGCAATCTGAAGTTTCTTACTTGTTTTGTTTCCCCTCCCTTACAGATACATGAGCCTATGGCAGATAACCTTTGAAATGGAGGCACAGAAGCAGCCTGGTTTTACAGTTGCAGTAGCAGATCAACCGGTTTCAAGCTCTTCTCTTCAGCCTGCACAGGGTTCTTCAGATCTCAGCCAAGGCACCGTGATTCCTCAGCAGGAACAAGCCCTGTCCCAGCCTGTGTACCTAAAAGCCCTCACCATACCACTGTATCAGCCCGTCCAGGCAGGATGCTTTCAGCCCAACAGTCAGTTAGTGACTGGCAGGAGCTGTCTAAATCTAGAGAGCAGCAACATACCTCTAATCCTGAATCCACTTGTTCCTTCAAAAGGCACAGATCAGCCTCAGTCAGTTTTTCAGAAACAACTTGGGCAAACTCTAACATTGAACATAGTGAGCACTTTACCAGTTCTGTCATCACCAAGTTCTTGCATAAACGCACCTATTGGAAGCCCAGGAAAATCCAAAAAAGCTGGGAAATACATCTGCAAACACTGTGGACGAGATTGTTTGAAGCCAAGTGTCCTTGAGAAACATATCCGCTCTCACACAGGAGAGAGGCCCTTTCCATGCACCACTTGTGGGATTGCATTTAAAACCCAAAGCAATTTGTATAAACACAGAAGAACTCAAACGCATGTCAACAACACCAGACTGCCCTCAGACTCTGACAACAGCAGCGTATTGGAGCAAAATGAGACATCAACAGAGAGCATCACCTCACATCAAGGCAGCAAACAACCCAGTAGCACCTGTGAAGACGGGGGGATGCAGCTGAAACAAACGAGTTTGGAGCCCAGCGCTGTAACAGACACTAAGAAACTTCTTAATGACCTTTCACTGCCCACAACAAGCAGTTCATCATTTGCTTCAGAAAATCAAGAAACAGCCAATCAGTCCTTTAGTTCAAAGGCTAATCAAGGGGGTCCTGAAAGAGAACCTCACAGTTTATCACCTCCAGGAGCTTTGCCAAACGGTCAGTGCCAGAGAAGGAAGATGCAGGAGCAAAGAGCTCCGACTGCCAATAAGCACATTCAGTTGCAAAGGCAGCAAGCAACCTCTTCGGAAAAACAGTGGGATTACAAGCCATTTGAGTGCAAGCTGAAGAAGTGCGAGAGCACCGACTCAGGGTATCTGTCACGCTCTGACAGCACAGAACAACAGATGGCATCATCCAGCCCATTGCACAGTCTCCATGAACACAGCACAGAACTAGAAAACGATACTGGCTTCAGCAGCTTAAGGTGTACCTCTGGAAGCAGCGCGAAGCTGGATGCAGCCGAGAAAGCTACAGCCTTGATGCTAGAGAAAAAGAGGCTGGAGGAACACATTTCAAAACTAATTTCTCATAACAAAAGTGTGGTGGATGATACCCAGTTAGACAACGTCAGGCCCAGAAAAACTGTCCTTTCTAAACAGGGAAGCATTGATCTGCCAATGCCTTACACATACAAGGACTCTTTCCATTTTGACATCAGAACCTGCGATGTAAATAGGAAAAAGAATCTTCCCCTTTGTTCAGCAAAATCTACCTTTGCACCCCTGGAAAAATGCAAGCCAGTGTTTTTTCATTCAGTTCCCACGCAGTTCTCCACAACGATCGACACTGTGCCTGTGACACGAAGCAACTCTTTGCCGTTTGTGGAGGGCACAAGGCTGGTGCATGACAAAGCAGGCTGCTCAAAACCGCTCTCTCTTACTAAGCAGTCTGTAAATACAGGCACTGCTGGTTTGCTGCCTAGCAACAATCTCGCTGCAAATTCAGTGGATTTTCCTAACAGCCATCCCCGAGCTCTAGTCAGACAAACAGCCGTGGATGATTTGCCATTAAGTAATGTGGTTGATCACCCTCCTCCATCAGAGGAGTTGCAAGGGAGTAAGAAGCTTGGGGCTGGACAAGTAATCAGTGCTAAAAATAAGAAACAAAGGAAGTTTAAAATGTTCTCCCAAGAAAAATGGCAAATGTATGGAGACGAGACATTTAAGAAAATCTACCAAAAAATGAAAAGCAGTCAAAATGCCAAGAAAATTAACCACAGGGGGAATCAGATGGCAGATATTACAAGCTTCACTCCTGATTCAAAGGAGTCAGCCAGCAGTACTGAAATTACTGAGGAAAGAGATGGCAAGAGCTCTGTAAGTGACAATCTTTCCTCCCTTGTGACAACAGGTTTAAACACTGGTAAATCAGAAGCCTGTACCAATGGTGATCATATTCTACAGAACGCGTCCTCTGAGGAAACTGCGAGCAGTGTAACTTGCTCAATGGAGACATCGCATCCAGTAAATGCTGGTGTACGTACTGGAACGAGCAAAACGTCCCAGGGCCTCAGTGGCAGCGACACAGATAAATACACAGCTGGCAGCAGCACAGTGCTGGCTCCAAGCAGGTGTGAGCTCAGGCTTCCAACTACTCAGGGTCAGCTGAACACTAGCAGAAGGAATGATGACTGTTTGCCAGTACCGAGTAGCAAATGTGAAATGCCAAGCCCTGGGAAAGAATCCAGTACATTTGAATCAGACTGTAAAAGCACTTCAGACAATTACGGAACCCACAGCAGGAACAGGGAAACTGGCCAGCATGCCCTGACACCCTCGTGGGTCCACTGCAACAACAACAAAGAAGCCGCAGGGAAATCCCAAAATTTACCATCGGGAAGAAAAAAGCTAAAATTCGAAGTGGAGAAGTCACAAAGCATTATTTCAAAGTCCTGCCCTAGTCCCAGTAGTGAAAACAATGCAGTAAATGAAGACGAGAGAGTCCATTACACAGCACCAGTGAAATTTTCCAGTAAGGCAGAGAAGCAAAAATTAAGCACAGGAATTAATGAATCCACTGGAGGTACTGAGAATGTGGAGTATATGAAAACAACCAAACTCCCCACAAAAGCTCTTAATTACAGTGACGTTAACCTTCTTTCACATTCAGCATGTATCTCAAAATCTTCATTTGTGGGATTTTTAGGGCCTGAATTAAGGGGAAGTGATTGCAACTCTTTTGCCTCGCACAATGCAACAGATAAAGATGTCAAAACACGTCTTGTGAAAACGGGAGCAAAAGTCCCACTTTTCAGTGACAATGCTGTCGACGCATCTTCTAAAATTCGTCATCTGCAACCTGGTCATTTACCTCCAGTCCCACAACAAAATGCCTTTCCTCCAAAATACATCCTTAAATTGCCTCAAGACAAGAAAGCCTCAGATTTGTCGCTGTTGCTGAGATCAGAACAGAAGATTTCACCTTGCACCTCTGTGACAGACACCTTAACCGACTCCCTCTGCTCTTCCACCAGTGGATCGCTCGGTTCTCATTCTAATGACGTGTTGTGGTCCCCTTTAAAATGTGAAGTGAGACAAAAGCCCAGCAAAGGAGAGCTACGATGGAGCACACACGCAACTGAGAAATCTCCAGTATTTTGTTCCCCAGCCAACTCAGAAACAACAAATATCTTAACCACAGCAGATAACACCTTTTATAACCAAAACTTCAGGCAGCAGGATCTTGTAAGAGATGCTTGGAAAAACAAACAGAATAAAAATAAGTTGAATTACCAAAGGCAAACGGAAGAGAAGTGGATGAGTGTAACTACTTCCTCTACACAGAGCCCAAAAAAGAAAATATGCTTTACTTCTATGTATACAAGTGGTTTTTTCACATCAGCTGACATCAAGGAAGAGACAAAGGTTTTACATCATCTTTGCCCGGGAAGTGACTCTTTGATAATGACATCGGCTTCTAGCAAGGGCGCAGAGCCAACGCTCATGGGGTGGGACAGAGGTGGAAGTTCCTGCGTCCTTAAGGACATTCCACCAACACCGCACGACACGCAGCATTCTCAGAGCTCAGCAGACAACCCCACTTATTTTTGTCATTCTTTTGGCACTTTTTATTGCCACACTCTCACCACTCACTGTAAAGGATTCCCAGGGATGCCCCACGATAATCCGAACGGCTGCCCTGGGAGTTTAACAGCATCAAGCGCGAGGAGCACCTTCCCATCACTGAGTGCCGAACCTCGACTGACTTGGTGTTGTTTAACAAGGAGCCTTCCTCTGGCAGCTGAGCAGAAGGGGAATGCAGACTCTGCTTATTCCTCCCTGCACACCTCTGACAAGGAACCTAGCAATGAATGCACACTGTCAAAATATGATCTTTCTATTTTCAAAATGAAAAATATTAGCAAGACCATGGCATACAGCTTAACAAACAGGAGCTTAAAAACATTGGTTCCATCCTTTTCTAAAGGACAACAGATGCAGGAGGTAATATTAATAATCCTATTTCCTTTCTCAAAAGAGTGTGATTGGCTGGCCCCTTATTAGAAAATAATTATCGAAAGTATATTTAGGGGCATTCACAGGCATCTGTCGATGCAGAATTTACAATTTATATTTTTACCAGCGAAGTTACATTCGTTTGATGCGTGAAAAAGATACTTTTTGTGCATATTTAAGCTTCTTTCACTTCAGAATTTCGGTTGGAATGCTCTCTAGCGAGAAGAGCATATTTCTATTTCTTGATTTTCCCCCTTATATTTTATATGCTTCTGTGACAGCACATGCATTCCACTGTTTTCATTTAAAATGAGTAATTGAATTAGTGTAAGAGTCGAGCAGACCAATAATGTCAAGACTTTATTATACCTGGAGATACTTGGAGTCAAAGACAGACGGTGTACTCGATCTCTCATCGTTTAGATACACTGAAATGTCAACAAAACCAAATTGCATTAATACCCTGTGAAGTGTTTGAGGCTTGAAAGCTTTTCTTGTTGAGGTAAGTGAAGAGAGCCTAGTCTATCTGTACAGATTCTAGAACACTTCTGTCAGACTAAGCTTACTTTTTACATAGGAAGAAGAATACAACAGAACGTACATTAATTCTATATAGATCCACAAAAGCAGTGAGTTGTTCTAATTTTATTTTATAAAAGTAGATGGACAAAGTGATTAGAAAAAACTAACACAAATTCAAGGAAAAAGAAAATCAGAGTTGTGCTGTTTAACTGCTATGCTCTTCAGTGCTATTTCAAAACAGCAGAGATTTCCAGTCTCCCTGTTAATGGAATTCACAATTTTCATGTTCTTAATTTTTTTCCAGTATTTTCAACAGATAAGCTCAGCAGCTCCTGGTGGTGCTTTCAAAAATATTTCAGAGCAAAAGAAGAAAACAGTAGTTTTCAAAAAGGAAAAACTCTCCCCAAATAAACTCAAGAGAAGCCACAAACAGAAAAAGATTAAAGTCACCCCCAAATGGTAAGGAATATGGATTTCAGGTACAGACATAATTTTGCTAAAATGAGTGTAAAAAGCCCACAGAAAATAAAAAGTCATCCCCAAAATTCAACCTTGTCAAAGCGGGGGGAAAAGATAAATCTTTCAGAAAGAGCTATTCCCACATTGCCACAGATCCACAAAGGCAAACTATAAAAAATCCCAGTATGTTGTTTACTATCAGGAACTGACTTTTCTAAGCCAAACAGACATACCAAAGAAAGATGATGACTGGTCAGTTGACTCGCACTGTGCTTTAGAAATGATTCTTCTCTGTCAAAATTGTTAGCATTTACTTTTGTTTGAAGGGAACCAAAATACTTCAGGTTTTTAATCCTGTCGCAGCTAAAAGCGGTGTGCGAGACCCTTCTGTCCTCCCAAGATCTATATCCTGAACTTGTATTCACAAAGGAATGCAAAAGAATAAATATCAAGTTCTAACACAAACAAAACCATCTGTAGTTTCAAGGGTCATTCCGTTTCAATAAAAAGCAGGAAGAATTTGAGTATAAAACGATCAAAGGCACATTGTATCCATCGGCACGGTTTCTCTGTATTTCATGGGTGTTTGCATCAGTGGAAGATTCAGCCTCTAAGCTTTCAAGAGTGTGGGGTAGCAGAATGTCTGATGAATTGCTTCAATAAAAAGCACATATTGTGTGTGTACATCCCTCTTATTTTATTTGATGACCAAAATCAGACAGAGCGACTCCCCTGGGGACAAATCAGTGTCAGTAACTCAATCACCGTGTCTAGTTTGGCAAACAGCACTGCAGTTCTGAAGGATCATAACAACAAAAATAGAAGACTCGGGTCTATGTTCTCTGGTCTAGTGGCATTCTTCTAGGACTTTTTTCTCACTTGATGTTTGGGTGGTGTTTTGTTGTTTTCTGGGGCGGGTGTTCCTCACTGGCCTACGAATTTTTTTATTTAGCTATATCAAATAAGTACAGGGACTCAAGTACAGGCTCCTGAAAGCTCAGGTCATACATATTAGTAGGTGACTGGCCAAACTGTTAATCCTGAGATGTAATATATTTTTTCTAACACCCCAAACACCTCAACAAGCACACCCTTTTAGATTTACTTATTACTCTGTGTATAGTGACTGATTCTGTCGATATAGGAACGGGACCCTCCAATGTACTGTAGTCTCAATCGTTAAGAGTAACTGAAAGATCGAGCTGGAACAGAAAACAAAGCAGGGCTGGGTTATTCAGAGTGGGTTTCCTACAGAACTGAGATGCTTGTGTTGTTCAGTAGTGATGCTGAACAGGTAGAACATAAGTGAAAAGTAAAAAAACCAACTACGCAGTCTCAAGCGATTACAGCGCGACTCAAATGTTTATGAAATATGTTGTTTTAAAATTCCAGATATAGCAAAAAGGATCTGTTATTCCTGAATCCTTTTCTCTTAGCCAACCAAGGATTTACTGAATCCTACTAAGGAAAAATTCAATAAAATAATCTTGAGTCTCTTCCCTAAAGTCCTGATTTTGTTTTTTCTGAGTAGAAATAAACAAACGTCTCCTTCACAGTAGTAAACTGCTCTTAGCCTTACATCTACATGATAATATGGTATTATTCTACTCTGGCTGCTTTTAAATTGCACATATTTGTTTACCCTCTCAATGCCACTGGCGATGCAGGTACAGAGGGAGGCACGTACATGGATACGCTCAGCTGAAAATTAACCGACTAAGCAAGCGGCACTGTTTTCCGAATAGAACACTGGATGCCTTGAAAAAGGGCTATTCATCGCAACCCTGTACATTTAATAAGTATAAGAAGTGCCATTCTCCTCAATCAAAGGTACAAGGTAAGTATTTTGAGTATTTTTAAACGAATGTTTATTTTTTAAGAGAATGAACATTAGCGGTATCTCTGATAGGCACCGATTCCACATCAAACTGCAGAATTTGACAGTTAGGAGGGCATTTAAAAAAGAAAAGACTCCAAATAACCTTCCACTAGAAGCCTAAACAATTTTAAGATGGATCTTTTTTTGTTTCTGAAACAAGACTGTGTGTTTGCGGTGTGAAATGGGTTTGGTGTGTTGATTTGCTTTCTGTGTTTCCATGACATTTAATTAGCAGCATTAATGCAAATGATGTTTATACCACAACCATCTTGGAAGCAGGGACAATACCTTGTGTTTGTTCACAGCAGATGTGAATAGCTATTACTTTGTAGGACAGTAATGGTCAATTAAAAAAACCCAAACCGAATACATAAGTAAATGAGAAAATGTATCAGACTTAGGATAAAAATTACAGAAAATAGTAAAAACCTAGAAGTTAGTTTAGTGCTATGATGAAAAATGTAGCAGGTTCTAGCATGTGGGGGATTAAAAATCAAAGTAAAAATTTCTTTAACCTCTTTTCAATAGAAAATTACCTACACCAGCAAAAAGAGACATCTGGTTCCACCTCAGACAAGCCACTTTGCAGATGGAAAAAAGAAGGAAAGAGCAACTCAGGAATATCTTCCCATACTGAAAATCTAAACCATGTTAAACAAAAAGACAAAATGGATAAAAAAGTAGGTATTGTACCTTAATTCATGTATTACTTTTTATTAAAAGAAAAAAAAAAGATATTGGTCATTAAAACTTGAATTATATTCAGCTGTTTTAAAGTTCAAGTTGAAACTACTTTGTGCAACAGAATTTTCAAAAAAAATGTGTTAAAGGCATTTTGGGGGTTAAAATATAATAAAAACTTCAGAGCGTTAGAATTAGATTTTTAGAAGAACAATTAAACTTGCATCGATTGAAAAGGTTATTTCTTGTGCTCGCTGTCAGACGATCGATGAGCAGTGATATCGGAGGTGCCGGTAGATGTAGCGGAGCATCCTGAGACAGAGACAGTAAGCCGGGAACTAGAAGAGCAGGGAGGGTAGTAACGGCCACGTAGCAGTGGGTGGGAAGAACGTGTATTCAGTGTCATGACTGAATGTCTCTAGCCCTTTGTGGAAGCCAGCGCGCCCGTGGTTTCAATGCTACCAGTAGCTGCAGTAGCTAGAAGGGACCTCAGACACGTGTCGATGCTGCACAGCGTCGGCACAGCTTCTGGGAGCACTTGGAGCTTGCCCTAGTGGTACCTTTCCCTAGAGTTCTGCTGGCCACACGTGGAGACAAAAGCTACTGAGCCAGGCTGCCGTTACGTAGCACGAGCACTGGTTCTTTGTGTAGCATAAGCAGGATGGCATTTAGGAAACTAATCCTTAAAATGTTTTTTACTAAGTAATTTTATTTCCTACACATATCTCACTACCTCGGACATTGTAATATTTTAGAGATTTATCACAAATCTTTCCCCCTACATTGCACAGATGTCATTGCAATATGTATATTAAAATATTTTAATGAAAAGAACGTCATCCTAGACAGTACATAAGAATACAGCTTGAGCCCCCTGTCATCCATAAATTATTAGCATGGTCTGTCACCTACCCAAGAAAAAAAAACCACTAGGGAAAAAATACATCCCTTACTACACCTCCCCCACATACTGGGAGGAAAAAAGTTTTCTCATCAAAAGAAGCGTGAGTCACTTGGTCTGCAGTAATGAAAAAAAAAAGAGTGCAAATATAATCACAGTTGTATAAATAAAGGTTGACATTATGCCTGATATGAGTTATAGCAGAGGTAAATGTTTTCCTCTGATACAGGCAACTTAGTTATCACTGCGCTTTCATGAAGGAGGGAATCGCTCTGGATTGAAAATTTTAAAATGTAAATTTCACCCCACCCCTCCTAATTTCCACAGGACATTTCTGGGCACATCAGGGAACACACAGGAGCAAAGTTCTCTTCTCAGAACATTACAGCTCCTCTGGAAAGATCTATGGCAGCTCATTCCTTTTCATCCACAATTAACACAGCCATGCAGCAAGTCAGCAGTGATGTGGAAATCTGCTGCTTTGTGACACAACCGCCTGTGCTTCGGCAATCAGTCCCAGGGGAGTCGCAGCCAAACATTCCGAGTGACTCAACGGCATCTTCTGCTTGGTCCTGCCCTTCTGGATTTACAAATCCAGGCACAGGTGACCAACCCGACAGCACAAATGCAGAGACTACCGGTCCTCTTTCATTACATCTAGAAGCAAGTCAGGGAAACATACTGGAGGCAGAGAGTCAGAGGTTTGGTACATTAGACCCCGTGATCCAGGCCTCGGGAAGGGAGAAAGCTCCAACTGAAGAAAACAAGAATTCATCTCCAAAAGAAAACTCAACCCCAAGTTCACAGCCTGGATGCTCACATTTAATCAGACCAAAAGCAGAATCTCTTCCTGAGTCAGTCACAAGGGTTAAATTACCCAGTACAGAATACACAGAACGGGCAAACTTTTCTCACACATTTCTTGACCTTCCCAGAAGCGCAGACAAGAACGGAACCCACCTGCAGTCCAAGACCTATGGAAGGCTGCATGAAACAGCAACTACTACCATTAAAAAGCCCCCAGTTACTCTCAGGTCCTCCGAGTTCAAGACTTACTCTGCAACACCTTCTAAGACATACAAAAAGAGAGGTTTAGAGATGATGAGGAAGCAAACCAGAGTTGAGTACGATGACACTAGCAGTGATGATGAAGATAGGCTTGTTATAGAAATATAGCAAATAGGCTGCTAACAAGATGCTTGTATGATGGCCCATTACAGAAGGAAATACCATGGATGTTCGATCTGTGTTTCCGAAGCACCTTAAAATCAGAAAAGCCATTCCTCTGTGCAATAGGCAGCATTGTCTTCTGAAGAGTCCCTTCTTTCAAGGACTCAGACTTTTTGAAAAAAGCTTATTTGAAGCAAAGAGGGAGCTGGCATCACACATTTCAATGCAAGTGCTAAACCTCTGTTGATGCAGGGTTTCCAGCACTGTTACCACTCTTACCTAATGCCCACGAGTGCTGTCTGCCAGGGGTTCTGTTATTAAAAGGCTGCAGTGAGTTACTTACTACTGACAACACAACAGCAGCTGAGCAGCTCCCTCAGCATGTGAGCAAAGATTTCCCGGGAGGGTATGGATGTATTCTCTTCTACACGCTCCTCTTTTCTTGTTGCCACTGCCATCTGTGTGCGATGGGAGTGATACACCGGCATTAAGGGGAAGATCTGTTCCCTAAGTATCCGTGATATTGGAAGAGTCTGGAAAAATGCTGATCTTTTTCCATGTTGCACAAATGTCAATGCTTCTTTGTGACAAATGACACAAGCATGCTTTGCTTTGTGTTTTGTGCCTTTTCTGCCAAGATCTACTTAAATATTCATGATTTCTAGTTGGAGAATATGGGTGTTAGCTATTGATATTTCCTTGTGGTAAAATTTCTGACAAGGATTTTCTCATTATATTCATCACATTGTGCTCCAAACGATGTAATCTGGAATGGTACACTTTTATTGTAATCTTAAATTTATCTGCAGTGATGCTATTTTATTGAGAACAAAGAAGCTATATGGCATAGCTGGTTTTCTTTTTTTAACAAAAAGTTTTGTGCCACGAACCCTAAAATTTACTAGTTTCTATGTGAATAAATAATTAGATATTTTAATTTGACCAAGTGTATTCACTTGCTTGATTAAACTGATAAACATTAAAAACATTCCACTTCTCCATGATAGTCAAATTCTGTACTTAAACTGCTACCATTCTCATGCTGTGAATCATACACGGGATTTTATGGGATACTTGGAACTGCTTTTACCTAATCCCGCACAGGTAAGCTTTCTAGATCCTACTTACAAAGAAATCTACTGTAATACCTGAGAAAAAATAAATGTATCTGTGCAGAAAGATGCCAAAACAGCTGATGGAGATAAAACAAGTGCTACATCTGATGCGATTCCTGTGTTTTCAGATGTCTTACAAACGTGACAAGACTTGGAAGTTGTCCACACAGAGCTTCACCTTTAGCCTCAAATTATATTCATAAATTAATTATTGGTACAGAAACCAAAAATAATGGTCAAAATGTTACACCAGTTCCTAGTTCTAATGTGTAAAACAAATAAACAAACAAAATCTACTCTTTCAGAATAGAGGGTGAACCATGAAAGATATTTTTCCCTTTCTAAAAAAGTTACAATATTGCACCATTTATACCAATAACTGGTGTCAAAACCAAGGGAAAAAAAAAAATCTAGAAATATTAGAGTAAGGAATTATGCATTTTTATTCTCCTGCTTTACTCCTAATTTACCGAGTGCTGGGGTTTTAGAACAATAGTATTGCTACTGATCTGTTGGGTTGTGATCAGAATTTGCAGCTCAGATGTACACTGAACCAGTCTGGCGTTTTGCTACAATTTATGGTGCATTTCTGTAAACCTCAGTTTTATCTCCACATACCACACAATGAGAGGATAAGGTGAAGGAAGGAACAGGCTCCTTGACTTGGGGAGTGTGGTATGTAGAGCTCAGCAAGCACGGGCACATAGCTGAAGAATGAACGGCATCAACAACGGTGGACTGCAAGGCACTGCAAACTGCGTATTTTGTTGACTAAGAAGCAGTAAAAAAAAACCCCTTTTGGTTCGGAATGACACAGCTGAAAAGAATGATATAGCTGTAGATTGTTTTTATATTAATTTTTCTCTGTAAACTTATTTTATTTTAAAAATGAAACATGAAGATCTTAGTACACGCGCTAATATTATAGTTCAAGCATATTAACACTGAATGATTTTTAGTAGCAATTATGCTGAACTTCTTAGTCTACCTCAAACCTTAGCAGAAGAACTAACATGTTACTCTGGAAACTTCTGAATGAGATTATTAACACTAAAAATGTTGATAACATCACTAATACGACAAGTTTCACTAGGTTTGGTATTGCAAGAACAAAAAAGATCAAAGAAAAACCTGTCTTGAAATCTTTCTTGCTCTGTTCAGTATTTCTGCTCCAAGTCAGAATGAAGAGCTATTTGGGTGAATCCCAGGTGCAAAGAGTTTAAATACTGTGAATTCAAAGCAGCACACTAATATAACTCCAATTTCAGAGAACAAGAGGAGAAGAAGAGGGAAGAGGGAGGCAGAGATGCCATCAATAGTGCCTCAATATTGAACCATTCAAAGTTTTGGAACTTTTCTGATGGACTCACTCAAAGGTACAGCTGGAGTCTCAGTCTGTAGGAAAAGCAGGAGAAAAAGAAAAGTCACGCTTACAGAGATTCCCAAGTCGCAGCGCTCCCAGCAACAGCTTTATTAAAGGCTCTATGACTGCTATCACGCAGCTACTTGCCTGAATACGTTCCTTGGATAATCATACTAACAAAAAAGCATATACCTGGTTTCTGCTGCTTTTGCTTCAGATCTTTCCCCACCTCCATTTTCAAACTCCCTACATACGTTGGTTAATAGTAGTATGGATGACAAGAAAGTGTTTTTTTCAATTTTTTATCAGAATTTTCAATTCTGTGCCATTCCATAAAAAAAAAATAAATTGACAAAGTAGAATTTCAAATGTTTCAAAGTTCTGCAAAGTCTCTTAAAAACATATAGTCTTTTAGAGCTAATGGAAAATTTGCTTACCTATTAAACCTATCTGAGCCAACTGTACAGGAAAGCTTTGCCAAGCACCTTTCGAAAGCACCGTACAAGAAAGCCGTTGCATCCAACCACACCAGCAGCCCCCACGTCAACTATATTCACCTCTTGCTTGTGCAAGAGTTTTATTAGTTTAATTCATGGACACGTAGTGAATATGCCATATAAATTTTTTTGCCTAATGTTTGTAGCTAAATGATGTGTCTTAAAGTGGAATTTCTCGATCAGTAATTTAGAAATATTCTAATGACAGACTCAGAAGTGCTGTGCAAAGAAACATTTATCCTGTGTACATTTTACAGCATTAAATAAATTTCTCTGTCACGTTGCAGCTGTAGCTGGAAGAAAAATGGGCCTATTTAAAGTTAGCTGAGAAAGTACATTTAAAACTCTAATTCCTGACAGAAGTAATCCTTGATATTTTAGCTCAGTATATAGTATAAAAATCTGACCTAACAATTAGAGTTGAAAATAAAAAAATGGTAGTTCTTTAAAAGCACCAGTAGATCTACGGTGGCATTTTGAACAGTGTCACTGAAGAAGGTAGTGACTCTAGCACAAATCCTTTCAGCCGTAACAGCCCTTGGAGGAATAAGGCCTGAGCCACGTACATCAGCGTGTGAAAACCGTGAGTGATGTTCCTGGATGAAGTTGGGAAACTCGAGGGGTCTGCATACCCAAATCCAACAGGCCACATGGCAAAGAGTGTATTTTGGCTTTCCAGAAGACATTGCATTCACAGAAGAACATACATGGCTACATAGGCAAATTATTCTCTCCCTTTTATGCATCGAAAGTGCCAGCCATGCAGTGATGTATTTAATTAATTTGCAAGAAGCTGAACATCAAAGCCACATGAGGGCACTCGGCACAGAGAAAAATCTGTGTTTCTTTATCTTTCACAGTCAGCAGCAGTTCTGATGGATTTGTTTTGCTAGAAGCAATTCTGAAATTTCTTTGCACGTGAATGCATCTCATCAACTTTCTCCTCCTTCTATCAAAGGAAGCAAATGAATAAGAAAAGCTGATCACTGATAAGATCTCTATTCAACACATCAGATAGACTGTAAATAAGTGGATGTTTCAGATTTTCCCTCTTTAGATACGAGCTATTTGTTATTGTTTCAATTTTTAATGTTAGATCTTATTAATTATTGATACTTCACTGATCTGCCCGGCAAACGCAAACTCAAACACAAGGGTGGCTGAGAGCAATGTGAACCAACCAGGGCAAACCCAGAGATCACCAGCAAATATAAAGATATGCCTTGAATAATGTATGAGAAAGATAACAAGAGCTGGCTAGTTAGCAGAAGAAAAAATTAAGGGAATATGCACAAGGAAGTTCAGTAGAATGTGGGAAGACTATCACAGTTATCTGTCTTCCACATCCATTCTGGGCGGATGTGGAATGATGGCCTTAATTTACATCCTATAAATTAGATATTAAGAAAATCTTTGTATTTAAAGGGCAACTAAGCATGTAACAACCCAGGGAGATTATAGACTCTTCATCACTTGGGAACTTCAGTAGCAGTTAAGACAAGTATTTCTTATTACAGGTATAATACTATTTAGGAACAGACTTTCTTTCCAGCCCTATTTTTCATTCACAAATTCTTGTTTGTCAAGAGCTTCCCCCAAGCACAATACCTAAAATAATTCTCCTCCTGTGGCTGTATGTGCACTGCTGATACACACAGAGAGCGGTACCTAGACACAGTTGTTCTGCGTTACTCACAACGTCTATCTGGTTTTGTATGCTGCCTGTTTTATTTACACAACCAAATTTGTTCCCATTCACGAGTGTTTATATTATAATCATTTTCATGTAGTTAAGTAGCTTTGTTAAACCATTAATTTTACCTTGAGGATTTGTGTGGAATTACAGCAGCAGATTACGACTTCTGGCCTGTATTTTTCATTTACCGTCAGCATGCCACAAAAGTCACATGGATGAAAAGGTCAGTATTATTTTTTTTAGACTTTAAAATACTGTGAGAATTTTACAGCACATTTAAAGTGTCCTTGTGGAACTGGATAAATGTCACGTAGAAGCACATAACTTAAAAGCCGTGTCTTCCAGGGCACTGTAATGTTACCACAGTTTAGTTATAAACCGTTCGCTCAAGTTTAAGCAGTACTTAAATATAAAAAAGCAATTTCCTTTCTCACAATCAAAGTCAGTGTACCTATCGACTGCTTATGACAACTGCCTAAATATGTTCTGTATTTACGCAATGCTTGAGTTTAGAAGAACTACAAGAGCCAGTTAAACATGGGATGGACTCACTTGAGCACATTAGTGAGTGTTTGCAAAGTAGTCAGAAAGGATTCTTGTGCTATGGGTGTATAGACTATTTTGGCTTTTAAAAAAACACTGTATAAGTCTCATTATCAGTCCCTAATGATTGTTAGGGTTTAAAAAAACAAAATAAGGTGATTCTAATACACTCAGTTAATCCATAACCCAGTTTTTTAAGCATCACGTTTTAGGCATATGCATTTGTAGCATGTTTTTGTTCCACTGATTGACAAAACAGCGATTCTAACTACAACATTGGATATAACATTAGGAGTATGTGCTTAATCCAGCGATGACTGGAACTGTTTCAGAGTGAGCTCGCTCACATATATTAGACTCTGATTCATATCATATTCAGATATTTTGTTTCAAAGATTCTTATGCCATTAGTGAAACAAGCAATTGGCTGAAAGCCGTGGGAGCTGTGTTTCATAAGCTACTGTGGTCTTGTTTTCCAGATGTTTTTGAATGCTACTTTGGTTCAGTAGTACTGCTGATGAGGTCAGTCATTCTAGACAAACACAGACAGCTAAGCCTTTATGGAGTCAGGCTTCAACGAAATACACTTAACCTCTGCAAAGCAAAGCCTCTTACAGGTTATGGAGGTATTTAGAAGGCAAAATTAAGGTCACATCCACAGCCCTCCCCACTCTTTTTACACTGATAGAGCTGTAGTCAAGTGTTCATATCTAAAAAGCTTTCTACGATTTACCACTATCAAGGGTGACGGAGCCCTGGCCCAGGCTGCCCAGAGAGGTTGTGGAGTCTCCTTCTCTGGAGACATTCCAAACCCACCTGGGCATGATCCTGGGCACCCTGCTTCTGGGTGACCTGCTGGAGCAGGGGGGTTGGACGAGATGATCTCCAGAGGGCCCTTCCAACCCCTACCATCCTGTGATTCTGTGATCATTCTTTATTGTACATATCATATTCAGATTTTGCTTGAAAGCATCCTTCTCATTTCATTGTACGTTCCCAAATAAAACATTGTGTCTCAAATACACAGCTGGGAGTCTGTCAGGGTTATTCAGGTGAGCTGCTGTTGTTCTCCCTCCTCTGTAAAAAGGAGCCATTACAGAAGCTTCCCGCACCCTCTCCATCAACATGGTTAATGTAAAAAGAAAAGAACAAAATTTATTACCTTAGTAGCAAGCTGGCTTAGCAACTAAACAGGGGAAAGGGAGCCAGGGTCGTTCCACGGTCTGAGGAGAGGAATACTTTACTGGGAAGCTGAGCCAGGCCTGTAATAGTTAGCTCAAATCTCAAAACTTGTACGTACAAATGCAATTACCAGATTAGCACAACTAGCAATTTAGATAGCTATGTGCACATACACGTTTATGTGTGTTGGCTGGAAGGAGGAACAGGGAAAATTATACCTCTTAAAAAAATAATTTGACCACTAATTCTACAATGCCTCTTAATGTTCCCATTGCTTACAGAGAATAATTTGCATTTGAGCTCCCCAAATGGAAGGCAATACGGGCATAAAACACATCATCACAGCCTCTGCAGCCCATGAGTGGTTTTTATTCCAACTCATCCCTCTTATGAAGAAGTTTTGCATAACTTTGTTGATTCTAGTTATGGGTTATGCTAGGTCCAAAGGGAGCAAACATTCAGAAGGGAAATGATACAACGGTCTCAAGACCACAGATCACTAGTTGTCCAGATGCAAGAAAGTAAATCTAGCGAAGTAAAGCATAAAAAAGCTGCCCCATCCTGTGCAATATTATAAAGCTTAAGGGATTATACAAAAAGGATTTACAAACTTTGATTTAGAAATAAGAACAAAAGCAAAATGGTCATTATTACATGCTTGATATGAAAAACACAAAACCTATTTTTTATTTGTACCACATGTGGATAGGCAGATGTGAACTCTTGGACAATAGTCAGAGAAGTGGAATTAGGGAAATATCCATAATTAGTAATAAGCCTGCGGAAACATGTTCTGTGCTTCAAACAGAATTCAGGTGCTATTAGAACTCGGAGAATGTCCTTACCCTGCAGATGTTGATAAATTTGAAGAAATTCCAAGCAGGGGGAAAAAACGGATTGGGGAAATAGATTACTTATGCAGAAAGATTAAAGGACCCAATCTTCTGCTCTCAATTACACCAATGCGGTCCATTAAATTCAGTGATGATGTGCCGACAGAACCAGGAGAAAAGCTTGACTGAAATATATGATATGAAGAATTTGCTTAGAAATGCTCAGAGGAAGAATTCCCTTTAGGAAGCAATTGATAAAATATTTTAGGGAAAAAATAGGTCCTGTAATGAGATTTAAACTAAGAAGGCATACACAGCCAGAGAAAGTTCCAGTAGTTTAGTAGTTGCATCCAGAAAGTTTAGTAGTTGCATCTACTAAATACCTCCCCTGGGATGTTTAACAGGAAGCTAGAATACAGCCACTCACTGTACAAAGTTATACACAGGAGGTCACCAGACAACGAGATCAAGCAGTTCTTCTCCTAGCTATCCCTGTCATTCAAAGAATCAGACACAATGTCTATGTTCATTGTTCCCATTATTTCTTCCACCCCAATTCACACACGTTAGTGACTAACGCAGTATGAAAATTTACACAAGATGGGTCATTTACTAATTACATTGCCTTTCTATGCTAAGTCTACCAGATGTTCCATTTTTATTCATCAAGGGCACAATATGTAAGAAGAGCTCCTCAAAAAGAACCCCCCCAAAACCAAGCAAAACCAAAACCAAACACCCTACCATTCTTGATTTAATTACAATGACACTACAAATTATATTTTTTAAAAGAAAAAGGTAAGAGAACATTCTTACCACTTATCCTTGCCTCCTGGGTAATATGACTAAGACAGTTTCTAAGACAGATCTGAAAAAAAAATATATGTGCCAGTGTTTTGCTTTTGGAAGACACAACAATGCTTGTCAATATTTTAATTTACTAACCACTAGGCAAAGAGATTCAGAGCATGTGCCTTTATGCCCAAAACGCATCAAAATTCTGCGAGCGGGAGTTGCAGAATGAATGCAAAGATTCATATTAGTGTCGCGTTCAGGGTTAACAACTGGAAATTTAGCTTTGTCGTAAAAAGTGCCCCGGCTGCAACCACTTAAAGCTATTGTTCATGATTAGAAGTATCTGCCAGATCTCTGAAATCAGTCATAGTTCAGACATGCAACTAAGTTCTTGACTGTATTCCTTCTCTTCCAGTGTCCAGATCTGCCCCGTAAGATTCCTTCCTCCAGCCTTACAACTAAAATCTCTGTGTAGAGATAACGCCTTCTGGACAGAGTGACTAAGTCAAACCTACACAAGTGTGATGAAACCCTTAAACCAAACATCACTGTTTCACTACGTTTCTTAGAAGATGAACATTCTGGTGATAGTTTCTGTAGGCAGAATAAAACCCTCCATGAGGGGACAAGTGGACAGGATCACTTTTATTTCCTTAGATGTTATTTATTTCATAGAATCATTCATGTTGAAGGCACCCAAGGGCTTTGCCCAGTTAGATTTCGAAAACCTCTATGAATGGAGATCAAAGAATCGTTCTGAGAAACTTGTTCCAGTGCACAATTATCTTCAGAATAATTCCCACCCCGCCTTTTGTATGGCTATTGTATCTCATTGTCCCAACATGCAGCTTAGTAAAGAATTTGGTTCAGTCTAGTTGGTTGGACTAAACCAACTAGATTGGACTAAATACCAAACATTAAAAAAAAAAAGTCTTAAGTCCACACACAAAGCACACATCCCATGAGAAGTTACTCGAGCTGTTCAGGTGACTGTGCTACCCACGTCTGCCACTCTATAATGTCTCTCTTCAGAAATCAATAGAAAGCCAAAAAAGTAACACAACTCAGTCTGGTCTTTAGCATAGCAAGGAATCCATCTAAAATTAAACGGGATTTAATTTGCCCCCCAAGCTCTAGATGTGACAAATTTTGGAACAATGAGATATGAAACATTTAGGAGTCAGTACTCAAAATAGCATTTCTGATGGAAAGATTCCAGATGGGACTGTAGCAACAGTAACTATGTTGCAGTAAGGCCAAGTCTAAAAAAGCCACTAAGATATACACAGAGAGAGAGCGCCATTTCTTCACGCTTCCTCACATGCATATTTCCACCACCCTTGATCCCATGCTGCGTGACAATAAGAAAAAGAGTGCTTGAGTCAACAGAAAACTATTTAGTTGACTATCCCCAAGCTCTTTACATAGCTTGTATTGCTTTAAATATCTTTGCCCCCTGAAAAGTTAAATTCATTCTACATTCTTCTGGGAAGACTCAGGGCTAGTGTTCCAACCGGCAGTTAACTTGGACATTGAATTCCCTCTTTTTAAGTGTGTCAGATAATTTTGTTGAGAAAAATAATATGTTTCATTTATCCATGAATGGATCTTTCAGTTATTTCCCACAATCTACATAAATAATAACACAGTAGCAAGCATGCCTTGTTTAAAACATTTTCTGAAAAGAAAGCTAAAAAAGGCAGTTATGTGCAATAGTCAAGTAGTGCCGGACTTTTGATTAAAAAAAGATCAGTCGTTTTAATATATGTACACCAGTGGCAGAACATGTTTTCTTTTGTCTCCCTATAGGCGTTCTACTGCTCTAAAATCAGCAATTTGGTGTTTTAGTAAAGTAGTTTCACTAGAGACAGTCAAAACATCTATTACTAAAAACAAACATAAAACTTAGAAAGTTTTTCTCCACTAGTCTGTTCACAGCAAGTAGCGCCTCTGCTGGGACAGCTCTTCAGGAACATGTTGATTTCTCACTACCGCGGGTCATTCCACTTCATTCCATTCTTCCCGCTTCCCTTGGCACCATTTACACGCTGGTTTTCTCCATTTGCATGCTGAGTGGACATTCCTACACACTTTTGGGTCCGGGAAGAACTAAACTGGCTGCGTCCAAACTCTCTTGGGTTAATATTGGAAACGTGGAAGATCAGAACAGACACATCAAGTTGGCTTAAAGTAAACCAGTTCAGAGTCTCGTCGTGCTTATGGGGAGCTGCACCTAAGCCAATAAGCCATGCTGAGAAGCCCTGGAACTTCCACAAGTGATAAGGAATTTGAAAGCATTTCATGAACAGCTGCGTCATCAGACTGCTTCCAAAGTATCCTTGAAGACTGGTTTCAATGCAGCATTTCAGGCCTGAGTATGTTTCCAGTCTACTCACAAAATCTCTAATTCACCAAGTCCATCTTCACTTGCCAAGTTAACATATTTGAGAGACTTGAAGAAAAAGCAGCAAAGGGACTCAGTCAGGTAGAGTTTTAATTAATTTGTTGGCTCTTTATTTCCAAATTCACATGGGTGAGGAGGGAAATGGCTAGGCTGTGGGGCACTGCGGAAAAAATACTAAAGGAAGGATAGCAATAGTTCTCTGCCAGACGACAACTCTGTTACTCATGCAACCAAAGAGAGGAAGCTTCGTTCTGGAGGACAGGAATCAGGACAGGAAATGAAACACACGAATGTGTTCAGCAACGGGATGCTGCAAGGAGACTGGATGTAGCTGCCCAGCAAAGTTCAGGCAGAAAACCTTCTTCCACAGCCATGGATATCGTTTAGGGAGCTAATGCTGAGAAGCTATGTTTTCAGGGCAAAGAGCATCAAAAAGACCTCTGGTGCTTTCCCTTGCTTTGAAAGACGGCAGAGGCTCAGGGGATTAGCTGATGAGCAGGTGCTGAAACCAACAGAGATAATAGCCTGAAAAATGGGCACGGGAGCAAGATCAGCAGCCAATAAAGGAAAGCCATGAACGTGATAATTCACGTTCGTTCACGAACATTGCCCAGACGCATGGGAAAGCGTAGGTTTGTGCAGGCTCTCGCCCAGTGGCAGCACAAGCAGTGTGAGGAGGAGACTCAGAGCACCCCGGCGATATCAGACCGACAAGATAAGACCTTCCCATCTCCCAGAGAACTGAGTGGCATAATTAGTAGCTATTTACAAGCAGCACCCAGGAGGAGCCTTACAGAACTGAAATGTATTCGCAGGTACTTTCCCTTCCTCCACCAAGTGAGAAATCAAAATTCTGCAACGCAGGGAGAATTAACATCATTTGTGAGACAAAGGCTTCACAGAATAGCGCAACTTAAAACAGACCACAACTCTGCATTAAACACATTCAACTCAAAAAAAAACAACAAAACAAGCCAACAAAAACCAGTAAACTGCTCCAAGGGTTCCTAAGTCTACAAGCCTTTCTTTTTTTATTTTGTGAGAGAACACCAGCAATTCTGCAAAAATGCAGAGATATAAAGAAGTCCTAAGAGTACTGAAATCCTAATAGTCCTTTAGCAGACAAAAAGGATTTGACTTCTTCCACTAACCCAATCAAGTCACAAGATTAATTTAAAAATAAAAGAATGTAGTTTACCAGTGATGGTCTGTAGGATTGTATGTCCCTGGCAAACCTAAATGTTGTAGTCAATGAAAGTAAGTTGTGTTCTTCCACTCAAAGCTACAGATCCGATCGTGCTTCAGGTTGCTTGCAGAGCTGGTATGTTCTGGTATGTTTTAGATGAAAGTAAGTCTGAATGGAGAGTGCACGCTTGCAAAATTGAACATTACTTGCAAATCATGATTTAGTGGAAACTGGTGTTTTCAAGTTTTCTAATTACATTTTGCAAACACAGTGAATTCAGCATAATACTTTAAGTGCTGTCTGAAGGGGGTGTGAGATGCAATCAAACATATATGGAAAGATTTTCAGACAGAAAGTAGGTTCTTTTCCGTGTAACCCATAATTACTTTACTAGGTCTCCTCTCTTTGGGATTGCACAGAAGTCCTGCCCCCCTGAGAAGATCTCGATGTGTTGGCCAGTTGTAACTAGCTTCTGTCTCCCCTTTACTAATGTAACTTAGGCTTCACCAGTTTAGGTGGCACATTTACAGTACATTTTACATACTCTGCCTTATTTCTGTTACATTCACATGATACAAAAATGAGATGCTTTTCTACTCTTCCTTCCCCTAAACGGGGATGAAATAGAACTCTGGCAGCAGCACACTTCAAGAGATGTAAACTCCATTGTTCCTGACTGTTACTAGCCCACTTTGTTCAACAGTGGAGCAGAAATACTTGTTAGCCATTGCAGCTAAACCACTTTATAACTGGTCTAGTCAAAGCTGTTAAGAAATCAATTCTTTGTGCCAGCTGCATAATTTCATTCACAATTATACTTCATCTTTTAAGTAATCTCAAAACCCCTGAGGCCCTCCCCAGATGCAGAAAGAGGGAAGCCTGTGTTATTTTGTTTTGAGAATACCCTCAATTGCTAGTTCAACTTAACATGTTATGGATTTCTAGACATCCTATTTGTGTAGGCTGCTATTGCAAAGTAGGTGGCTTTTTCTCATGGAACAAAATTCTTTGCTACAATGCAGGACATCTGGCTTGCACATCAGACTGCAGAGTAATTGTAAAATTTCCTTACTCTACAACCTTTTCTTTCAGATAATTCTTTGTACAGAACGGCTAGAGCCAGTAGTATTTGCAGGCTTTTTATTTACTCAGTGAGCATTTCTAGTTCTACCTAACACTGGATTTTCCTTCCATGAACAGGTTCATGTCACATGTATCATCAGCCCATAAGTTTAATCTTTATCTAGTCACACAGGCCTTAGCACCTTCTATGGCATCTTATTACATGGGAATAATATGATCCCTTATGCAAAAATACAAGTTAGCTACTTAATCCTTAATTCCACAGCTATTAATGTGCTAAGAAAGAACGCTCTTTCAATTTGGGCTTCTTTAAAGGCTAAAATTAAAAAAAAAAACAAACCAGCATGACCTGACTATAATACTCTCTGACAATTCACACACAAACCACAAGTTTCCAGTTTTCTGTTGATAGGAAACAGCCATCCACAGTGTTAAAAAAGCAGTTTCCCCATTAGGTGCCCTAACGAAGTTTCAAACTATTCCAACACAGAGGCATAAATCAAGAAAACAACGCTGGTGCAAGATGTTACATGTAAGTTGTATTAAGACGTTAAAGAAAACCATCTGGGCATAAAATGTAAATACAGCCAGCACACAAAAATATAAAAGGAAAATAAAACCAACCACACATTTCAAATGCCCCAAACAGAAAGCCTTTATTCTCTAGGACCACCGAATTTTAACTCCAAACATCCATCCCAAACAAAACATTCAGTTTTCATAATATAACTGAAACGGAATACTAAAGCTTATGCAAGATGCAGCTTTTTAAAAAACTTGTTGTCTTACTGAAGATATAGTTCCTTAAGATGGGGAATAATCGGCATATCTTCAGTGGTCATTAGGAGTCGAAGCTGGAGGGACTTCTCATCACCTATTTTGTATTTCAGTTGTGCTAGAGTCAAAATGCAAACGCTGAGGCAGTATTCACACAAAAGATGAGGAGAACTTGCCTCAAAGGGTTTATAACCGAAACAGGCCTGAAGAACATCACTTGCCCAGCTTGTAAGATACTGCCAGAAAGAGATGGTGACTTCCTACATCATAGTGGAAAATTTCTACCAGAATTAAACCTAAGAGGTTTGGTTCAGCTTCCTATCTTGTTCTACCTTCAGCTTCTGAATGGGAAAGCAACCTGGCTATTCTTCACAAACCCAAGGAATTAGGAAGAATCCTGAGAAACAGAAAGAGAAAAAAGCAAATGGCCAGACATGCAGCTCAAAGACAGAGGAGACCGCAGTATTGGAGAGAGGTTAGAAAACACACCTCAAAAGGTAGTGGGTCTATAAAGCAACTGTTTTTCAGAGGTGTCCAAAACAATTTAAAAAATAAAATCTTTTTAGAACCAAAACCTAGATCTTAAGGGGATAAAATACCAGAACTCTGGATTTTTCATGCTGACTTAGTTCAGGTCACTTGCATAAGCAACATACTTGAGATTTGATTACATTGCTAGATTTTTTGTTTATTTATTTACTTTTAAACAGGATGCTTGCTGGGGTTTAGCTTAGTTTGGGGAAAGGGAAGGAAGGAAGATTTTGAAAACAAACAAATTACTTACAAACAGACAAGTTAAAAAAAAATAAAAATCTGTTATGCCAAAGCCTCCCGTCTCTCTAGAGGCTGGTACCTTTGGATTCCCAGCACATCCCTCTTCCTTCTGAGCTGAGGTAGTAACTGGCAGCAACCAGCAGCCTGTCACCCTTGACGGAGCCCAGCTCACAGATGATGAGACTCAGTTTGTCACTGATTTCTGAGATAATTATTGAGATAGAGAATCCTGGCTTCAGTTCCCAATTCAAGAAGGGAGTACGTGATCCCAATTATAAACCATACTGTGAGCAGCAAACGATGTCTTACAGCATTTATAGCTGAAGTTTAAAATACTCATGCAGTTTGTATAAAACAGATGTGAATTTTCAAACTAACCAACAGACTTTTACTAAGAGGAAAGTTGAATCAACACAGGAAAGCACTGTGTCCTCCTCTGCTTCTGAAGAATCAAAAAGCAAATGATTTTCTGACTGTTAATGTACTAAGTTTCAATTTTCCCGCTGATTTGTTTGTATTCTCTTTTTCCAAACCATTTTTTCCTATTCTACTTTTCATATTTCTTGGAAATTCTAGCTACATGTGACTTTGTTGATAGATCTCATCTGTTTATTTTAAAATATATGTTCTCCCCCCCCTCCAGATGTGGTTTTGTGTTGCAGTCTTCTGTGTTGAAATTGAATCATGCATCCTTTCTTAACCCATCTGAAGGAGCCCTGATGTATCTATGGTGGGATCCGAAAGCACCAATGTGTTAGGTTTTTTTCCTCCCTCTTCTCCTAGACCACGTAATGTGGAATAGCTCAGTGGGTAGATCAGTTGCTGGACTTAATTGTACTTGGCTTCATCATGTGTAGTAAAGAGGGACTGCTAGAGACTGCTCATATTGAACATGTTCTGTATAATAAAAAGTTACTGTCAGTTATTTATTCTATCTATGTCAAGCAAAGGTTTTTCATAGTACTTTCCTTTCTTAGTCGATCTTTTCTAAATCATCTGATCTATCACTGCCTTCAGCCTTCCAGCTGTGCAAACCTACTGCCTTGACCAGGAACAATTAGAACAGAGGAGGTAGGAACTGCTTCTTATGCACATGCAGTGTGTCTAGCAATCACATCCTTCTTCTGTTTTGGCCCCTTAGGGCGATGCTACAAACCAAACATTAAAATAAAACAAAAAATAGCTTCATGCCATTTTCAGGGAGGCCTGTGTAGGCAAATGCTCTTACAAGCCGTTCTTTAACTCTGAAAAGCATATACCAAAAATTTTATACTGATCATTATTTACCTCTGAATCACAGAATCATAGAGTCATTTAGGTTGGAAAAGACCTTTAAAATCTTTTGAGTCCAACCGCTAACCCAGCACTGCCAGGTCACCACATGTACCTCAGCACCACATCCCTCTGATGACTCCACCACTGCCCTGGGCAGTCTGGGACAGGGCTTGACAACCATTTAAGGGAAGAAATTTTTCCATTTATTCAGTCTAAAACTCTCCTGGTGAAACCTGAGGCTGTTTCCTCTTGTCCTGTTGAAGGACTTGTGAAGTCATGGTGAATGCCATGGAGGCAAGAACAACAAAATAAGTGATTAAAAGAAAAGTATTCACTGAAAACTGGCAACTAAATCTGAAACTTAACAGAAAACTACAGGCTTAGAGCAGAATTTTCTTTATACATCAGCAATAAAAAAATACCCCTTAATTAAACCTAACATGTTTCTACCAAAGCATGGATATGAATACATGCACAAAGTAAAATGGAGATTTCCAGTGCCTGCTGTGGCATTGCCCTGAGTGGTGCTGGATTGGAAAGAAGCAGTTTCTTAGAAACAATCTGAACTGTGACCCAAACTTTACATGTATGACAGTCTCAATGGGTTGAGACATCCTGACATTACAGGAATTGTTTGTCTGAAAAAAATCTATCCCGAATATTAGGAAAACAACCTAATTTTTGGAAAAATACACCAGAAGTGTATAGAAAGAAACAGCACGGTGCCATGGTGCTGGAACTCTGCTGAGTAAGAGTAGAAGAAAGGCATTCAAATAACTGAGCATTCACACCTCTCCCCGTTTAACCCCTGAAAAAAGGCTTCTGATCGTTGTATTAAACAATCATGGGGTATTCACTGCATGTGAGAAGCATACTGAGTTTATAAACAGTGTTATGCCCTTTATCCCACTGCGAACTGCAGTATCTGGACATTTGGCATAGCTGCTGTCCTTGTGTGTACTGACACTTTGGTAACAGGTACCACAAACATACTACCCCTGACAATTGTAAATTTGTTACATTATTTGTGTTGCTGCCTCATAACTTTGCCCTGATCTTGCTTTCTCTGCTTATTTTACTGGCAGTAAAACTCAGTAGATTAATAAAGCTATTAATACTTTACTTTCTCTGCCAGATCTTCTTGGGTGGCCAGTTTCCAGCAGCAAAACTATCTTTACTTGCTCACATCTCCTTAGTCTCGATGCCAACACTTTTTAGCCTTCTTCTTATATTCTGCAAATTTTAAAGTCCTGGTGCATTTTCAGAACCCTAAATATAAACTATTGGAAGCAAATACATTAAAACAATAGTTACTCACAATTTACTAATAATTCATGCATCTTTTCACAGAGTAACTAAAAGCAAATACAGCTATCTGAATGAATCTGTAACTGATCAGACACCTCTTAGATTCAGGGCAAAACTGTTCGGTGAAAAACTGACAGTCATTACACTGTTCGTATTTTATGCTGTTTAATTGGAACCTATAATAATCCTCATCATCCTTTTTGCAGCTACCTTATAGTAAGATGGTAAATTTCTGCTCATCGCTGTTACGACAAAGATGGGCATATAAAATCCTTTGTCCTTCACAAAAAGACCGAGTCCTGTGTCCTCTTCAGCTATATATCATTACGACAGATAGTCGCTACCAGTCTAACTTTAACTGGTATAAACATTAGATCAAACTTCGCTTGCAAAACTGCAAATATCAAAAGCAGAAAGTCTAACTCCTAGTCCTCTGTTCCTAGTCTGAGAAAAGATACAACAGTAAAAGAGAAAAATGTCAAAACAACAATAAATTATTTCAGAGCCAGGGATAACAAATTTTATTGCAGCCCTTCTACATGAAAAGCGCTGTTATTTAAAACTCAAAGGGCATGGAAACAATTGCACTTTAGAGTGAGAAAAGCATGATCACAACTCTTTTGTTCTTCTAGTACAGACGTGTGTACACACATTCGCCCTCGCTAACAGCTGTGATCCATTCTGTCTCATTAGATCAGCAAGGTATAGCCAGACTTCAGAGAACAGCTTGAAGCATCATTGTGTCTTTGGAAGTGAAAGTCAATAAAAATACTGACAAAGGAATGCAGCCAGACTGTTAACAGAGTTGTACAAATTCCAGTCCTCCTTCATTCCCTCCCTCAAGTCGTTCAGTCAATATAATAGCTTTTTGAACTTGCCTTCTGTTCTAGTTCGCCTCAATATTCTTTTCAATGCTTACCACAATGTATCTTCTAAAATATATGAAGTCACATTGTACTAAGAAATCATCTCAGATTGTCTCTTTTCTCCATGCCTTTAACAACACAACCACGGCCTGAAAAACGCTTGCAGCTGAAGACTTTTTTGCCAGGGAAATAGTTTAATACCTATTGCTCGAATGACAATCAACTAATCTAAACAGCCTGGTGCCTGGTTAGCTATCTGCTTTCAAGCAGCAAAATCCTAGCCATGCTAACTGTTAGAGGGATATACTTGACCCTTGGAGAGAGATTAGCATCTCATTTTCTTTACCTACCCTTTCTCTTCACTCCGTTTCTCTACTTCCCCCAATTCTCCAATTACATTTCTTTACTTTTTCTTTATTCCCTCTCCTTTTCCCTTTTGTTGTCTTTATGTAGAAAATATACTCCTGTGAAAAGCAAATTAATTTACTTTCTCTTTTCCTCTTCCTTTACCTATTGTTTTTCCCCATTATTTTTCCTATTTTCCCACAAGACACTGCCACCTTCCCTGTCCTGTCGTGGTTAGTGCCCCAGTATTCTTCCCTGGCAGCTAGAGGAAAAAGATTCTCTGGGCATCCACTCTCCTCTTATAATCTGATTTACTAGCACTTGGTTTCCCAACCCTGATACGGTAGGGTGAGATGCAGTTGTGGAAAATGTGAGAAAGAAAATAAAAGCTACATCAGCTGCATTCAAAACTTATATACAGGTTGTATGGTGCACTTACTGCTGTTTCAACCACAGAAAAGATAATATATGCACTTAAACGTATAAAATGTATAGAACTTCTGCCAAGTCTAAAGTACTGCATTGCTATTATTCCCCAGCTTATGTTATTAAACTGAGTGTGAGGTTGAGACCCTCCAGAGTGAGCGTCAATGAGAACAGCTAAATAGATTAAGAATTCCCATGGTACGTTAGGCTTATGTTCATCTTGTAACTCTGCATGTTTATTTTGAAGACTTCTGCCTCTTCTGGAGAGAGCTGTTCCTTTTGAACCATCAGGAAGGATGCTGCCAACTCTTGTTCTTCCAATAAATCAGACTAAACACAACATAGCCACAGACAAGAATTTCATAACTCTGACTACCTCGGGTATCTGTGCCGTCTGGCATTTGCCAACAGCAGCTCAAGCTGATAACGACCTGGTAACCTGGATCTGGATGGCAATTATCTCTTTGCCGTAAGATATTCTAGGCCTGTAACCTAAGTGGATTTTTAGCATGCACAACAATAGCTGTGCACCCTACCTGCACTGCAGAAAGGGTTAGAGCATAGCACATACGCTTTGGCAATGGATGAACTTCCTTAACCTCATTTAGTTAAACTTGCTCCAGCCCTCAGCCAGGCAATCTGCACAGATAGTCCAGGGTTGTTACCCCAGATTTCATGCCACAGCCCCTCATACCCATACACACAGTCTTTCTAGGTACTAGAGTGATTTCACCTACTCGGCCTCTGCACCAAACTTGAATACTCCCAGAGGACTGAGAGTCGGATCGCTCACAACGCTGATACCCAACTTGGCCTTGTCTCTGTGTTCAGACATTTGCATGATTTCACCCTAACAAATAGCGTGAAGAAAATCTGGAGGATTATAGTATCATGCCATTGCAAAATGTAAAGCTAGGTTCAGTAACTAAAGGTTCAGGTTCAATCAAAGCTTACCAACAAAGCAAGCTGCTCTCAGAGGGCTAGGTGTGAGCAGCACTTGCAGTTTGTCATGTCACACTGTTTAAATAATACAGGTTCATTTGTCATTTTATTTTCCCTTTACTCGTTCATACAGGCAGACACTTGTTTATTTCTCTCTGAAAGTCTTTTCTTAGTGAGAGATAAGTTACTTGGGGAGAGGAAAGGTTATATATTCAAACATGGTGTCAAGGTTGTTGCTAGACTGACAAGACTCAGCTGTGGATCCTCCAGAAGAAGAAATGGTCAGAGTTGTACTTGTCTTTAAAATTGAATTTACCAAGAAGTCGCAATAAGGAGACATTAATTTCATTAGTATCTGCTAACTGCAACAGAACTTATTTATACTATCCTACAAGGCAGCACCAGAAACATTAATCTTTTACTAATGTCACTAAGTACAAATCTGAAGAGATTTGCCACAGAATAAAGGGAGCTATGACCAGCTTGTTTGGTTTTCGTATAGGTGAATAAATTCTTATCACACAGTGTACTGTCTGCTGCAGGTACATTAACAATCTTGTCCACCTGGGCATACCATATAAAATAAATTAGGTTTTTGTTATTGATGTTCACATCTTTTGTTCCTGCACATTTTATTAAGCTTTGTTCCAGACTGCCCTTATTATGCAACAAGACTGGCTGTTAGAAGACACCTACGCACCTACAGATTTGCAAAAAGAGGTTCCTGCGTATCAGTGGTCCAACACAGGATTTTTCTATACTTCTGCAATCACCTGCATGTTACATCATGAAGCCACACTAAGAAAAAAGCCCCAAAACTGCTTAACTAGGCAAACAGGAGTTGTCACCACACGAAGAGGCCAACCATTTCTGCAAAATCCAGGCTCTTAATTAAAATCCAGCAGATGTTATAAAGCTCCCTTCACAGCCAGAAGGGCTACGAACCACATGATTTGCAAGACAAGCTTTAGGCTTCTATTCCACGCAAGCTGCTACATCTCTGGACAAAGGCAGCTGTAAAAAGCAGCATCATTGCAATGCCCCAGTGCACTACAAGCTGTTGCTCCATCCAGCTGCTAAGAGTCCAGCAATGGCAAAGGCAGACACTCACCTCTCCAGCAGTCCAGTGTATCCTTCCCTGCGGATTCTGCTCCAGACAGGAGAGTTGGTTCAGGGTTTCTGGTCCTTTGGCTTTCCAACAAATGCAAAAAATGCCCTCTTCAAAGGCATCCAGCCAGGCTTCAGCTCAGCGCACGCCAAGAAGGGGAGTTCCTGAGGGATTGCTGTCAGAGAAGCACACAAATTTCACTTTTTGTACAATAGCCTGAGGGCCAGCCATAGTTTTCAGGCCATTCCTAGTCTCTAGCCACTCTACTCCAACTTATCTTTACACCTCCCTTTCCCTTTCCTGTATCCCAGGAATACAGACTCCTCCAGCCACTCACACTACAAACAACTGACCACAAGTTTCCTACCAGGCCACCAAGGAAGGAAAACCAGACCAGAACCCAAATCCTTTTACATGCAGACCACTCCCTCCCTCTTCTCATCACCCTCCAGCCTGGCTTCTGCCCAAACTGATTTGCTTTGGTAGTCCTGACAGTGCACTTCCAGACACAAGCTGTCCCTCCCGAGTGGTCTGCCTCTCTACCTTACCCATTTTTAAATATGCTAAATTCTTTTGGCCAAACAGTCACCTCAGTTTTCCACTGCTAGCATCTTATTTGCTGGCAGATCTCTGTCCATTCTTTACAAACACAAGCACTGTTCAGATTGATCATATTTTGATGTGGAATTCTCTGTTCAGTAACATGCCTAAGCCCAAATAAATGTCGAGGAAAAGGATTATTTCACATAATAATTACAGAAAATTCTTTTCCTGTAAAATCCTCTTATTTTCACAAAGACAGAGATTTGGATCCAGGAAGTGAGGTCAGGTTCAGATCCTGGGGACAGTGGTGTGTAGTGATAATAACCCTTAGGAGTTTTGCAGCATTCCTTATCCAGTGATCTGATCCCTGTCTCCAGTATATTACAACAGCAGGATATGTTATCTTATGCAAACTCCTTCCTAAATTTCACAATAGCTGAAACAAGCAGGAATCATTAAATTTCTGTGCTATTGCCCTACTGCTAGGAAGGCTGAAAAACAGCCATACAGTTCCTTCTTTACTTTGCTTTTATCTAATAAATTGTAATACGGTCAGAGCAAAGGCATTTGTCCCGTTCACTGTTTACCAAGTATCTACATTATTCTTAATGGTATATAAAGACTAAAAATCATAAAAGAACAGGAAAACAGAAATCAGTAACAGAACTCTCCTCCTTTAAGCAAGTTACCCAATTGCAACCCCTACAAAATGCTCTGTTGCCCTTTTACTACATTTGGTTCAAAGGCCACTAAAAATGGGATTCTTTACACTGACATCAAAGGGCTCTGAAGAGGGCTGTCTTTAACAGGAGGGGAGACAAGATTAACTTCAGCTTTCTGGCTATAGAACCCAAGCAAAAAGTAACAAATACTAATCAGAAGATAAGGTTTTCTGGACAGCCTACTAATTTCAGCGCATTTTTTCAAACACCAGCTACCATCTATTAAGTTGCCCGCTTTGTGAGAGTGATGCAGAGTGTGCTCTTAAATACAGAGTGTTTGCAGCTTCATACGACCTTTTCTTTCAGTAACACTAAAGAGTATGTGATTAAGAAGGAAAGAAGAGAGTGGGAGAAGAGATATGAATGGTTTATAAATGTAATAAATATATTGCTTGTCTTTACTTATTATCCTATCTGTACTGATCAGGCTTTCCTCTTGGCCTGCTGTGAAGCTCTAACAACAGCTATCAGTGCCAAAATATTCTCCACTGCTGCCAAAACCCCCTTGTCCCTTTTAAATACAGGCTTTATTACTAGCATAAATATATCCTAGAAGGTTAGCTTTTTAAGTGGTTTCTCTCAGTAACCAACTTTATTTAAACACATCTGGAACTTCTTTATAACTCATAACTATTTTGTGCAGTCACCTGTACGATGAAGGTTAAATGCTGGGGAATTACTGCCAGGGTCTCTGATTGCTTCACAATTGCATGAGTGTATTTACAAAGCGGGGATACACGGGGCAGAGAAGTACCAAACACAGCCAAGATTATATTCCTAATTGAAATGGCAGTCCAGAGTTTTCAAATATAAAATCTGGAATCTGAGCTTCCTTTTCTTAACATCATCTATTTCAGCTGCTCCACATTCCAGGACTCCTTCAGCCTTGACCTCATCTCCAAGATATATTCTCCCTTCAGTCAATTAGAAGTTCTCAAATATACAATATTTACACCCAGCAACAGGGTAGATCTGCAGATTGTCTTCCCTAAGCTGCTTGGGTGGCCCTAAGAATGAGGAAGTGTCCCAGCAGAGGGGAATTCCCGCTGTGTGTAGCGAGCAGAGCTGGCTCTCAGAGCACCGCTCTGCTCTTCCTGCGCTAGGGCAGGAAGGAGCGTGCTGGAGGTGGGGAGATTAGAAGCTGTAAAGAGAAGGATTAACTCCATGCATTTTGTCCAGGGCTCTCAAGAATTTTGCAAAGTACCCATCTACCCTCAAAGTCTTGAAATTGAAAAACAAACCCATGAAGTTAAAACAATTTAAAAAGAAAATCTATAAAATAATATGAACTGGATCTCTTGGCTTCCAGTCTATGCCAGTTACCTCAATAGCTGCTACTCTTTTTTTTTTTTAAATAGATTTACAAAACCATTTTGCATCACGTTAGTATCACTGACACTGATAGCCAGGCATCCTTTATTACTGCCCCAACTCAAAATGGACCCTGGATTAAAAAGTTTTTGCTGCTATTCACTTAACCAGCATTCTTGTCTTATGACTGCTGTATTTATTAAAGAAAAGGCCTCAAGTCATTAGGTAATGTGACACAAATAACTTAATAATCAATGTAAATTAGAATCAGGCCCACAACATCCAGACGTATTAATTCCTTTGATGGGACTCTCTTTCTTCATGTAGACGCTATCTCTTATCTTCTTTTAAAGCTTACATGAGGTCATTTGACCAAAACCTTGCCCTTAATTTCTGATCCCTGAGAGCTAATTTCAGAATATATTTTATTACTTCTTTTGTTTACACAGCACTTCGTATTAGCACTGATATGGCCTCCCCCGGCTTCTCAGAGATGAAACAGCACACAGAAACAAAAGCAGGGCAATGTAGAAGAAGCCTTTAAAATATCATTTCAAAAAATAGAACAATATTTTTTAGGAAACTGTGGTTAAGTCAATTCCCAACATAGCACATGACCGTTTTTGCCATAAAACCCCTATACATGTGATACAGTTAGATATTACCCATTTTAAACCTTTTGATACTATGATAACTTTACATCATCATTGTCGCAATAAAGAAAATGAAATTAATAAAACAGAATTTGGACTCATGGCATTGTTACTTATCACACCAGCAATGTATAACCACTGTTTTCTACTCACCACAGCGAAGAGTTCTGTTAAACAGTAACTGCACAATAAATTTCTGTTTTTCCCTTTTTCAGATAAGTTAAAATGCAATCATAAGCATTTGTCAAAATCAATCCCATATCCAATGGTAACAGTGTACAGAATATCTAGGACTTCCTGATTTGAAGCAATGATTTTTTCTACTTCTAAAAGAAATGGAAATAACTTCAAAAAGGTTCTTTTTTTTTCCAGAGATGCTTTGTTGTGATATTTCTCAAAATGGCAGCAGCTCTACAACCGTGAAGCCTAACGGGAACTCTGCGGATGCTCAGAGAGCGTGGCTTGAATACACACAAACCCACAACTCAGCAAAGCAAACGACGTAAACATCCAGGTCACTGCGGTTCCTCATCCTCCAAGGTAAGCAAGCGCTTGCTTCCCTGCATCAAGCAGGAACTTCAGTATAATGCCAAGTTCAATAATTTGCATGGGACCGATCTGCCCCCCCTGTATTAGCTATGAGAACATTAGTGACTGCACTGAAACCATTCAAAATTAGCAGAACTAAAATCAACAAGGTACTTTCACAGTTGTGCTTCACTACTTGAATGTTGCCAATACCTGAGCGAACTACTTGCAGCTACGTCCTCGTGAACTGCACCGACAGCACTGGGTACGGACCTTAGAAATTTACTGAAATCTTGTATTTTCTAACTGGGTTTTGGAGATAGGGTGCAATTAACGCTTCTGCCTATATTGCAAAATCTTGTCATTGACACAAACTGTGCGAAACAAACGCAATGTGAGTTTCCATAGACAGCCCCGGGCTCAGCAAAACTTGAGAAAAAGGAGCTTTCTGGCCATCACCCTGTCTTTGATGACCATTGCCCTTTTGTTATTAGCTGGGAACATGGTCAGCTAAAGTTCTCCCACAAAACTCTCAATCTTTACAAACTGACAAAAGGCAAGGTTTGACAAACTGACAACACATGACATCTTAATGAGATTGTTTTTTTTCTCTCAAGTGTCGATACTGAATAGTCCACACTAGAGACTGGAATCGGGGGCAGGGCTGGAGAAGAATGCAACGTGGTGGAGAACGACATTCCTCCTCTGGATAACATAACCTGAGTGATCCTGCAACTAGTTTTCTGCCCACAAACCAGATTTCAGTGAATATGTCAAACTGGCATGATACACAACAGCAATTTTGGCTGCAGCTCTTTCTGTTAGTAGTGAACTATTCTTAAATAAAACGTTGTGTTTGGATTTAAAATATCCACAATTACATTTGCTAACCTTCCTCCACGTGTTACCCACAACATTCGTTTCCTATAACAGGATATATTACGCATACTACTGTAAGGAAAGATAGCCAGCTCCCTTAACCCTTAAACCCTTACCTATCATCACCTAATAACTGATATTATGATAGCAAACGGGGCCACGAGCAGAAGCGTTGTTCTAGGCACAAGTGTGAGGTATTTCACACAAGATGAAATCCCCTTTTAACTTCAGTTTTGCACTCTAGGCAGGTTTGCCTGCTCACAGTTAACTGCTGGGGGGGGAGAGGGGTATTAATAAATCGGTGACTTAATTTCACCTGGGAAATCACTGGCAGAGTCCTAGGAAAAAGGCCCCAAACAATTCCCAAATCCGTAGCTCCCATCTGTGCCAAAACTTTGCTTTTTTTTTTTTCTTTTATGGCACAAGCAAACCTTTGTCCTCCTGGAATCACACGTAGAACGGGAGGCTCGGCTCACTGAAGAGCGATGAACTAAGAGGAGCCCCGGCAGTAGCAAGAGGGCCGCGGCTCCCGCTCCCGGGGAGGATGCGCTGCTTTCTCCCTGCCTGTTACCTGCCGGGCGGGGGGCGGGAGCNGCCGCGGTGGGAGGCGTCTGCAGCTGGAGAACAGCAGCTCCGGTTTCTGATGGGCTCTGGGGGTGGGGAGGGAGGTGTGTGTGGGAAAAGCCGAGCGATGGATCTTCCCTGCTCTTGACAACACTCTCCCCTTCAGGAGTAAGGCTGCACTGGAGGAAAATAACTGCAAGGGAGAACCACTAATCACACCTCGGTGTGGGAACTGACTCCGGGGAGCAGCGGGAGCCGCCAGCCCCAGGATATTCCCTGCCTCCGACCTGAAGTGGTTCCTCCTGGAACGGTTCAGTCGCCCCTGCAGTTCACCTTTGCCTGCAGTTAACAAGCGTGCAATTTGGGTTTAATGGAGCTGGGTTTATTGTTCCTCTTTGGACTTACAATTACGTCGACTGCAGGTAACGTGAATTTCTTTCTTTCTTTGCCATTTCCACGCAAGCACACAAAGAAAGGCTGGGTTGGTTGGTTTGGGTTTTTTTTTTTTTTTTCTTCCAAAAGTCTGTAAGCGACAGCCCACTCCGTTGTGTGGTAAATAACCCGGCGCCAAAGATGCTACTTGGCCGTACGGAGGCTCAGCTAAACCCCCCCGCTGGCGATGCAGCCCGAGGCTGCGGGGCTACGGCTGCACCCGCCGCGCTGCGGTCACGGCAAAACGTAACGGTGCCCGGAGCAGCCCGGAAACTTTCCAGGGGCCGGTGATGCTTCGGGTCCTGCTGCAGAAGGGGCTGCGCGGCGGGCGGGGAG
>VZZY01019952.1:0-25831 GCA_013400335.1 Eurystomus gularis | reverse complement strand
CTGGGTGGGCTCCGCTCCCGCTCCCGCACAGGTGGGAGCCCGCCCGCGGGGAGCGGGGCTGCGCGCAGCCGGCGTGTGCCCGGCACAGCCCCCGGGAGAGCGGGCACAGGGAGAAACGCTCGTGTTTCCTGGGAGAAATCTGTCCCTCATAGACCGCTCCTTGGGAGAGGAAGAACAGCGTTGATAACATTAATGTGGAAAAACACTTGAGATGAACATAATAATTTTTTTAAAAGCTCAATCTACCAGCTTTAAGATGTTACAAAAGAAAGTCTTTCGCAATTACGTTTTACAGGAATGGTGAACACGAGCGGTTTTTGTTTCAACGTGTAATAAAAACCTTTTTGGAAAACATTTCCTGTGAATTGGAAATTCTGAGTTTCACGCAGGTCGGTGGGGTCACGTGTGAGAAAAGCAGGCCCTGGTACTAACGGTACGAGTGGAAAGCAGTCATCCGGGAGGAGTGACACTTTGCCTACATCCCAAAGGTTAGGGGCCTCTTTTCCTAGCCCATTGTATATATCCTGTCTGAGTAACTTAAACAGTCTTAAGGATTTGTAAAGACTTTCATAGGCTAATAGGTTTCAGTCCTGTAGCAACCACAGCAGTCAGCTCATTAAAAAGATAATCAGGAGATCAGATGAATCGAAAAACGTGTTTCTTTTGGTGAACTTGGAGAATTAAATCTCTTCAGGCTGTAAGAGTGTGAATTTCTATACACACCATCAAGTACTGTTTGGGAGCAGTTGTACTAACTCGGATCTGCCTTTGAATCAACTGCAAAGCTTCGGATCAGAGAAGAATAACAAAAGGAATAGAAAACTAGAAAGTAGCAGTAAAATAGTATAAGTCAAATGGGGTTTAGGGCGCTTAATTTGTAAATTCATGTGTGTTTCCTGGCTAGAGGTCATGTCTGGTGACAGGTCTTGTGAACTTCTACCAACCTGTAAGTAACATGTATTCACACAAGTCATTCAGTTCTTTGAGCTCTCTACCTGCACTAATCCACCCTCGGATTACTTAGAATGATTTTAGCCAAATATTTATGACTCAGTATATTTAAGTCAGAGCTCACCAGTGAAAACGGGGGAAGGACATTCCTTTTCCCCTACACACTGAATAAATAGAATTCTGCTAATTTTAAACACACATCCACTCTTTTTGGGTTTTTTTTGGATATCCTGTTTTAAGTCTACAGGAATTATCATTTTCATTCCAGTGGGAAAAGCATTTAGGGTGCAGTAATTCAGAGATACGGAGGATATTTTCCTACCTGAAAGTTTTGTGCAAACATCATCAAAGAAAGAACAAAAAGTAGAGAACAGAGATGTGTAACATTTTGATCATACCTATAGCATTAGCAATGAAGTCCGTATAGTAATGCAGATATTAAAGAGTTGGAGCTGTAAGTCTCTGCTTTCTTAACTCAGCTGTACATCAAATAACAGCAAACGTCTCAGATAAGTAGAGGCTACACTCCAGCCAGTGTATCGCTTAGTCTGTAACGATTCCGCACGAGGTCTAGGAAATCCGGATTCTTAACACACTTAATTTTTCTACCATGTGACTGGACGTTTCTACGCAAGCTATACAATGAGTATATTCGATTTGAATATTAAATAGTCCCATAGAATGAAGTGTTTTGGCTACTGTGCTCCAAAGACATGACCCTGTATAGCCCTGTAACGCTGTTGGGGCTAGGTTAGTCAGGATGCTGGGGGCCTGCCGGGGCTGAAAAATACTGAGTGGGTAATGGTGGAAAGTAGGGGAATTAGTCCAGTACAGACTGAATTTTCTGGGATCTGTAAGTGCTGATTAGAACTGGAGAAAGGAGGTCGTCTCAAAGTTGGCTGGCTGCAGTGTCAAGAGCTGGAAGAGTCAGGTGTCTGAACTGCTGTCCTGCTTCTCTGGCTGTTTCTTGAGACTTGCCTGGTCTGAGCCAGCAAGGTGAGCAATGAAAGGAGAAGCTCTCTTTGCATGTGAGGTAGGTGTTCAAATTTCCCCCTAAGATGAAAGAGCACAGTCTTGATTGTCAAAAATCCTAGGATTTTTCCTAGGAAGGGTTCTATATATGAGGGCAGAGGTAGTCATGAAGTAAGTTTGTATGGAGATATTAGACATTTTGGACCACGTTCAGTGCAACAGAAGCAGGGTTAAGATTTCCTGTCACATGTCTGAATGAACAGGCACTAATCCTGGCCTGATGCCCTACCTGGACCAGTGTCCGAGTAAATCAAAAAGTACTTCTAGATGTGAATGAGAGACATCCGACCTGCTTGTGCAATGTCACATCCCAAGCGAGTTATGCTGCTTCTTTTAAATGGAAGTAACTGCTGGATCTGTGCAGACTGCCTGTTCGTAAATGGGGCTTTTATGTTGCTGTTGTATGTGTGTTGTTGAAAGTTCTTATATTTACTAAAAATTTGGCTCACATGCACCTTTGAAGACTACGCACACAATGTGGAGCCAGAAAGATGGTGTTAAAGACTGGAGAAGTTTTCCTGACATCTCTTGATTCTGATCTTTTTCCTGCTTAATGCCTATCTTTTTTTGGTTTTATTTGCTACATCAAATACTAAAATTGCTGTTAGTTATTTTTTTCTTTCTTATTTTCCCTGACTTCTGTCCTTCACTTTGTAATTTCTTATTCCCATCCCAAATTCCTTAATATTTTCTGTTTCCAGGTTACTCTCTCCTCCATACTTCAAAGACAAATTTTACTTCCCCCTCTGTATTTTTCCCCCTGCTCTTCCCAACAGAAGATGCTGCTAAGAATTGCTGTAATACATTCAAAACTAGTCTTGGTCGTGGCCTCTCCTCCTTTTCTGGAAAAGCAGTTAAAGTTTTTGTTGAAACTGTTGGAGGCAGAGTGACGATAAAAGGGTCTATTCCTATCCTTGCTGAGAAACCAGTTAGATCAGCAGGGTGGCAGCTGTAGAGAAGCACAAAATCGCAGATTATGCAGCCTCTGACTCTCTGCAGCTATTGGCAACTAAATGAGAAATTATCTCTGCGCACCTTTTGAGCATTGCTTTATACCTGTCCATGAACCAGCGGGGTTAGCCCAGACCGTAAGTGACACAGTGAGTGTTTTATGCTGGGAACAGTGAGAGCCTTCAGTGAAAAAGAAGACAACCTGAAGAAAGTCAGGTAAGTCGGAACAGACTAATGCAATTATGTGGTGAAGACAAAGGTTGCATAACAAAGATAATTAAAAGCTAGTAAATTGCTATCACTGATAAGATTGATTACTCAGGCATTAGTTTGACAAAAAATACATTGCAAGTGATTAATTATGCTTTGATCTATAGCTACAGACACATTTTAAAGACAGAATGAATTGTCTTTTAAACAGTGCCCACCGATGTAATACAGCCACAACTTGATGCTTAATTCTGTAAGTTAAAGAAGAAAATACAGGCAAGACTTCTTCTACATCTGCACTTCTTCAGAGGGGTCCTGTACTTCAGTGGGAACTGAGTGTGTGCATGTGACAGCAACTGTGGTTCAATTAATGACTTCAGTGTTGCTGGGTGAAGCTTTAGAGATGCTCAGAATGACTAGTGAAGGATTAAAAGGTGACAATTATAAGGAAGTGATATTATCAAGATTACTCAATATCAGACACTCAAGCAGTCATTAATTCTGAAATAAAAGTATAATGAGAATTTATGGCAATAATCCAGATACTTTTAAAGGAGAATTAGCATAGAGTAGAGTTACTTCCTCACAGTAAGCACCAAAAATAATAATTTCTTGACATGTATAAATCAAAGCAAGTGGTTTTTTTCTAGATGATATATTTCAGTATTCGCTACTATGCTCAAAAGAGGATTAACTGAATGAAATTCCTTGACCATACTATAAAGGCCAGCAAGTATCTGCCACATGAATTTCTCAAGCAGTAGAATTGGAAGGATGAAGCAAAAGGAATAATTTGATCTAACATCTTTGTGTTTGTGGCTGTGAACCTCCGTAGTTAGACATGTTCTCTTTCCTCAGGGACAAGGGCATGCACTGACTTGCAGTCTGTTGCTTTGCTCTGTGGGATGCACTGCTAAGGATAGAGCGTTTCACGGTGTGTCGTTACATGGTGACACTACAAGGACGTGGCGTTTTGTCACTTTAATAAAGAAGAGATTTGTTTCTGTAGCATACGCAAGTCAGATACTCATAAGCGGCCCTCAGAATTTAACACTAGGTTGACTTCAGATAATTCCCGTGTAGAAATCTGTTTTCCTGACCTAGTGGGACCACCTATTGGGGTGAGAAAGGCTTTTCTTATGCTTTCATTTTTTTGGTCTTTCCTGAAAGTGCTGACAAATGGGTCTGTTAGGGCAGGACTCAGCAGAAGCTAAACAGACAACAGCAGCTGGTTCCACATACAATCAGCTCTCTAACAGTTGTGATCTTTCCTCACTACTGGCTCAAGTCACCATCAGAAAGCCAACTTAGAATGGGAACAATTTGTACCCAGTCATGGCTTTACTCATAGTTTTGCTCATATTGAGAGAGGAAGTCATGTCTTGGAATGTTGTTACAAAAGACAAGACTGAAGATGATGAGTTGGATGCTCTTGTTCTACCTGGATGCTCTGCTGGCTAACTTTTCCTTCAAAGAATCTTTTTGTTACCTGCATCTCATTGATGATTGAATTTTGTTGAACAGAAGCCCATTGCAACATAATTTAAAATGCCTTTAATCCTTACGGGCATTAAGTGGTATTATAAAGTATTAGAATTATCCCATTTTTTGAGTTTAGCTTTAGCATTAGTTAAGTGTAGATGAGGTCCCGTATATTACTGGAAATAAAAGTACAGGAAAGCAATTAAGCATGTACTTATAATCTTAATAGATCAGACTGAAAATACCTGCTAGCCAAAGGCATGATGACAGAACTGGCTGCAAGCCAGGCAGATCACATAAGGAAGCTGATCTCTTGGTTACACAATGCACATGGTTACCCATCAGAACCAAGTGCAGCCAAAAGTGACCAATCTGCTCTTGAGTTGATTTTTTTCTGAATGAAGCTTGCCCTGCCTTTTGCAGACATTACTATACACGTGTTCACTGAAATCTACTTGTCTTAAATGTGTGGATGCTACCAAGATCAGACTCTGTATATGCACTGTATGTCCTAAGGTAGCCTGAATGTCGAAGCTAAAAGAAGATTCTTAACAAGGTAGTAATGATTGAAATAACTACAGCTACGGAATCTGTGTCATACTCAACAGTAGGAAAAAATACCAGGTATAAAGCAGATAATCTTCCTTATCTCCATCGAGTCCTTTTAACTTTTTTTTTTTGGTTACAAACTTGTAAAATTATATTGTAAATGTCTCTGATACTAAAAATTGGAGTATCTTTGGTGTTTAAAAGCTGCACAAATCTTCACCTCAAATGGGAAGTATTTCAGGTAGATTGACTGAACGTAGTAAAAGGCCTCTGCAGTTATTGTTATGTTGTATCTTGGGCAAACTGATTTGCTTTTTAGGCCTGTTATTCAAACATTGTTACTCTTCATGCATATTTAAGTTATTTACTGACTTCACATTTCCAGTGTCTTACTGCCTGAAACACGCACAGCTTGTATGCCCTCCACAGTCTAAAAGCAGAATACATCCTCTTAGTCTTCCTGTAAAGCTTATTTACGGGACTCACGGTATTCATGTTTCAACAGCAGTATTCTCAGAAAGACTTGACTGGATTTGGCTCTGCAGACTAAAATCCCATGTCACTGCAGGAGCTGGCCCTGCAGAAGATGGGGTCAGGGATGAGACACACCAGTAGCTAGTGCCTGGAAGTTTCACTGCTGCTGCTGCTCATGTTCGTCTAATTCTGAGAATAAACAGTTTCCAGGGCTGTCAAACCACAGTCACTTTCATCAGTCTTAAATTCTAACACCATGTGTTTATTTGCCCCCAGGTTTTTGTTTTATTTGTTTTTAAACCAGCAGTGGAGTTTGAACAATACACACTGTGGAGAGTGCTAGAAACATGCATTACAGTGTGTGTTCTTTGTGTGCGCTGGTATGGTGGCTTCAGAAGCTAGCAAGAAGTACTCTGAATTTTAGTTTGAAAAAGCTATTAGACAGTTAATTTGATTCCTTTTATCCATATTTTCCTACTGCTCTGCCTTTTGGAATTTACCTCAGTGTATCTGTGTTAGAACCAGCCCACTTACTAATAATACTCCTTGCCAGTCAAAGGAAGGAAAAAGGAATAACGGGAGTTCGGGCCTTCCAGACGGAAAATGCTGCACTGGATTTTATTTGCTTATACTAACAATCATATATCTTGCCACAAAACTGGGAGCAGATCGGGATTGGTATGAGGTACTGAAGGATACGAGCAGTGTTGTTTTGAGAGAGGTATTCCTGTGAAACAATGGCCCAGTTTATTTTGTCAGGTGAGCTCTACCCAGCCTCTCTGGGTATTTGGGGTGTTAATGGAAAAATACACCCCCCCTTCTTCCCCCCCGACTTGCTTCCTATTGCTTACCTCCAGAAATGTACCCCAGCTTTTCACTCAGATATTTTTCTGATCACATTCGAAAAGGAGAATGTAACATCGTTTTGACAACTACAGGAGGAGGATGACTAGCACTAAAAAGCTTTCAGATTCTCTCACAGAATTTACCTTGGGTACCATGAAGTCCCAGTAGGAGGGAAATCAAAGAACTCGTGCGGTCAGTGAAACTGGATGATGAAGCAGAAGCTTGCAATCCTTGGCTTATTATGTAAGTTAGCTATAACCAATGAACTATAACTAATTTGGGTCCTCACAAATTAGCAAGTATTAAGTAAGTAATAAGATTGCAAAAAAAAAAAAAAGAGAAGGTTAACCCAAACCTAGCAAGATGGTAGGGGTACATCTTTTTGGGTAACGGTAGCCTATTAGTTATCGAGGAACACTGACTACTGCTAAATTGAGGATGTGGAAAATAAAGGTGTGGCTATAAGGATAAAAGTTTGTTTCCTCTGAAAAGATTTGTAACTGCAAAAAGCTACTCATGAGAAGTAGAGCTTCTGTGAATGGAGCGTGTGGTTAGGATGATGTAAGACCAACAAGTCAGACACTTCTTTGAAGAAGGTGTTTTACTTAAACGATGAGGATGAGAAGGAAAGGATAATATGGGTGGCAGACCTATTGTGAACTACTCTGTTAATAAACATGCCTATTACAGAAAGAGTTGGAGCTGATTTTCAGAGCAGCCAATGATCTCTTCATCTACAGAGCTACATAATATTACTGCAGTAACTTTATATGAAAGTACACATGGAAATATCTGTTATTTTCCCTAAGCTTCTTTCATTCTGAAGACATTTTGTTTCACTTGGGGTTAAAGTTTTGCTTCCTTTCCATGTTCTTTGTTCTCAGTGGTCCTTAGAAGGATCTCATACATTTTAAGATTGTCTAAAAACGCTGGAGACTGCTGGGAGCCTTGCTGGCCTGGATGCAGGCCAGAAAATATATTGCTGAATACTGAAATCACAGCATCTCAAGATGATTGCTGCAACCCCCTTGCCCCTTTGTTTTGGCTGAAACTCTCAAGTGCCCTGGAGGTATCTACTGTGTTTAAGTGGCTGGGAAAGTAGAAAATAATAGCAGCTCATAGGTCTATTATAACATAGCATGAGAAACTAAGCCACATGTTATAAAAATTAAAATAAAACAATTGGATTTGTCTGCCTGAATTCTGAACATTCACTATAGTATAAATGAGGGACAGCAGGACTTAGGCAAATGATACTTCCCAGTTTGACTGGCAGGTAGTAGTCATTCGGCGGGCAGGTTTTTTCTGTGGGAAATTTTCACTGATCTCCCTGGTTCAGAATGGCTGTTTCACTACTACTCAGTACTTCTTGTCTTTTTCAACAAACAAATGCCTATTTGTGTTTATTCTATGGCAAAAACTTGCTTCAAGAGCCAGCTGGCTTTTAGAGGGAGAGCTTTTATCGGTTTTTTTTTTATGGACACAAAGTACAGAAATAATCTAGGTTATTTCAGCAGCTGAGATCTGCAGCTCTATACCTTTTTTTTCTTTAAAATTCTAGGAGAAACATTGGCTGACCTAAAGATTGTTGTGTGTTCTTTCCACTGCAGAAATCAAAAGTATGTTTCAAGTGACACACTCCTTTGATTAACTTTGTGCTGCTCTATACTATACATGGAATTATCTTCAGATAACAGATCTGTTGCTGTGACTAATAATTTCAGCATACTCTCCAGTACTCCAGGTACTGGAGAGTTGCATTAGCATCTTCTTTTTTTGTTGTTTTTTTTGCATACAGAGTAATGAACAAATAGTTTCTTCTTTGGTATAAGCTATTTCCTTAAACTCAGACCTTCTGTAATTTAGAAAGTGCTTTAAAACTGAGCACGCAGACTTTTATGTACCCACTTGCTGGCTGCAGTAATCATACTGGTAACTGAACTTGACAAAAGAGGGTCACTTCCACATAACTCTCAGGTTTCTATATTGCCACACAGATACCAGTTCAAAGTTGTACCTTGGAAAGGCTGATCCAGAGTTGCACAGGTCTGCTTGTTCTCCACTCACACAAAGGTATGAAGGACACGCAGTAAATGTGCAAACCCATTTCACTGCTTCAGGAGAATTTTGTTCTCCTAAAGGAAAAATGATGTGTACTGAGTTAAAGGTCAGAAATTAAACAGTTCTTGTGAAATGCAAAAGTTAAAAAAAAATTAAATCTGTGGATTTTGCATAGAAATTTCCAAGAAGTTTGTAAATGGCTCTTAGCCAGTACTTTGGCCAGGGACCCGGTCATAAGCACAAGGAACACAGAGTAAGGGAACTGGTTATTCAGGATCCCCAGAAGCCAAGCAGGTGGCTAGCCAACAAATCTGCCTCTGCCTAGTTCTGCTGTTCCTCATCTTCACTGTGGAGACACAAACTGTCCTGTGTATATGAAAGTTAGCAAGCTTTGACTAAAGAAAACAGACGCTTCACCTGAAATGGAAAGCAAAGAGACTTCTTGGCAACACAAGTGCTTGGTGACAGTTACATGTTGACAAGAATTCCCATTCAGCATGTACAAATTGTGATTCCCCTTACCCCGTTTTGAACCTGAGCATTGCAGCATCATTAAAAAACACCAAACCACAAAAAACCCCCAACCAACAAAGCAGCGTTTGTTAATCACATGTAGCAATCTAAGATTAAGCATTCTGCTAGGCAAATGCTTCCGATACTTGTTCAACTGAATCTCTTCGGCATCTTCTCTCACTTCTGAAGTGCTGAGAAAGAGGCATGAACTAACTTGAAATACTAAAATATGCTGCTGCTGGAATGATAACCATACACGCACTAGCATTTGCTTAAATGTTGTGATTTACGAGTTGAAAACTTTTTTTTTTCCCCCTCTTCCTGAATGCTGTTGGAAAGACTCTTGGTTGCCAACTGAAGTTTATCTGGTTTTGGTTTGAATTTTTGGATTAGAAATCAAAACTAGGCATATTGGGATAATTATTATACTTCCATCTCTGGTTGGCAAATCTGCACATTAGCTTACATAAAAATTTTTGCTTGGGCGTTCTAGTTAAAATTCTTACATTTGCAAGTGTCATTGCATTGGCATGTATTTCTGGACCACTGAGCACGAAGTGGTCTTGAATACATTTTCCAAGCTCTGAAGCATACTCTTACGAACATTCTAAGTTTCATAGATCATAAAACTGTTCATTAGAAAGATCACAAGCAGTATCTAAAATATCAGTCTCCTCCTTTGCTTAGGGCTGTGATTCATGGTTCTTATCACTTTTAATTATACTATATTCTCCACCCCTGCCTGTTTGCTGGAATTTACTGTCTCTTAGGAAAGACAGCAGACTGGTAATGGGCCTGCTCCTCAATCACTGTAGTTCACATAGTGATGTATTAAGATAAAATTGAAGTTGATGACAATTTGAGTTGGTCCATTAATTTGCAACTGCAGCAACTAAGGAATAAAACACGTGCCCTTCTTCCTCTCTGGCGGTTCAGGCAGAGCCTCTGACACAGAGCAAACCACAGCTCAGTCCCCTAGAGATTCTGATTTAGAGAAACAGAGTGAGAAAAAACAGAAGAGCGGACTTTTTAACAAGGAACCACTTTAAATAACAAGAATAACTACCACAGGATTTTTTGTCCTGTTAGCACAATGTGGGATGACATCTGGAAAAGCTATAAAAAACTTCTTTATCCCCTGGCAAACTATCTGCCACGACACAGGGGTTTCATGTTTGGCTAGACCAACCCAAATTAATATTTTAATTTCAGCCTAAATCTGAGAAGGAAGTTGAATAACAGATTTTTACTAGAAATTTTCATAGAGGATTCACCACTCTTAAAATACAGGAACTTCCTTCTGTTCCTGTCTCTAAATACCAGCTGTTACGTCATAAAAACATGAGTGTATAAAAACCTATGCCCATACAGCAATTATTTATGTCAGAAGTTACCTACATTAGCCATTTAGCATTCAGTTTTCAAAAGTAGATGGCAGTATAGAACTATTAATACTCTTCAGTTATAAAATGCGACTCACCCCTAATTCTGAAGACAACAAAAAGCTTTTTAAAAGACTTGGAGAGGGGGGCCAAAAATCACAAATTCTTGGTCTCTCCCAGTGTCTAGACATAGCCATAGAATGAGGGAAGTACTGAAAATAGGCAACATTTTCTGTATATAGGCAAGGCAGACTAGCATCTGCTGGAGAAAGACCATCTCATGGTCTCTGACACAGAAATACTGCTTGGGATTTTCTATCTTTCAGCGTGATTTTATGATAAATCCCTATATGATAAGTGTGCTCTGGTTCAGGCTGGGAAAGATGAGGTGAACTGTTACAAGCTCACACGTATTGTAAGTGCAGAGGTTTGAATAAGTGATTTGCATCAACCATACTGATGTTACATCAAAAATTATTGCAGAGATTAGGAAAATAATGTTTCTGAACCTTTCAGCCCACCATGAGTGTGGGAAAATGGCAGATTTGCAGCTTTTCAATTAATAGCCTAATGATGTTTTTATGAAAGCAAATGAAAGAAGCACAGCTATATGAAGTTCGTGGTTCTGGACTGATTATTCATTCAGGCTTTGTTCTGTAACCCTGCTGTAACCCTTTTAGATCTAGTCTCACTTCCTCTCCCCTGCTTCCCCTCCCCCCTTTCTCACTTTTGAACATGAGATTCTTTTCAGATTTTTAGTGTTTGTGGCTTTGTGGGTTGCTTAGCCCATCCCTCAAGCACACAGGAACTTTTATGGGCTTCCAGAAGTTCCATGTGGTGTACACCTGCTATTGATTGAGGCTCTAACAGCTTGTAGGAGAGTAATGTATGACATCAGTCTGAACTATCCAGTGCTTTCTGGGGCTGTTAGCAGGCAGTGATGAAGCATGTCCTTTTCGGATGATAATATTGACGATAACCCATTAAAGAACAAAGCACGTCAGACTGCAGGGAAATAAAGAGAATTACCTCTTACTATTTCCTGGTGTTCTGCAGTACAAAATATGATCCCTTGTACAAAAGTACTAGTAGGTACATATGGGGAAGATTACCTAGCTGGTTTACACATTTATAGCTCCATGGGTCATGTTCCAAACAATGCAGGAAACCAGTCATCCTGACAGTTTTCTCAGTTTCTCAGTGGTAAAATTAATTCAAACATCAGGCTCCAACTCATCAAGATGACAACGATGACGACACGAGGTTACTTATCTGGTGGAAACCAGCACAGTTCCTTTGTCACTTCATACCAGCTCTGGCACTGCATGTAACAACTTTTGTGCGTTTGTGGGGGGTAACCAGCACAATAAAGGAATTAGCAGTAAAATAAGCAAAAACCTGGGGAACTATTTGTATCAACTGTTAGATAGTAATTTTTTTTTTAGATAGCCAGTGTAGTTGCCACTTAATTCTGCCAGTTAAGCTGGTTGTCTGTTACTTTATAACTTTGAGTAGAAGTTGTGATCTGTCATAGGGAGAACCTCACACATAAGCATAGGATTTGATTTTTTTGGTGCCACTATTTATTGCTTTGCATCAATAGATCTATTTTTGTAAAACAGAAAAAAAATACAGAATAGTATTTTATAGCATTTAATTGGCTCCTAAAATATTTGTGATTCTCCTAACAGGAGGACTGTGCCATATGGGCTGTCTAACTACAGAGGCAGTTTTAGAGGCAAAAGGTCTACAGGCCAGCTTCAAAGTACTTTCCAGCCTTCGTTTCGGTGCTCTTGTTTGGATGCTCACGACAAACAGTGCATGCAGTTCTGCAGAAGAATGCAAGACAGAAGAAGGTGAGCGTGTTTTCTTAATATTGCGAACTGTCTACGTGATTTGACTCTTTCATGGAGATAAATTAATCAAGTTGCATGTATCAAATGGAACTGATTAACAAATCTATTGATTTTAATCAATAAGCACTTGCACAGCCACTTGTTCACTTCCCCCCTAAGTGGGACGGGGGAGTGAACTGGAAGAACAAAAGTGAGAAAACTCATGTGTCAGAGCCAAGAGAGTTTAACAGGTGAAGGAAAGAGGCCAGACCCCACATGGTACTGTTCTGAATTTTCTTTTTATGATGTGGTATTTTTGAAACAGCAGATCTCCTGTCCAGGTAGGGGCATACTTAATATTGGATTATTTTAGAATATTTTAAGTTTTATCTAGTCTAACGAAGAGTATGACACTGTCATTTTATGAATGGCTCTGTAAGAGTAATTGATGAGAATACAGTGACAACCTTAGAAAATCTCTTTTTGGCAGAAATCATGGATCAATGAAGAAGACAGAGGAGAAAGACCAACGCAGGGAAGAGGAACACCCTTTCATTCAGTAACACAGATTGCTTAGAGGATTCTGAACAGTCAGGTAAGCTACAGATATTTAATGTTGAAAGGAAATACTAATTTTCCATAAATTTTCTTTCTATTTACAGAACTCTAAATCCTTTCAACTGAATATTATCACTTTTTGCTAAATAAGGGCAGAATTTGTCCCATTATTTGTTTGTGTTTTTTTAAAATAACTTTTAGTATACACAGAACTATTAAAATCTTCCTCACGCTGATATAGTTCCTGCAAAAGTTGGATTCTGTGGCTATAAGCCAATACATATTTTGGTAACAGCCCCCCACCTTTTCTTTTTTCTCTTTTTTTTTTTTTTTAGGGCAAGGGCTGTTCCCGTCTATCATCTTCTTGCTCATTTAGCACTGCAGCAACTTAAGCTACGTGTCCCAATGCAGTGCTTCAGTAAAACTTAAATTGTCAAGGTAAAGAAAGGGAACAAAGTTTGTGGAAAAAGTATTTGGAGGGAAAACTAAATCTTCTTTAGATGTCACATATAAAGAGGTTACTGTGACCTATCAGCCAGTTGCTCGGTATAAAATGCAAAACCATGTCAGGATAAGCAAATAACTGCAGTTCTGGGTAAAATGAAGCAGCCATTAGAACTAGAGAAGTAAAAAAAAAAGGAAGTTTTTACCCCAAATTTTTAGCTATGAAGGGAAGCGCTTGGATTAGAAGTCCCCAAGCTGAATTTGTTATGATTATTTGATCAGAGCTAATTAGGTGGCATTCACTCTGCATACACATAATCAAGGAGATGAACCATAGTTCTATCAGGTAGTATGGAGTAAGTTCTGAATAATTAAGCAGTTTGGGTTTTTGGTTTTTGGTTTTTTTTTCTTTAAGCTCTAATGTTTATTTGCTGAAGCTCAGAAGCAAGAACTGAAACTACAACTCTCCCTCGAGATGGACAAACTTGATGCTTCAGCCTGATGCCAGTGGAGGATTCAGCAGTACGCAACACTTCCATTTCAACGATACCACTTTGAGGGCATGTGAACCTGTATGAAGAAGCTTTCTCCCACGTTCCCCTTGCAAGAGTCTCAGCAAAGGATAATCTTTATCATGTAACCTGGCAGGGAATGCATCATTATTGAAGAAGAACTCAAAGGCAGATCCGAACCACAACACCACAAAGTTCCAGGAAACATTGTTCTATGTCATTTGAAAAAGTATAATAGAAACACTGTTCCACTTACTGCTTGTGATATGTCTGAAGACTCCATCCACAGCTTTATGCAGGCAACTGTAATTGGAGGGATGTGGTGAGTTAGAGAGACATTGCCTATCCATGAGTTCTCATTAAGAATAAACAGATACAAAATACTTCTCTTGTTAATGTATGCAAGCCTGAATCACCATATTGTAACTTCGTGGCAGATGTTTAAATGACAGTATCTATGCAGAATAAATATGAATGGCTAATATAAATATTATTATAAACTATAGCAAGTTAAGAATATACATTGAGTATTCAATAGATTACCTAATTTAGGCACAAATTATTCCTGCACCTCAAAGTTCCATTCAAAACCATTTACAGGGATTACTTAAGGACGCACTGTGGTTGATGAAGAAGAACTCCACTTATTCATCCCAAACAATTTCCTAAAGATGAAAGAGTAGGACTGTGGAACTTCAAATGAAACTTCCTACAATCAGAGTAACTTACTGGACTAGAGCATTTGCTGTTCTAAGCCCCAACATATGTTATGATCTACAGTACATACATTTGTCTTTGCTAGTACCATAAACCACGTTTTTATCTCTTCATTGAAACATCATCACTGAATAGCCTGGAAACTTGGCAGTAAGGATTATGTCCAGCCCTGGACATTTTTCAGTGTAAATGATTTCTTTAGAAATGATGGACTTCTTTTTGATAGGAGGATGCAAGAGTAAGCTAGGAAAAAAAAAAAAGAGTAACTTTTGCAAATCTTGTTCTATATTATTTAAAAAGAGAGAGAGGAAATCCCTTACTTGTGACACTGCAAATATTTTTTTGGTTTGACTGACCTGCACGCAGACTTTCCCCAGGGCACATAGGTTAAACTATAACCTGATGACATTAAATTATATTTTATCAGAAGAAAGATGGAGACCAAAAGAAAAATGAAAAGAAATTAGCAGTAAAAATGGTTATATGGGCTTAAAACAGTGATAATAGACTTTGTTTGAAACAAAAAAGGGAGGTCTTTGGCAAAATATATATGATATATTTTATATATATGTGGATATATTTCATAAATAAATTATTATAGTTATAAAATTAAATATATCTTTCATTTATTGCATTTGTATCAGTTTCCTACTTGCTGTACAAATGACTTCATACATTTATAGGAAATAGATTATTTATTGTATAAAAACACTTCACATACTATTTTCCCATAATTTTTAAGAGAGACTGTATAATTTGGGGGTTTTAAAAAAAACTAATCAAGCTTTGTTATGAAGAATGCTTAATGTTCATTTCTAAACACCAAGCAGAAGTCTTTTTCCCCTGGTCATACAAAACCTGGCCTTCTTCAAGAGATTGATAGTTCTGCTAACAGGCTGAGGATTGAGTATAAAAACATAATAAAAAAATTCTCTTATAATAATTACGCATAAAAAGTTACATTACAATTCTGTATCCCTTTTGCTAAAAATGTAACCCTCATCTGGCCTAACGTGTGTCCTGGGACAAACGAGGAGATAACGGTCATTTGGACTGTGAGTTCTTTTTGTGTACAATGTTCTGCTTCATTCTTTTATTTTTTTTCTTTTTATCCCTGAAATTGCAAACACATTCCAGTGCTAACAAGACTGTCAGCACTTCCTCAACTGATACAGTTCAGCTTTTAGATGAATTGCTCAGTCTGTGTCTGAATTTCTAGTGTCTTCCCCCACGTGAATTCAATTTAAATGTTGCATTTGAAGATGGATTTACACCCTCCCCAGTCCCACATGCTTTCACTCTATTTTAAACATTCCCAGAAAAATAAAATCAAATTGGGTTCTTTCTTTGGCATGCAGGTAGATTTAGCACTTGAGTAGCGGGCCACGGGTGTTAGTGTTGTGCCTTTTCCTCAAGAAAGAAAAATCTAACTTTTTTCTATATTAATTCCACTTTCAAGTAGTCGGTTCTGGAACTCAGCACAGTAGCTTAAAATGTGCCAACGTACCACTAGCAGTTAATATAGAAATCAGTCCATCATGAATGCAGCAAAAGAAACAAAATGAGAAATAACTTACATCAAACCCTGAAGAGTTTACTGTAGATACCTCCAAATACATCTATAAACCACAGGGTATACCTGAAAATTACATGTGCTAGGTTCTGGAGTCGAACTACCATTATTCTGTCGGAGAATAGTTAATGACCATGAGATTTTTTTTACCTGATTTTGTATGTTTACAGAAAATGTCACCATTAATATTCCTCAGCTCTTAGGAACTCAAGTTACCTATTTTTAATTTGCAACTAGAAGATATTAAGCTAATTTGAAATGCAGTTCTTTAAAAAAAATGCACAAAGTTAATTTCATATATAACTAATGGATGTTTTTAACTAAGAAACAACTCTTAAGATGTGATAAAATGGTTATTTGCAGAAGTTAGAAATAAATGTTCTTTGAACGTGTAACATTAGCTTAGCGAGGTGTACTGCAGAATTAGTGTTGGTCTGGGGTATTAATTTTGAGAACACTTGTGTTTACTTTTGTAACAACAAATTAGTTCTGGTTCTCACTCTATTCCATGTCAAACCATTAATATATAACTCTGCTCTAATTCTGTCAGAGTTGCATAGTTCTCATTCTAGTTCCAATTAATAAAAGCTCAGTTTTCAGTTGTTAATAGCAAGAAGAACAATAAACAATCAAAAGTCTAGAAAACAATGTAGAAGGAAGGCTTGGAAGAATTCCAGTTTTTCAACCTACAAAGGAGCAGGAAGAGAGGAGATGTGAATGCAGTTGTCGAATGCAAAGGGCTGTGACAGAAAGGAAAGCAGTATTTTGCTCCCTGTGTTCCCAGAAGGAAGCACAAGATGCAGGGGGCTTACAGAACAGCAAAGCCACCCAGAATGGGTGGTGCCATGAAGATGGTATCCATCATCACCTCTACCTCTTACTGTGCCCTGTGAAAGGCATGGGCTTTGCCGTCAGAGTCTAAGAGGGCCATCAAAGCTGTGAGTGTGAAAGGGGCCATGTCTTCCTGCAGAGTTTGGGGACTGTAGCAGAGCTCACGTCTCATTTCCTGTGCCTCAGAAGAAATGGCTCCTTGCTTGCTTTTGCAGATACTATTCTTTTGCTTTTAATTCTTCCCTCATATTATAAAATGCTTTTAAAACCTGGGAGTCAAGTTCTTCTGTAGATCCCTCTCCTGATATGTCAATATAGGGATGACAAAATAAGGCATGTAGGAGGGAAAAAAAAGACAGAAAAGAAAATCTGATTTTTAGTTGCACTCTTTGTTTACTCATTTAATTATCCTCACCCTTACCAAGGGTTTTCTGTAACACACTGAAGTCTACCAGATAGATGAGTAGGAGGTGATACATTTTTAAGGTTATTTTGTCGTACAGTCAGAAGTAATTTTCTCTTGGCTAACTGTGATTACTTAAATCATTCCTCATCTGCTTTAAAAATGTGCGAAATGGTATTTGCTATATCCTCCAACAATTAAGTACAGCAGAACTGAATTGTTTTTTCTGCATAATAAAACATGAAACTGCTGGCATGATGTGCCAGCAGAGGCTGAACAAAACCCTTTTGATGGTTTTGAAATCCCCAAGTTTGGCATCTAAGTCTCTCTCACAAAACACAGCTGAGCAAAAAGAGCTTATAATAATTTCTCTTGCCACAAGAAAAGAATGGAAGTGTTACACGCGCTATAATATTCCTTTTTATAATGACCCAAAAAAATGACGGCCACAATTCTTGGATATGATCTTACCAGATCCACCCTGAATTCTTTTAGATCTCTAGTACTCCAGCCTGAAAGATGTTCCCATTGGCAGCACGTAGCATCTTTCACACAGACTCAAGATGTTGCGTTTAGGAGCTGGTTTTTACAAGAGCTAAGCAAAAATAGCTGACGTGAAAGATTGCTGAGGACAATCGTGACAATTTGGTTCAAGGTGATTTAAGAAAATTATGTGTCTTGATAAAAGTGCAGGCTAACATAAGTATGATTGAACAATGCAGATAGAAGTTACTGTTAAAGGAATAAATTCTAGTCATATGAACATTAACAGGTGCAAGCTGGAACATAGGAGGTTCTGCATAAATAGGAGAAAAAAATTCTTTACGGTGAGGGTGACAAGAGCACTGGAACAGGCTGCCCAGGGGGGTTGTGGAGTCTCCTTCTCTGGAGATGTTTAAAACCCGCCTGGACATGTTCCTGTGTGACCTGATCGAGGTGATCCTGCTCCGGTGGGGAGATTGGACTACATGATCTTTCGAGGTCCCTTCCAATCCCTAGGATTCTGTGATTAAATCCACAGCTTAAAATCTATTGGAATAGTGATCAAGCAAAAAATGTAAACAGATGAGGTTGGAAACAATGTCCGTTTTCACTATTAGACTTTTACAATGGAGAAGATACACTTATAACCTGGAGAGCTTTACACTGCAAGAAACGTCAGGATTGAGAGACTGAAAATAGCTAAAGCAAGTTAAAGAAATCATACTGAACTTCATGTTCACCTTGCAGTAGTATCTTGCCAAGCTTTCTTTAAAATAATTTTTAAAAATTCTTCTGACTTCCAGGATTTTCCGAAGTGCTTTAGAAGCCAGGTGTGCCTTGACATGTACTCTAAGGGTATCTGTAGCTGAGTGACCCATGCTGATAGTGACTTCAACAGAGGTTTGGGATGAGGTTCAAGACTCAGCTCCCGTTCTACCAGGGGAAACACCTCACTGAATCCTCTCTATATCTAGGTCTTCTTGCTTAGTTATCTCATTTTATTTCAATATGATTTTTATCCATTTCATAACAGACCAGGTTGCTAGTCATTTCCTGTATGCACCACTTCTAGAAATCAGGTGGAGACCAGGGCCCATCTAAAACCTCCTGCACATCTGTGTTTCTTTAGGCATCTAAATTCATTACCATGTACTATTGTTCAGTCACCAGTAAATGGACATCTTGACTCCAACTTGCTGCAGATGTCTCTATCAGCACATGTGAAATTGTATTGACTTGCAAGTGCTCAAGTTCTAGCTCCTTAACAATAAGTTGATTAGAAGTCTTTGGAATTCAAACTCCATTTTTCCTATGAATACTTTAAAATCCTATCTGGACAAGATGCTTTACAAATAATGAAATAATCTTAGAGAAGAGAGTTTCCTTTTTACTGGTTCTAATGGATATTCCATCAGACACCAAAGCACAGTTGACAACTAATCATTTCTGCTAAAGCTGTTTCTCAGAAAGCGCTGTGAACCAGCTCTCCCTTAGGTTAGTGTGCTTAATGAATGATAATTTTGCTATACTTGTCCAGGAATTATTTGTTCTACTGCAAACAGTTAAATAATTCTTCTTTTTCTTTCATAGTTCATTTTGATTTAACTGTCTTATAACTACTCCCTTCACCCCGCTAAAGAATTGACTAAACAATGTGGAAATGCTTCAGAGTCTTGCTATTTTTCCTTGCTGTTCCAGGCCTGGCACTCTGTATGGCCTCAAGACATACCAGTGTCGGCCCTTAGCAAAGCACATACTTTCCATACAGCTATGAAGAGGGATGGAACCTTTTGTCATTAAGAAATAAATGTGCAAACTATTGCAGCAATATAAAATATGTATGGAATGGCTAGCGGATGAGGTGAACTACATAACCAGAGTAAAGCAGATGTAAAAATCAAAGCCCTGAGGCTCTATCAGAAAATTCCTGGAGCTATGCATGTATTTATACAATTAATTAATATTTTAGTTCCTAAAATAGATGTTCTTTAAACCTCTAGTTTGTTTGCCTGTATCTACAACAGAAGAGAATTCCATCAATTTCATGAAGCCATTTTACAGCTCCTTCTGGTGTCAATTTGGATAGTCATGGGTCAGCTCAGGGTCATGTTTTCAGTGTTTTTAGGACACAACAATTAAGAACCAGATTGAACCTAAGCATTTGCATTCTTAAATGTAAAACTTTTCTTTATACAAATCTGGTCATGAATTAAAATATTCCAAACACCTGTGCCAGATCCTGAAGTTTGATTAATATTCTTCCTTAAAGCAGAGTTCCAAAGAGATTGGATAATTTAACTCTGGATTTAAAGGAGCACAGAAGAAAAAAGAAAGTTTAAGGAGAGGAAGTCCTGCATTAGAGTTCAGTAACCCCTGAATCATCTGATGCTGCTACTATCTCATTGTGGGATCTTGGGCAAATTACTTAGGCTTTTATCATACACATTAACACAAGAACGAGACCAAAGGCAAGGTCCATGCTGAGATCCCTACAGGCCCAGCCCTAAGCCATGTTTCTCTCCAAAAAACATTTTTACTTATAGGTGCTCTGGTCATCTTAGAGAACATGTGAAGGATCAATGTCTTTTGGTGGAACTGTCACTGTTCCTCTCTGAACATTTTCAATGAATTGGTCACCTGTTGCCTATCTGGAAAAAAAACCAAAAAGGACTCTACAGAACACTACCATACTGTATGTAGAGTAGCATGCACACGTGAAACTAAGTGCTTGGTTCTGGTGGGGATTCAGAGCAGAACTAAGGCACACAGAAGGTTTGAACAGCTGTTTCCTTCGGTTACGGCAGCCTGTGCCTTCAGGTATTTATGGGTTGTCCTGAAACAATGTTGGTATTGCTTTGGCTGGTTGATTCCCGTTCCCCTGCAGGCTTTTATAACCAGGAGGATTAGAAATATTTAAAAAAGGAAAGCTGACATGTTATTATCATTATCTGTATTGAGGAACTGTAGTGTTTGGTAGAAGCCTAAGGAAAACTAAGAGACATGAGGTATTTAATTAGCAACTTGCTAGCAAGGCACATTCCATGCAAGAATCTTGGGGAAAAAACAGTCCCAGAAAGTAAACTAACATCCATAGTGTTCACTGTGCCCGTGTGCCCAGAAATGTCCCGATATCACAACATCTGCTACTAGTACCAGTCATATCAGCAATATTAAAATGCACATCCTAGTTGCCTGCATCCAACCCCTGAGTACAACTTTGTGCATGTCCTCGCACGTATTCCTAAGGGCAGCGCGCAATGTAGCATCAGGCAAGCTGTTCCACCACATGCTCACTAGAGAAGGTGACAATGTGGGCACTGGGCCCTCGTTCAAGACAGGGCACTATGCCACCCAAGCACAGGATTCAACAGGACAGCATTTTACTGCAGCGATTATTTCATTGATGTTGCAAGTGTGTTCACATAAATATCACGGAGCAAACGTGTTTTGCCAGTCACATGGAGCGTCTTCAGAAATAGTTCGCAAAGCCTCTATTTCCACATATGCAGACTATCAGTGATTTTTTTTTTTTTCAAAAGGCAGTGCTTGTTTACAAACTACTTCTACCATGACTCCCTCACTATGCAAAAAATATCCGTTTCAAAACAAACACCATCTATTGGAAGAAATGTAAGTTCCAAGCCCCCCTTTCCTAATTTTCAAGAAATGCTGCTAAGGAAAACACAGCACAGCTACAGTATGTGGGACAGGGAGGCCTCCAGCGTCTCTTGTCTCTGCTGCAGCAAAAGTAAGTTCAGTACAATCTTTCAACACCTTTTTTTTTTTTTTTCACAACTGCCAACATTTTTGATAACTGTGTTTTTTCCTCATCTGGCCTAAATAAGGTATGACTTATTCTTTTTGAAACAGTCTCCAATAGCGCTTTTTATCATGGGGTTGTCTAACAGTACAAATTGGAACATTAACCAGCCAGAAAGTTCCTCAGTCAACTTCTATTTTTCAAGTGTTCCTCTGTTTGTTCACAAAATAGTTCTCTCACTACTTTTTGTGCCTCATCTGTTTCTCCTACTTCAGATTCCACTGTTTTCAGATTTGATTTATGGAAAACAGCCTTAAGATGTTTAGGAACATCGTGTGTTGTGTAAAACATCACAACATCACTTTCTTGAAAAATTCCTCTGGAATTTTTTCATTTCTCTGTCAAATTTGCATATTTACTAATCTGCACCCACCAAAGGCTCTTCTCAGAAATTTTGTTTCTACTTCAAAGATCCTGAACATCCTCCTCACATTGCTTCATGTTGGAGATGTGCAGAGCACGCTTATTAGTGCAGTCCTTCGATATTAAACAACTGCCTTACCGAGGAACCTCACTTTGATATGTTGTTAGCACTTAAAATGTACTTTTAAATTACCAACTGTTGTAGATATAGACCCATTCAGAATGTATTATTCATATTATTTATTCATGTTTTCTGTTACCAGCATCACATGAATGGTTTTGCAAACCAGTTATTGTTCCAGTTTCTCGAATACAAAACATTCTTTTTTAAACCATGCAGATAAAACCAATTCTGCTGACTGTCCACGCTGTATCACGCCCACTTCTACACAGGTAAAGTCAGACCTTGTACCAATACAGGCTAAACATCACTAAAGAGGAGAAAGTGAGGAAGAAATCCCAAGTGACTCAAGTCTGTGTATTACAGCAACATGAACACTAAACCATTAATTCTTTGAAAACGGATCAGAAGTATGACATCTTATGGATTTGCATTTTTTTAAAATAAACTTTTAAATTGAATTGTACACAATTTTTCTGTTAATTCCTCACATATCTATACAGCTCTGTTGTCCTGCACCCTCCGCCCTCCCCCTCAAAAAAAACCAAAACCAAAACCAAACCACAAACCAACCAACCAATCAACCAACCCTGGTTCTTCAGAGGATTTTGGTGGAAACGGACAGGTTGCCTTGAATGACTGCAAACATTGGTGGATGGGCCATTAAGGACAAACTCGTGAATGAACTTTCCATTGCCTAATACTGAGCTTCTAGGTGTTTAAGTATATCTGAGATTATTAACACATCCAGTCATCTGTGAAAAGCAGCAGAAAGTTTGAAAGGTTCAAACACTCGCCTCATTTACCTGGAAAAGTTTGCTTTCTATAGGAGATAAGCTAAAATGCTTGGAACTTCAGAATGGTGCCGAATTAAAAGAAAAGTATAATAACATATTACCTAACTAAATAGCTTTTTACACAGTCCTTCCCTCCTAAAAATAGTAAGAGTATCTCAAAATGACAACAGAATTTATTTCAGTTACAATTTCATGGAAAATGGCAGCTCAGTCAAGATAAAGGAGGAAGTTTATGGTTGGGAGATCCAAGAAATCCAAGATAGATGGTTTCTTTCTGTAATTCTATTGAAGCAGCAGCTACCCAGAGACTTCGCTCTTACACTTGCCCAGAAATCAGACCCATCACTTGCACTGTTTGGCCATCTATGTCTTGCCTTTCTCCCTCTACACCTTCCTACAGCTAAAGCATCTACATTCTGGCATTTTCCTTACTGCAAGACAGGCAATGTCCCCTGCCACTGTTAAATACAGTTCCTGTAACAGATGCCTCACTGACAACAAAAATTATTCTATGTGGCAGCAACAGCAGAGACGTTACAGAGTGTATTTCCATTCCAAAGTGTTTCATTTGAAAGAACAATTCATGGGAATATAGTTTAATCTCTGTACTCCATTGTCCCTTTCCTCTGACACCACCACTGCAGGCTAGAGGCAGTCCTGGATTTGATTACAGAGATTAATTTCTCATACTCATGGAGAAGTCCTCATATGGGAATGATTTGTGTTGATGAATGATCTGGACTTAACTGATTTAGAGGTTAGTCCAAAAGTATCTGCACAACTACCCAAATGCCTGTGCGAGTTATCACTTCACACCTTCTGTCACCTTTTCCGCATGCAACCAAAATTAAAAAAGAAAAGGAAAAGAAAAAGCATGGGAGGTGGATGTTAAATACTAGAATTACCTCTATGATCAATAATTAATTAAAATGTGTGTCAACATACAGTTTTCAGTCCATTTGAGATTAGTTTATAGAACAGGACAAAGATGACGACCGTATTCCATTTTTCTATTAAGGGCAATTACCTTCAATTACAGTCGGATAGTCTATCCAACCCTTCAGGCTTCCCTCAGTTTTTGTAGCACAACTTACCCTCAAAATACTCAGTGCTAATCATAACACCTCTTGGAAATGATGGCACTATGCCGGTGCTTAATGTTAAATATCTTTTCTAGCAGACAAAGATACACAGAGGACAGTGGAGGACTGCAGAGATTCTACCATACAGGCGAAGAGAACAGCACTGCCTCACTCTTACATGCCATAATTTATCCACAGCTCTCAAAGCAATTTGCAGAAGGCAGTATCCTCATTTCTGTTTCACCAACAACAAACTGAGGCTGTAAAATGGGCAATGCCTTTCCCAAATTCACCAACTGGAAAACCCTTTCCCCATAAAACTCGCCTCTCAATCTGTGAGGCTATCCCAGTGTTCTAGGGATCAGATCCATCTTTCTGTTTTTTGCTTACGTAATATCTTGCTGAATTCAAGTTCACTTGGTAAATACTTCTGTATTTATACAGCCTCTCTTGAATGCAGTTAGAAGAGGGTATACTCCACAAATACTACCAAAGCCTGGGAAAAATGCTCCTCTCAAGAAGTGCGTTTTCAGAAGAATAAACATGTAATTACTCATCTGCAAAAGCAGTGGACAAAGAGAAAGGGAAGTAGCTGTCCTGAACAGTTTTGTTAGCTTCCAGAGCAGAACATTATGCCTGAAAATGTTTCTCAGACATGCAAGTAGTAGGGCACTGTACCTACAGCTCTTCCACATGGACCAGGGTTACAGAGGAGCTCAGAAGAAAGAGCAAACATTAGCAAAACAGCGATCAGTCTCAGACAGGAGCTTTAGAAAGAAAACTTAATAGTAAACAGAAAGGGAGCTTGATTTCACATTAGTATTGCAAAAGATGTTGAGACGGATAACCAAAACTTAGTTATCCTACGCCGTAACACTTGCAGTAGCACAGACTCCTGTTGTGTAGTTTGGAGGATAGTGAAGTTGAATATAATTTTACAGCTGCAATGAAATCCCTGATCATTAAGGATCTTGGAATTCAGATTTAAGATCAGTTTTTAAAGTTCTTTTCTGATTTCTTATATACTTTTCATTTCTTCTGACTAATGTTTAGACACTGGACCTTGGCTCTGAAATTCCAAAACTGTACTAACCTTGAACAGATTAGCTATAATTCTGACATTGTGCTGCTGCCACAGAAAAGGTAAGTAGGAACCGCAAGAGGTACATGTCTACCTTAACAACTCGAGAGAAGTGCTTGAATGGCTGGACTTGCGCTTCATGAGACTAGAATTCACTTCCCTCAGACTCCGCAGGCCGTTCAGAGGCTGTGTACATTGACCTATTACCTATTGAAGTGGTACTGGTCTATATCCCTGTTCACACATTGGTTTTAGCAATTGTGGTTGATTCTTGATGGCTTGTTTAAACCCATTTCCAAATCATAAAACAATTGCTAAACAACAAAAAATAAATCAGAAAGAGCATCTCTTACTAAAAAAAAAAAAAGACCAATGCCAGTATATGGAATGATACTTGAATAATGAGAGTGAGTTAAATTCAAACTTTTGCTCGTGTAAGGAAGTGAAAAGTTCTCCTTAATAATTTTCATATAGCCCTTGTCCAGAATTCAAACTGAAATACAGCACTCAATTATGCTGTGCTAAAACAGGGATGAACCAGGTATTTGTTACCCACAGTGATCAAAGCAATGCACCAACGGGATGGAAGTAGTTATTGGTTTAAATGATTAACAATTAGAAATGATACTAGCATAGTTAAGGATGGGACCTTGGCATAAATAGTAGAAAGCTGATTAAAAATGTTTGTATATAAAGCCAACTCTGTTGTATTAACCGGAATAATAATAATTTGGTTTTGCTTCAAGACACGGTCTAGGGG